>JAQFVV010012785.1:0-511270 GCA_028023455.1 Epiperipatus broadwayi
GATCAATTCTAACATTTTATTCTATACTTCTATTTTGCTTTTCTTTAATTATAAGTGGGATTTAAAAGTTACAGATTTAATTAAATAATTGGGTTATAATTCCTAAGCTAGCAATCATATTATTTAGGGTATAGTTCATGAATGATTTGAAAGAATGAAGGATGTGTGTACATTACATACAAAAATTTATGCATTTCTTAAATATTGAAAGAAAAGGAAGTATTAAATCTGTCAAATTATTTTTTTTTGTACAATTTTTTTTGTTAAAAGAGGAAATCTGTTTAATCAGATATCGATCTTTGTAGTAAATTTTTTGTAAATGATTGTCACTTTGAAAGCTTATAATGAGTCAGAATTTTAAAAATTGAATTTGTCTTATCAAGATCTAAAGAAGGAAGCTCAAAGATTTGAAGTGTTACCTGATGTTAAAGAAAGAAAAAAACAAAAGAAAGGAAATAAGAATTGAGTCTATTTTTTTTAAAACAAAAGTGTCTGGAAAAAGGATTAAACTTTTCAGTTGAAAAATACTTTGGTTGAAAATAACAATTAGAGATCAAATTAAAACAAATTTGTCCAAAAATAGCAAGTGATGCTATCTCTGATTGGTTAAGGTAGCTAAAAATTGGATATAAAAAGCTGTCTTGATTATTATTGTGATTGATTCAGATTATTAAACTATCAAATTTGAATGTTGAAAATATAAGAAATGGCGGGCTAGAAAAATTATATGTATATTCCATTTACTGACCATCTGGAGGAAGCTGCACATCACATAGGAAAGAAAAGATGTGTCTAAAATAATATTCTACACCTTTCAACTGACCAGATAAATAAGATGTTTTTAATAGAAGGAAGAAAGCATTCACCTGCATTCAAAGAAGATGAATTAATCTACTGATAAATATTAATCATCAAGTCCAATTAATTGTTCCAACAACTGATTTTAAACTCAAGAAAATTTATAAATGTGAAAACAACTGCTGTATTTCATCCACATGCTTGACAAGAAGAGAAGAAAATTTACTATAATGATTTCCAAATTGTCCACTAAAGCAAATAACTTCAATAGAGTCATCATCATCAAATAGTTATACACCTCAAGAAAGAGATTGTTCCCAGTAAAACGGAAATGGTAGCTACAGAAATATAAACATTATACAAGACAAGTGCTCTTCCGATCGCCACAAAGAAAAGATCGGTAATATGACTTTTTATATCTATTTTCTTTATGATATCAGTCTTAATAAACATTTTAGCAATAAAGTGGTATATTTTATTTAAAGAACTTTTAAAGACTATTCAGATCAATTAAAAACAAGAATGTCTTACTAAAAATAACTTGGAGCTTCATAAATGATCTTGAATGTATGAAAATGATTTGTTTATTGATTTTACAATATTAATGTGTAAAACATTTTTTTTTTATGGTATTATGATTTTAGTTTTAACTAATATTATTATTTTGGTTTTAATAATATTTTGTTATGATGGGATAAAACACGCACATACATAATAATATTTTTATATGTGTATAATTGGAAGTGAATGTGGAATAATGAGTAGTATTAGAATATTAGATTATTTTGTTTCAAGTTCAGTATAGATTTCAGCGCTTGGAAGGGAGGGGGAGAAAATAATTTAAAACTTTTTTCTAAAACTTGCTCTTTCAATTTTTACTAACATTTTTTTTTACATTCTATTTACATGTTGGATTTTAAAGTATGTGTGTTAATGAGCAGATAATATTTTTTGTCTTGAAATACTTTTCATGGTCAATGTGACGTCCAACTTAATACAAAATACATTTGAAGGGAAAGGGGGAAGAACTTAAAATTAATCTGAGGATTGTAATATAATCAATTATTATTATTATTATTCATGTCAGTTTTCATATTTATCTAGAAATTTTTATGTATATGTTAGAAATGTAGTAATAAATATTAGTTTGTTTTATTAAACGAGGCGTATATATTTCATTAAGTGTAGTCTTTGTTAAGTGTGATTATTCATCATCCTCAATGGTTGAATATTAGTTATTTAAGATATAAGTAAATATGCTAAAATTAAGCAAGAATTAGGAATCTCTTTATAAAAATTAGTTTTATGTTTAGGCTTAGTCCTAGAGCTGTAGTTGAAACCCTTGTCATTATTGTTATTATTATCATCATCATCATCGTCATCAACGTTTTAATTAATGAGCTGTTTAACTGTTTAAAGGCCATCAATAAATATTGATTTCATAATATTTAGTGATTTCTTAGTATTATTATAACCACATCCCATCATCTATTTCATGCAAGGATGAGTGAATTGCCATCCTAAATTAGTTATATATAATCTGAGCTAGTGAACTTATAAAATATTGAAACACATTTGTTATGTTAAGATCTGAGAAATGATTTATGTTCAATGAACTCCACTGTGGTTTAAAGATGTTTTACTTTTACCTAAATATTAGTGCTTATAGTGATATGGCTCAAAAAGCAAAATCTTCCATTTTTATTATAAATAAAGTACCAAGAAGGGATTCAAACCCGGTACATGTGAAAGGTTATCAGATATAACCGTGTCTAGATTCAGATAATCTAGTGGCGCCCTGCTAGACCATATTCACTTAGTATTTGTTTAAACATGCACTTAACATCAAACCAAGAAATGAAAGGGGATAAGATCTACTGCCTGTATACCTGAGTTATATATTTATTGAATTACTAGTGTACTCACCTCACGTGATATTTTCCATATACCTGATTTCCATATAATACACTGCACGTGATTTCATATAATACTGGTTATTAATACATTGCTCATAATTTGCTTATAATTCTTGATGGTAAATTATATTTTGAACCTTTACTTAGTAATATCTTTTGAACTCCTTTAATTATGTTACAATGGACACCCAACTGGGGCCTGATATTTGGCCATATACCTGAAAAAGAGAGTCTATAGAATGATGGGAGATGTGTGGTTAAAAATAGAGAAAATTTTTTAGTAAAATTTTTTTTTTTTCAGTAAAAATTTTTTTTTTTTGTCTTACAAAATTTTCTTGGCCAAACAGTTTTATTTTAGATGATGATGTTTAATATGATTTAATTTTTCATTGATGATGATAAAAGGGGTACAGCCATAAAACAGCTTGTTTTTTTATAAATTTTGAAAATAGAGATGAATATCACAACTTAAGACAAAGGTGAAATAAATAATAGATTTTTTTTGTGTGGAACATTAAAATAATTTATTGCCAGATAGGATAGGCATAGTAATAGTGATGAATTATGGAATAGTAGTCTCATGTGTGTTTGGGGAGTTCATTTTGTAAAAAGTCTATGATTTTAGAGGTTTGATTGGATGGTTGATCGTTGGAGTTTGGTTGGTTAGATTGCAGTTTTGATGATGAGTGGAGAGTTTTGTCATTGCCTTGAGAATGCTATGTATTTCGGTAACTTATGAATGATCAAACCCATTCACTGCTCCAACCCAATTTATATGTTATCTTTATTTTATCATGAAGCAGTTAACAGCAGACCTGCCATGATATCAGCCTATAAGTCTCCAAGAGAGAGAGCATGGCATAGTTTTCCAATCAAGTTTATATGTTATTCTTATTTTATCATGAAGCAGTTAACAGTAGTCCTGCCATGATATCAGCCTATAAGTCTCCAAGAGAGAGAGCAAGGTTTCGTTTTTGTAGTCTATAATAAGCAGGGCATTCCTTGATACTTGCCACATAAGACTCCAAGAGAGAGAGCAAAGCATAGTTTATCTATCTTAGCCCCTAAGACTTAATAGTTCTTTTATTGCAACAGAGTTTGCTTCATTCAATCAAGGGTTGTGGTAGTTAATAAGTGATCGAATTGGGATGATCTTCTGAGTGCTCGTGATGCATTGTGCGATTATAGTGCTGTGACTGAATTCTTTTATTTATCTCAAGATTGTGAACTGCTAGTCATTCTGTGGACTGTCAATATCTGTCGGATTTCTGGGAGAATGGATGAATGTATAATTTGGGCTATTACAGACAGACATGCACTATATAGATTATTGTTGTGTAGTTCATTAAATAAGGATATTAAAAATTTTTTTTTGTTGTATTTGTAATGCATAATAAGGTGAAAATCAAATCAGTCAGTTGGTCAGAATAGGTGTCAGACAGGGAGAAGATGTGTAGATTTTTGATGGTCAGGGAAGTACAGATGGGATATATATAGTTTTATAACATGAGTGAACTAAATTATAGTATGGAAGAGGCTCAGATAGCAAAGATAGCACCATCAGACATGGACATGATAATGCAGATGCTCAGAAGTATGAGAGAGGAGAGTAAGCAAAGTATGGTAAATCTAGAACAAAAGATAGAGAAAAATAATAAAAGTATGGTAAATCTAGAACAAAAGATAGAAAGTATGCTAGAAGATAATAGAATCTGGAGAGAAAGTTTAAGAGATGATAAAAAAAGCATAGAAAGGGTAGAAAGTTTAAAAGAAGAGGATAAGAGGAGTGAAGATGAATTAAAAGATCGTATTAATGTAGGGCTGCAGGATCAGTCAAACCCAAATTCAAGGCAAAATGATGTTAGCATCAGTCCAGATAACTGTAGGAATAGCTCAGAACAGAGTCAGTCAGAGAAAAGGATGCCTACTTTAGTTAACAATCCACAAGGTGAAAAAGAAGTAGAAAGGCCGATATTAGCCATAATACCAAATCTCCCAGTAAAGAAAGTAAATGAGACGATGACCAAAGAGCAGATTGGGATAGATCATGAAGTGAAAAGAAGGAAAAGAGAGTTGGAGGAAAAACTTCATGCATCCGATAAGATGATTGATTTAAGAGAGGCAATAAGGGAGATGAAACCAGTTATTTTAGAAAGAGAGCAAAAGTTTCAACAGTCTGTAGTTCTCAATCTAGTAACAAACCAGCATGTGTGGTCTCAAAAATCTGTCTTCTTAAATAGATGGGAGATACCTTATATAGGGTATAGAGAGGCAATCTCTCTGAAAAATATAAATGACCAAATCTCTCTAAAAAATTCAAATGCTCTGGAAATTTTAAATGTGCCTTATATATGGTACAAAGAGTCCACCTTTTTAGAGAGTTTAAAAATAAATTATACATGGCACAGAGAGTCAATCTCTCTGAAGAGTTTAAATGTCCATTATATATGGTACAAAGAATCCACCTTTCTAGAAAATTTAAAAATAAATTATACGTGGCCCAGAGAATCAATCTCTCTGGAAGACTTAAGGATGAATTATATATGGTACAGAGAGTCGATCTTTCTGGAAAGTTTAAAAATAAAGTATGTATGGTATAGAGAGTCAATCTCTCTAAAGAACTTCAAGGCATATTACATAAGGTACCAAGAGTCCATATTTCTAAATGGAGTTTGTAATAGGAGGTTATATAAAATAAAACCTCCAGATATGTTTTATAAATATCCAGTCAAGATGAAAAATGGAAATATTAAAAAGGGACTGGATGTACAGGTGCATTTTTATGCAGACCACAATATGGTTTGAAAAGAAAAAGCCATTCCCAATTACCAAGAAAATAGGAGAAAATGCCTTTATGCTTGCTGCTCTTGATGGGAATAAGGGGACCTATAATGCTAGGAGTTTGATCCCTTATACTTCAGCAGAATAGCCTGGCAAAGATCTCCAAATAAATTATTTTTAGGTTTTTTTTTAATGAAAAATATATTTAGCAGTAGTTAATTTTTTATATATATTATAAGTGTTTATTATTATTAGTGTATTTATTAGTTAAGATTTTTTTTA
The DNA here is from genome assembly GCA_028023455.1 of Epiperipatus broadwayi. Classification (NCBI taxonomy): domain Eukaryota; kingdom Metazoa; phylum Onychophora; class Udeonychophora; order Euonychophora; family Peripatidae; genus Epiperipatus; species Epiperipatus broadwayi. Next base: position 5,778 of record JAQFVV010012785.1, read on the forward strand.
AAAATATAGTTAAAACAAAAGTGCTGATGATTTTATCCGAAGGGGGAGAAAGTTGTGCCATTACAATTTGGTCACTAGCCAAATTTATAGTAATGTGCATGTAGAAAAGGTAAACCAAAAATCATCATCACAATTTTATATAATCATAAAAGAAGCTGTAGGGCAGCCAAGTTCAAACCCTTCCAGATCAAAATTTCAAAAGCTTTAAACAGAAAGAATGGGTCCACAATTACATGCTTTACTTGTTTGTGTGTTGATAGAAAGGTAATACACACATTTAAACTATTTAATATTGAAATTTTCTGTTAAAAAGCAAAGTTATAATGCATACATATAGGCAATGTATGTGTAAATTATTTAATTGTTTTATATTTCAAATATTCAACATTTTAACTTTCTTTAAAACTAACCTATGCTAGATCAATTCTAATATTTTATTCTATACTTTTATTTTGCTTTTCTTTAATTATAATTGGGATTTAAAAGTTACAGATTTAATTAAATAATTGGGTTATAATTACTCAGCTAGCAATTATAGTATTTAAGGTTAGTTTATGAATGATTTGAAAGAATGAAGGATGTGTACATTACATACAAAATTTTACATTTCCTAAATATTGAAAGAAAAGGAAGTATTAAATCTGTTAAATTATTTTTTTTTGTACAATTTTTTTTGTTAAAAGAGGAAATCTGTTTAATCAGATATCGATCTTTGTAGTAATTTTTTTGTAAATGATTGTCACTTTGGAAACTTATAATGAGTCTATTTTAAATTTTGAAATTGTCTTATCTCAAGATCTATAGAAAGGAAGCTCAAAGATTTGAAGTGTTACCTGGATGTTAAAAAGAAAGAAAAAACAAAAGAAAGGAAATAAGAATTGAGTCTGTTTTTTTTTTTAAACAAAAGTGTCTGGAAAAAGGATTAAACTTTTCAGTTGAAAAATACTTTGGTTGAAAATAAATTAGAGATCTAATTAAAACAAATTTGTCCAAAAATAGCAAGTGATGCTATCTCTGATTGGTTAAGTTAGCTAAAAATTGGATATAAAAAGCTGTCTTAGATTATTATTATTGATTGATTCAGATTATTAAACTATAATATTGAACGTTGAAAATATAAGAGATGGAGGGCTAGAAAAATTATATGTATATTCCATTGGCCGGACCATCTGGAGGAAGCTGCACATCACATAGGAAAGAAAAGATGTGTCTAAATAATATTCTACACCTTTCAACTGACCAGATAAATAAGATGTTTTTAATAGAAGGAAGAAAGCATTCACCTGCATTCAAAGAAGATGAATTAATCTACTGATAAATATTAATCATCAAGTCCAATTAATTGTTCCAACAACTGATTTTAAACTCAAGAAAATTTACAAATGGGAAAACAACTGCTGTATTTCATCCACATGCTTGACAAGAAGAGAAGAAAATTTACTATAATGATTTCCAAATTATCCACTAAAGCAAATAACCTCAATAGAGTCACCATCATCAAATAGTTATCCACCTCAAGAAAGAGATTGTTCCCAGTAAAATGGAAATGGTAGCTGAGAAATATAAACATTATACAAGACAAGTTTGAACCCTTGAAAATTCGCCACAAACAAAAAATCGGTAATATGACTTTTTATATCTATTTTCTTTATGATCTCAATCTTAATAAACATTTTAGCGATAAAGTGGTATATTTTATTTAAAGAACTTTAAAGACTATTCAGATCGATTAAAACAAGAATGTCTTACTAAAAATAACTTTGAGCTTCATAAATGATCTTGAATGTATAAAATGATTTGATTATTAATTTTACAATATTAATATGTAAAACAATTTTTTTTTTATTTTTTTTTTATGGTATTATGATTTTAGTTTTAACTAATATATTATTATTTTGGTTTTAAATAATATTTTGTTATCATGGGATAAAACACGCACATACATAATAATATTTTTATATGTGTATAATTGGAAGTGAATGTGGAATAATGAGTAGTATTAGAATATTAGATTATTTTGTTTCAAGTTCAGTATAGATTTCAGCGCTTGGAAGGGAGGGGGAGAAAATAATTTAAAACTTTTTTCTAAAACTTGCTCTTTCAATTTTACTAACATTTTTTTTTACATTCTATTTACATGTTGGATTTTAAAGTATGTGTGTTAATGAGCAGATAATATTTTTGTCTTGAAATACTTTTCATGGTCAATGTGACGTCCAACTTAATACAAAATACATTTGAAGGGAAAGGGGGAAGAACTTAAAATTAATCTGAGGATTGTAATATAATCAATTATTATTATTATTATTATTCATGTCAGTTTTCATATTTATCTAGAAATTTTTATGTATATGTTAGAAATGTAGTAATAAATATTAGTTTGTTTTATTAAACGAGGCGTATATATTTCATTAAGTGTAGTCTTTGTTAAGTGTGATTATTCATCATCCTCAATGGTTGAATATTAGTTATTTAAGATATAAGTAAATATGCTAAAATTAAGCAAGAATTAGGAATCTCTTTATAAAAATTTAGTTTTATGTTTAGGCTTAGTCCTAGAGCTGTAGTTGAAACCCTTGTCATTATTGTTATTATTATCATCATCATCATCGTCATCAACGTTTTAATTAATGAGCTGTTTAACTGTGTAAAGGCCATCAATAAATATTGATTTCATAATATTTAGTGATTTCTTAGTATTATTATAACCACATCCCATCATCTATTTCATGCAAGGATGAGTGAATTGCCATCCTAAATTAGTTATATATAATCTGAGCTAGTGAACTTATAAAATATTGAAACACATTTGTTATGTTAAGATCTGAGAAATGATTTATGTTCAATGAACTCCACTGTGGTTTAAAGATGTTTTACTTTTACCTAAATATTAGTGCTTATAGTGATATGGCTCAAAAAGCAAAATCTTCCATTTTTATTATAAATAAAGTACCAAGAAGGGATTCAAACCTGGTACATGTGAAAGGTTATCAGATATAACCGTGTCTAGATTCAGATAATCTAGTGGCGCCCTGCTAGACCATATTCACTTAGTATTTGTTTAAACATGCACTTAACATCAAACCAAGAAATGAAAGGGGATAAGATCTACTGCCTGTATACCTGAGTTATATATTTATTGAATTACTAGTGTACTCACCTCACGTGATATTTTCCATATACCTGATTTCCATATAATACACTGCACGTGATTTCATATAATACTGGTTATTAATACATTGCTCATAATTTGCTTATAGTTTTTGATATGGTAATATCTATTTGATTCATTTATTATGTTACAATATATATATATATATATATATATATATATGGAAGTATTAGTAATAAATATATATATATATATATATATATATTACTAATTCTTCCATTCATTTATACACATTCTAAACAATTCTATACAGTATGTTATCTTTTGGTTACATTTCAAAACAGTAACATTCTGAGAACTCACATAATAAACACATTATAAATCAAACATAAATAATAAATATGCATTATCATAAATATAATACACATACAAATAAAACTTACAACTAAATATTAATAATCCTTTTACCATCTAATCATTCATAAGTCCTTAAGTCATTTATTTCAATACCATTTTGTTGCATTATAGTACTAGTAATGAGTTCTTGGCCATGTTGAAGATTCATTAAAGTATCCAGATGATATGAATATTAAATATTAGCAAAACAATTAAATAAAATTTGAGACACTTAATGTTTATAAGCACTGGCATAACTTGAAAGGCCATTCAAGATAAATAACAAAACATATGTTGAAATAATACAAAGATAAGAAAATATAATTACTTTTGATGCAATTCAAATATAAAATAATGAAAATGTAAGAAGCATAATATTTATTTCAAAAGGTTTGAAGAGAAGAATATTATTTCCTTTGGAAACAAAATTCATAGCTTCACACAATGAGGTATTGATAAAGAGAAGAATATATTTCCTTAAAAGCAATGAAAGGTTTTATTTAGCAATAAATAATTCATTGTTTTATCAGTGATAAAATATTCAAAGGCAATAAAGTACATTAAAGCATAAATATTTCTATTTCTATAATAAGGCAAAATATTTCCATAATAAGTAATATTTTATCATGTATATTTCATATGAAGATAAAATGCATGAATGCGAAATTAATCCATTTATAATATATTTAAGAATACAATATAATTTTAAAAAATGCAAAATATCCATTCTGTAATTTTATAAACATTGAAATAAGCATTAAATTGCAAAAAAAAATAATAATAACAGAAAGCAAAGGCATTCATAATTTCATAATTATTATTCCACAGCTTCTTTTATCATTTACAACATCCTGCAAGTTAACAAAAGTTCTAATTTGAATATTATATCAAATTAAGCTCAATGAGGATATTTTACAAATAATAATAACAAATTCAACATTTTCAAAATATATAGTCAATAATTGATTGTAGAATAAAATATAATAAACTTAGTTTAATGTAATATAAAGTTTTGGCATTTAACATTTTTAAAAGTCTCAATTCCATATAATTTTAGCATGACTAAATAAACAATTAAATATTAATAAAAGTTCAAGGAATATAATTATACCTTTGGTACAAAATTCCTGTTGTCACAAAGCAGTGCAACAACATATATCACTTCCTTCCATAATTGTGCATTGTTGGAGTTTTCCAAATAGTGTATATGTTGAGATTCTAACAGTGACAGACAGGCCAAAGCTAGAGGCCCAAGCAAATAATTACTTTAGCCTATCATGGCTTAAAGTTTATAAGAATAATAAGTAATTATAAAAAATTATACATAATAAAGCAATGAAGAAAAATGAAGTAATTTAAGATACATATTGTCAGAGCTTAAATATGGCAAGTCAGATGATAGATGACTAATTAATGATTGACAATGAGGGTATAAATTACTAGTTAATTCATGTGTCCTAATTCCATTGTCAAATATTCTAAAAATAACTTTAATTACACTGTCTAGAAATTTTAGACAAAACAATTACATCATCTTATTATATCATATATTAATAAACTATTTAATAAATAAAATTATTGTCATAATAAATAACACATTTGTTTAAATAATTTTTTAATATTCTCAGACTACTAACTTTAATACAAAATATTTAAAACAGATATTTTTATAAACAAAACATTAAACAATGAAATTGTTTTAACCAATTATGTTTTCCAGACAAGAAAGTTGAAGTATAATTATTTTCTTTTTAAAATTTTAATTTTAAATTGAAATAGATCACACACATTCACACACACTAATGGTATTTAAAATGTGACCTAGAAATAATTAATTTAAAATTATTGGCTAATCATTAATACTTATATAAGATTAAACTACTATTAAGCTAGCAATTAAAACTATATTTTAATATAAATTGTAACAAATTGATTATATTAATAAAATCAATAAAGCATAAGTAAATTATTTAAGTATTTATTTTATAACAATTTAACTTAATAAATTCAGGTAACGACTTCATTAAGAGTATAATTACATCTTTGAAGATAACTTATTCATTAAAATACTGATTTTAGAGCTTCTATAACAGTTGCAGTTATAAAATAAACTTGACTGCTAAGTTAAAATTACTTAAATTCATTTATTTATCTTTGTGATAAATAATGATATTTCATAACATTAGTTATAAATCACTAAGATAACTTATTAAATGATTCACTATTTTTACTATGAAAAGAGAAATTATTTAACAGAAAATACACTATGTAAAAAAAATTTTTTTAATGTATTAGCAAAAATACCTAATATAAATTTCTAAAGGCAGAATTTAAGATTACAATATATTATTTTACTTTTCAACTACAGCATAGTGGGTTAGGTATGGTAGTAAAGAAAACTGCACATCTTGATTAATGATATATGTTTAGAAATTAGACTAAGATATATATTTTAAAAAAAGACTTAAGTATCATATAGAGATTGAATGGAATCTTATCTTTATGGTTTCATATTTAAGACTGATAACCATGCTGACAATTGTCAATCTGTGGATAAAAAATATTTTTAAGCGTCACCTAAATTTAAATATTTTTACAATTGTTTTTTAAGTTATTTTTGAGTAGTAACATCTTTTCTTAAACATGACTATCTAAAATACAAGAGGCAATTGATGATGATGATGATATCATGTATAGATTGTGATAGTCTGGTATTTTGGCTGATTGATGATGTTGTAATAGGTGAATAAAAATCTTCTATCATTTCTGCCTTTACCTACTTTGAGATTAGTGTAGGAAGAGATAATTTGTCTATACAGTCTTGAATTTTCTAAATCAGTTTTTATAACTGTTTGCTTATAAGGTATTCTGGTTGGCTAGTATACTGACTTATATTAATAACTATTCTGGATTTCAGAGCTTTCTGCTAGCTATCTGCTTTTTCCCTATAAGAAATTGGGCTTCAATTTTTATTGATTAGGCAGGAGGAAGTGGTTTGGTTAACCATCCATTTAAAGACTAATATGCCAATTAAAATTCTGAATTTTAACCAATCACAGAGCTCCTAATTTTGTACTGCAGCAGTTCAGATGTCAAGTATAGCTTCAATTGAACTTTTATAATTTCAGCAAAGGAAAAAAATATGAAAAATAATAGCAGCAACTAAAGTTAAAAGCTGAAATAGTTGTTAGTTTTTTTAACTGCAGATTTTTTAAAAAATTTAAATGCTATAGTCATGACCAGTAGCATAACCAATCATACAGGAACATAATCCAGGTTGAAAGGGATTTAATGCTACTTAGTACATTAAATGGCTTATTTAACAACATGTTGCATTATTTAATGGTTTAACAATTGGTCACTGTGTTATTTAAACCCTGGATGCTCTCAATGCACACTGCTCACCTACAATTAAGTGGCCAAATTACACAATTGATCAATGTTCTATGCATAGGTGAATGCTTACATTATTTATTACCCAATGACCACAGCTGAAAATGTTGTTGATGGCATTTTTTTTTTACTATTTTGACTTGAATTTGTTCAGTTTTAAGCAAATTTCTTTGTTTCCACATTTATGTGATATTTTCTTTTATAACTACTTATTAATGCTCTTATTATAATTTGATCTCAAAGTGTCAAACATTCTGAACTCATATCTTTGACATCATCCACTTTAAATAAATATTTTAATGATCATTACTAATCATGTACTAGGCTAGAGATTATTACATAAATCCTAGTCCCGAAATAAAATTTAAACACAATTAAAATTTTTTATATATTCCTTATATATGTAAGTAGAGGGATTTAACCTAAGGATTGTTCAGTCTATATTTATCCTCCACTCTATCTCAAGCAACCAATACGTATAACCATTTTCATGTCATAAAGATATATGATCCCCAATATCCGTATTTTGTGCATAACCAGCACTCATCAGACTATAATTCCCCACACATATATACCATTAGTGCTTGGTTTATATTAAGATAGCAATTGGAGATCATATATCTTTTTGCAAGTATGTGGTCAAGGGTGTCAGTTGCTTGAGATGGAGTAGTGGACAAATACAGATTAAAAAATCCTAAGTTCAAATCCTTCTATTTATATGTATTTAAGAACCATTTAGTATATGAAAATTTCTTAGATACTCAAAAGTTATTTATAAACATTTATTATATTACTATTCATTTTACTATTATTTCTCCCTCTCCTCACACCATAAAAAATTAAGAGGCACAAACTACAATCTTGTACCAGGTACATGAAATTCTAGTTATAGTATTCAACACAGAATTGAATAGGTAAAGGTTTCTATATGGCGATTTGTATTCCAATGGTAAAAGTTAATTCTGAGTTGCAATATATGGAATAAAATTAATCTGAATCTCAGATTTATAACTGATCAACTCTAATTTTAATGTATTGTGAAAAGAAATGTTAAAGTTTAAAAGAGAGAATGAAATCTCAATAATCATTCCATTACAATCCACCCATTGCCTACAAGCTGACGTTCCAATTGTTCTCGTTTAGTCTATAAAAAAAACCCAATGGTAACTAGTAGATAAACTTTCGTAGTTCAGTTTGCAAGAAGACCCAAAAAAGTGTAGAGAAAATATTTTTATGATATTATGGCCCCATCTAAATCTAAACTTTCTCATCAGCCCAACTTCTCATTTAGATTAAAGTTTTAGAAGATTTTTTTTTTAAAAAAATGCTATGTTCCTGGGAGTATTTTTAATAACACCAACCAGATAGTGTCAATAAGTTGTATTAAACAAAACCCAAATTAAACTTAACAAACAAGGTTATCCATTAACCAAAAGAAAATATATGTAACTAAAAGAATTAACAGCTCATGGAAGTAATTTTGTAATCTCTACAATCCATTATTAACTTCTGGTTTGGTGACTTATTTCTTCACATGCACTACAAATTTAACTAGTTCATATCGTGTTACCATTTATGGGTTTCTTGTACACATAAAACATACCCAACTACCACTATGCCCATCCTATACTTTGCTTGCTGCCACTACAAACTATAGACAACTGATAGCCCAGAAACGAACTTGCAACCTAACGACCATATATATAAATATACACACATTGTAAATCTCTGCAAGGTTTTTTATACCAATTCAATCCTGCATAGATCTATCCTTTTTACATTAATTAATACTAATGGTATTCAAATGTACTCGTGACACATGTACACTTTATAGATTGTTAATTAATAATTAGGGAAATTTATTCATACAACGTCTGATTATATTTATAAAAATTTACTAATAAGTATTAAATTTTAAATTTTTTTAAAAAAATTTACTAGTAAACTTTATTTACAGCACAGACAGTACAAAAATAAATATATATATATATTGCTTACTTACAAACATTTTTTAAAAATCCTTTGGGTCCCACATATATTCCGCACAATTCCATTATACACCATGTAAATCTAAGACCATTTTTTGGAAATTTAATTGAAATTGTGTTCAACTAACAGTAAAATTTAAAAATATATCTCTTAAAATTAAAAATCGCATTGAAATTCATTGCAAAGTGGTTTTTTCCCCTCTTCTCTATAAACTAATTTGATTTTTAAGCAGTATTAAATAATACAACAACGCTTTATAATTATGCATTTCATGACATTCCCAGATGTATACTAACACTTGTCTGAACTTTTAAAAAGTTACTTCACAATTAAATTTGTTGATAATCGATTGTGATATCTGTGTCTATATGTAGAGAGCGTATACTAGAAGAATAAATATTTAATTCTTATACCTCTGTAAATTTGTATGAGGGCACGCATATTAGATTATTATTATAGTTGTTAAAAAAAAAACCTGTGTATCCTTGGCATTTGGCCTCCGAATTTTGATTTTATTAAGTTAATGTGTGTATAGCTAGGCAAACCCATTATTTTATAACTCATTTATAAATGAGCACATTATCCTTCAAATCTAACCTCGTCTTAAAATGAAAGTTGAAAATAAATTATATCAACTTACAAATCTATTTATACATTATTTTAGCATTTACTAAAGTGAGCATGTAAATATGTATATATAAACGAAATATTATCCAGGTACATCATATATAATTAATTGTAGCAAAAATATATATAGCAACATTTCGGCCAGGTTACACTGGCCTTCAACTGAGTGATAAATATTATGAAATACTTGTAGAGATGCTGTAGATATTGACATATAATAATAATGAACTTTAAAACAGGCAACACTCTATACAGTAGTGTTACCCAGTGCCAACCAGAATAATCAATGGATACCAGAAGGCTTGTGCATAAAATCCCCATCTAGTGCCTACTCATCCAAGATCCCAGACTAGTTTCTGGCCTGTGGCCGTCGTCAGTGAATAGCAATACGTATAGTGTTTTGCCTGTTTAATAACAGTTACGAGCAAGCATAGGAAATAGTGATCATGTGATGTTTTATAATGAACTTTCTAATAATAGAAAACAGGAATAATAAATATCAGAAATCATTTAGATTAATGAGTTTTTAAAAAAATTCTTCCAAATAGAAAGTAATTAGCATGTATTATCACCTTTGCTGATACAATCTGGCTTTTTAAGAATGTCAATGGCGTTTCTGATCTGCTATTGTTGGTGAGTGTCATATCTGAATAGTGTTTTCATGTTAGAAAAATCAATATCTGTCGCCCGTGAAAATCTTCATTTTAATATATATTTATAATATTCATATATATATATATATATATATATATATATATTGTCTATACTAAACTTAATGTCACTATAATGGACTTGAACTCGAACCTTCTTCTATATAATTAAATAGATATATTAAGATCATATGTGTGAGGGATCAGGTAGGCTTAAGGTCAACATGGGTATGATAATAATATTGGCAACAACAGGGCCTTTGAGCATTCCATTCTCAGATTTTCAATGGAATGGATGGCTGAAGAGTTGGAGAATGGAGATGATTGAAGCTTGTACATAAACGTTTGAAGATTTTCTATTTTAATATAAATTAATCACTGATTATATATATATATACACACATAGGAAATAGTGATCTATACCAACTGATGAGTGTTGGTTTAGTATGAATTACAGATATTGGAGATCATATTTCTTTTCAGATGTATGTGGTCATATGTATCAGTTGTTTAAGATAAATTTTATAGATGTAGGGAGCTTGAAAATTAAATTCAAGTTCCTTATAATACATATATCACTAAAAACCAGTCAACACTTAGACAATCCTAATATTAATAACAATCAACTATTTCAAACCATTGTCAAGGCAACCTTCTTTTAACAATATATCTGAAATACAAGCATAATTCATATACTTATAATTTGAATGTAATATAAGGGATTTAAACACAGACTTTCAAGCTCCCTTCAGCTAACCATCCTATCTCATATAACTGATACACATATACACACATGGGATAAAATATAGGATTTGGGTGTACCATCATCATATTTTCAATGGTATGGATGGCTGAAGAGTTGGAGGGTGGTGTAGATTGAAGCTTGTCTATTAAAGTTTGTAGATTTGTTATCTTAATATAAAACTGAGTATTGATTGATTATATATATATGTAGGAGAGTATGATTTGGATAAATAGATGAGTGCTGGTTCAGCACAAAGTACATATATTGAAGATCATTTATCTTTTTCACATGTGTGTGGTCATGTGTATTGGTTATATGAGATAGAGCGAATAACTGAAGGGAGTTTGAAAGTCAGTGTTCAAATCCCCTATATATATATATATATATATATATATATAATTATTCAAAACAATACAATAATTAATACAGTAAAACAATATTTTAAAAAACAAATGTATACCACAATTTAATAGAAGTACTTTCAACTATCTATGTAGTCGTTATCAATTAGATTCAAATTGTAATAGAAAAAAACCGTTACAAATGTAAACAAAAAGAAATACATCATATATCAATTTTCCCACAATTCATTAATTTTTATATTGGTGGCCTGTCTGTTTATCAAATGTTGCTTTTCACTTTTTATTAACATAGCTTCTTTAATTTTGTGTTTATTATTATTTCTTTCAATAAACAAAATCTTAACTTTATTAAAATCAAAATCAAAACCATAATTACATGTTACATTATGATCAAAAAATACTGACGGTGATACATCATCATTTCTAACATTCTCTTGTCTTGATTTTTGTACTCGTTTATACAACAACATTTGATAAACAGACAGGCCGCCAATATAAAAATTAATGAATTGTGGGAAAATTGATGTATGACGTATTACTTTTTGTTTACATTTGTAACAGTTTTTTCTAATACAATTTGAATCTAGTTGATAACGACTACATAGATAGTTGAAAGTACTTCTATTAAATTGTGGTATATATTTGTTTTTTAAAATATTGTTTTACTGTATTAATTATTGTATTGTTTTGAATAATTATATACAGTTTATTATAATTGGAATACAGACATTGATTAATAATTTACACACACACACACACATATATATATATATATCATTATAAGCAGTGAGATTTGGATTCTAACCATCAAAAACAAGCTGGATTTAAAAGTGATGTTTATATCCAAGCATTAAAAGAAATTATAAAGAGGACAAATGAATATTATGCTTTGGAATTTGTAGATTATGAAAAGATATTTGATTCTTAAAGCCTTTTCTCCAATCACAAAAACATTGGATCATTAAGATGTAGACCTATGTTATTACCATATTCTGAAGAATATTTATCAAAATGCAATAGTGGTGATTACATTATACAATGCTATTAATAGGATTATCATTGAGAGTAATGTACAATAGGATGAATTCATTTTCCAATACTTTTTACAACAGTTTTGCAAGAAACATTTTGTGGATTAAAATCTTTATGAAGTACATAACTTTATCTTTCTTATTGCATTGTCAAATCCATATAATATTAATATCATTTATGTTCTTTATTACTTTTTACAATACTGTTTTACAATCCACTACTGACAGTTTCAATCGCCCCATCAGTTTTCTTCAGAACTATAATAAACATAATACACATACATGAATACAAATGTACATGAACATATAATTTAAATTATATATTTTAACTATACAAATAGTGATATAGTCATTATAATCAATGAGATAATAAAATATCTCATTTCAAAACAAATAAAAATAATCACTGGCATAATTCTCTTAAGATTTTGAATATACACGGGAAGTCATTGTAACCAATAAAATATACTAGCCATTGTAACTATATAAATAAATATTAGTTATAGCAACTGAATAAAAAATGATAGTGAAATCAATATAATGAAATTATATTTATTTCTAATAATAGATTCTTTCAACAAAGAATCATCCCCTTTCCGCATATATAAATCACAAAACACGTTCATAGTCGCACACTGGCGCTATTGGCAACTAATTAAAATTTTCGATAGATTAAATATTAAATATCATCAAATTGAAAAAAAAAGAAATCAAACTCTTATTTCTCTCTTATTCAGTTTATCTATGTGCATGTGTTTTACTGGGTGCCCCTATGCTGTCTAAACCTAGATAAAGTTATATCATATTTATTCATACATGTACCTGGTTCAAACCCACTTGGTACATTCTTTACAACACATGCACTTGGATGAATGGAAAATGACATTTTTATATTTCAGTTGGGCCAATAAAACCCCAATATCATAAATTCTCAATATTTTCACGTTTTACCAGCTCAGTTTAAGTACGATGGAGGCAAAGTAGTCATAGCTCACGAACAAACATAGTGAGAATCATTATTTATATATATGGCTATTAAACCCTTTTATTTAATCTATTTATTAATGATAAGATGATGATCTCAGCCACAGCTTTTGCAATTAACTCACAATAACTAATTTAGCTTTTTATAAATCTATAATTACTTACTTAAAACATTATTATATTTAAAATGTCACTTAATTACTAATATTCACCAGTGATGATGATGGCCATAACGAATCTCACAACATAAAATTTAGCTTTTTATAAACCCTTATTTACTTAAAACATTATTATATTTAAATTATGATCCAACGCTTAACATTCATTAGTGGTGATGAATGATCATAATTAAAAGACAAAATTAAAAATAACTATATTAATAATAATAACAACACGAAAGCCAAATATTATATAATTATATTTATTAAGATTCTTTCCTTCTAATAAAACAATTTTCTAATCATCCAATTGGCTTCAAATTATTACACTGATCAAACATATGTATGATCAGGTAGGTCAGCAATATGTGATGGCATGGAGAGCTAAGAGGATCATGTGAAAGTCTGAGTTCGAATCCCTTATATATTGCATTATATATGTGCAGGTGCATGTAAGCCTGTACAGGGTATTAATTTATATACTGATTAAAGTAATACATTATTAAAACAAAATTCTGTATGTGTAACCGAACAAGACAATTAAATACATGTATATGCTCCTATCCATTTAAGATATGCTGGTTTAAAATGAAGCATTAAAAAAAACATTGTATGTAATGCTTATTCAATATTTCTCCCAGCTTCATTATATATGTCATAAATGCAATACAAAAGTCATTTATGCAATATGTGTGTGTTCACTTTCATACAAATGAATCTATCCTCTATTAAGTTGCTCCCTTAAAAAAAAAAAATTAAGCAATAAGATTTTAGTCTAACCTATTTTGACTTATCTTAATTGACGTATGTATAAGCAGTCACCCCCACACACCCATGACATATTAGCAGATATATTATGTTAAAATGTTTACCCTTCATATTATTCATTCATAAACAAATTATACATGTAAATAAAATTATTTAAATCTTGAGCAAAGCAACATTTATATCAAATTTAAATATGCAAATAAATAAAAAGTATTATAAAATGTATATTGACAGATTGCTCAAGTACTGTTGGTTAATTCAATAAATGACAATAATAAATAAAAGACAAAAAAAAATAATATTCAAAGATAATGAAACATTAAGTCTAACAACTTTAAAATATATTTACGATGTTGTTATGCATATAATAATTATTAATATATAATAAATAAACAAACTTTTAATGTTTATGTATTTAAAAAACAGTGTTTTCCCCATAGAATGAGTTACCAATCCATTTTTCAGTTCTTACAAATGTCCAAGCTGTGGACTACTCTCTTGTTTATAGCTTCAGACTGAGTTGGCTTAGCTCTGGTACTTCACTCTTTTCCTTCTTTTTAACATTTCAAACTTATTCCTGGCATTTTTGATGAAAATAAAAGAAACTTTAAAAAACTGATTAGTAGATTAGTTGAGGCTTGATTTGTGGATTATATACATATTCCATCTTTTCTTCTTCTCCCTTTCTTCAAAGATGATGATTCTTTAATCAGCCATTGGATGAAAAAGAAGTCTCTGTGACAGCATGTGGTTTTGGCTCTGGGTCTTAAAGATATATATGAGTATACAGACAAACGATTGAACTCATGATAGTGAGATCATGGGCACAAAATAGTGCAATTTAACACTACATACTTCTTTTCTTATAGCTAACAATATATATAAACACTGAGTTCATTTTTTTTCTAAAGCAGCAACTTATGCACTCTCCTTATAACACCATTTTACTTTTCAGTTTCTTTTTAGGGACTGAATCTTTATCAATCTCTCTCTAATCACTTAACTGCAATAGTGTTCTTATATAAAATTAAAATAGAGCTGTAATCTTCCTTAAGCTATGATTAAAGTGATAATACACATAAATTGATATCTATTGTCAATTTGTACACAGCCTATGAGAGCCTACAGTAACTTCCATTTAATTTCATATATTTTAAGCTGTGTTTATTTAGATTTATGTGTGTTGGTAGGTGCGTGTATATGTAATATAGCAAATAAATGAGTGACACATTATCAAATGAAACTGAAGTAAATAAACAATATACCCTGCATGGTTTAGTACAGTGGTAGAATGGCCAAATTTGAAGTAATTCATGGTTCAGCGCTCCAATTTTGTGACCTCTCATGTTCAAACAAATAGTTAGCCTAATAAACAATGAGGATTGCCAATTCCTCAACAAGCTTTGTGATAAATGCTTTGCCAGTGAAAGCATTTAAAATATCTGTCAGGAACACACACCCCCCATGACCATGGTTTCGTGCTTTGGCACTCCTCAGAGAGGTGTCAGGATAGATTAGAGATATTTTAAATGCTTTCTCTGGCTAAGCATTTATCACAAAGCTTGTTGAGGAATTGGCAATCCTCATTGTTTATAACTTACAAGCTTAAGAGAATAAGGTCATGTGATCTATGACTCTTATTCTGACTAGTTAGCCTAATAGTCTTTCAATATTTTCATGCCACATTTATGCTGATATACAATGTTAATTTAGGAGTTTTATGCACTTTTATATATTGCACAGTTTACTTAATTGTATACTACAGATTCATGGGGTGATGAGATTATAACTAGTTCAAATGTCATGATCCAATGGTGTGCTCTTAAGTTAGTTCTGAAATTTACGTTGTCACGATTATGACCTGAAAATGTAGAAAAACACCATTAGTTTCATTATTTATTCATATTATTTATTCATATTTAATTTGATAACGTAATTTTTGTAAATTTTGCTTATATATACATGTAAAAAAATGCCTTATAAATTTGAATAAGTCAGTACATTGTCATATACTTGAATTCAAATTCATAGAGATTGTTTGAATAATTTCAAGATAATAGTTTGAATTATAGAAGTAGAAACTGATCATTGTTTCTCATTAACAAGTGTTGATAGTCAGAAACTAATATAACTTGATTGGACTACTGTTTTATAAAAATTAATTAGATTTTAAATATAAGCATGAAAGTCGTGTTTTTTTTTAAAATAATATATATCATTCTTTCACCAAAATATTAACTAATTTAAATGCAGTTTTTCACAGTGTAATTGCCGACAGATTCTTGACTTCACATCGAAGAAAGGGATTGATAAAGAAAGTAAGTTTTCATATAATAAATATGATCTAACTAGAATTATATGAAAGGGAGTTGCAGTAGCAGGATTAACATATGGTAATGATGCATTATGTGTTAGTAAAGGGGTATTAGATTACTTACAAAAAGTACAAAGGGAAGTAGGAAGACATGCATTGGATGCAGATGTATGGACAGCAAGGGAGGCAATTCAAGGAGAAATGGGACGGTCAAGTTTTTATATGAGAGACACAAAAAGTAAAATGAAAATGTTTGGTAGATTGCAGTTTCTGGATAATAAAAGAATACCCTAAAATAGTGTTTAATTGGGTTATGAGTAAAGGGCAGGCAACAAGATGGGTGAGAAAGGTAATGCAGTATGCAAAAGATTTGGATAAAGAATTTATATCAGTATATTTGTACAAAAGATGGGATGATTGTGTTAAGAGGATTGTTGAGTGTTATAGTGATAAGGAATGGGATAAAATAGATTTATTAATAAAGAATAGGGAGTTAGAGAGATGAAGAACTAGTATGGAGAATAAAAAGAGTTTAAATATATATAGAAGTAAACAGAATATTAGGTGCAAGTTAATATATGATAATAGTAAGGAAAGTACATGTAAATGGAAAAATATGGATGTTTAATCTGTAAATTGTGTAAGGAAGGAATAGAAAATATTAGGTATCTGTTAATTGAAGGTAAATGGTTGAAAACAGAAAGGGTATATATAATAAAGTTATGGAAGAATAAATATGAAAAAAGTGATTAAACAGAAAGTGGATTATTGGTTTTTATGCTAGGTTTGGAAAAAGATAAGGGGGATTTAGCATAGAGTTGGAGCAACATATGGGTAAACTTAGAGTGGGGAATGGAAAATAAAGTGGCTAACAGGTTTCTCTAGGTATAACTGCTGAAAGATTCTTGACTTCGTTTAAGGAGAAGCCACAGTACATCACATCTGGACCTTTTGTTTATATGTATATGTAAGCAAGAGTTAATGTTATATTAAGATGATAAGTAAATGGATTTTATTTGTAATATATATAAATCTAAAAGCTAAATAGCTGACATTTCAGTACAATAACAAGTACTTTCCTCAAAGCTTCTTCTTTGTCAAATCATAAGAGTGTCATGTTGAATACAAAATTCTGCATGGAGTTTGTTTACATTCATACATTGGACAGACCAATCATAGAATAAATATAAAAAAGGAAGAACACATTTTGGAAGTTATAGAAAAATCTAAACCATCAGTCCTTTATTCACACATTAAATTAATTAACCATGACATCAATTTTAATAAAACACATTTTCTGCAAAAAAATTGAACAATATGGCCAGAGACTGTTAATGGAAGCTACAAAGATTTTTCAAAGGCCTAAGAGCATAAATGAAAAATGCGAATTAAAGAAAAATAACAATATTTGGAAAAATCTATTGGAAGATAAAAAAAAAATATATTTTTTAAAACTTCTCAACCAATAGAATTTGAGAATGAGGAGAAAATAAAGGGAAAAAATAACAATTTTAAATCTCTCAACACACATTCTTATGATTTGAGAAAAAAGAAACACTGAGGAAAGTACTTATTATTGTACTGAAATGTCAGCTATTTGGCTAATATATTTTTATTACATGGAAGCTCTTGAAAATAATATTATGAATTCATCATTTATCCATGAGAATATTAGAACATATATATATGAGGTTGCCTTGACAACAGTTTGAGATTGTTATCTATATTGTGATTGTCTAAGTGTTAGTGTTGACTGTTTTCTAATGATTATATATATGTATAAAGCTTTTAAAAATGCAGCAAGTATGACGCAAATTAAATTTTTTATCCCCGAGCAGGTTTAGGAATCTCCATTCAAGTGCTACAATTAAAGAATAATGATTACTCATAACTGACAATAGTTTGTTATTGCATATCACTCATTTATAGTAGCAATCTCTCCATACAGTAGTGCCACCAAATGGAAGCTTTAGTAATCAATGGATGCAAGAAGGTTTGGGCATAAAAATCCTTATCTAGTGAATACTTATCCAATATACCCAGACTAATTTCTAGCTTATGGTTTTCATCTGTGATAAGCCTTCGATTTGAAAGCACTGTGTACAGATCCTATTGCAACCCTCCAGCAACCATTGTTTACATATTTAGTTAATTATAAAGCTAGGATCCCAAGATAAAAACACAATAATGTTTTCAATCCAAGCCCAATCACTTGCATAATCATATAGATCCAGCATCTATGCATTTTGATGTTTTTGGGCTTTCAAACACCAAAGTCACCATTATCCCATGGACAGAATAGGTGTAAAATCATCAAAATATCTTGTGATCATCATTTCTTATGTTTCTACAGGCTGGTAATAACTGTAATTCATTGATTACTAAGACTTGCATTTGGTAGCACTACTGTATAAAAAATTTGCGGTTATTAACAGCCTGTGTAACATATGAAATGGTGCTTATGTGATGTTTTAATCATATAAATTTTTCGTTACCATTCATTTTTGCCATTTGGAGATTCTGAAGATGGCCATCTAATTAGGTTGAAATCTATGTTAGTTATTATTTTTAGCACCAGAATATATTTTTATAATATAAACATACTTACACACACATATATATAGAAAGCATCACATAAATGTCATCATAATGCAGTGTCATATCTGCATATAAATATATAATTTAAGTTTGAGTTCGACTCAGACAAAACTTGAACATTTTTTTATGTTCCATTAGAGATGTAGATTTTTTTCCAGACAACCAATCTAATAGTCAAAATAAGTCATAGATCACATGACCCTATTCTCTTAAGCTTGTAAGTTATAAACAATGAGGATTGCCAATTCTTCAATAAGCTTTGTGATAAATGCTTAGCCAGAGAAAGCATTTAAAATATGTCAAGAACCCCCCCCCCCAAAAAAAAAAACCCTTGACCATGGTTTTGTGCTCTGGCACTCCTCAGAGAGGTGCCAGTGTGGGCTCAGACATTAGATCTAAAAATATCAACCCAAAGCCAGCATTTATCTAAGGGTTGTCTAATAGTAGTATGTTTATATTGCACTATTTCCGTTTTCTAATATGGGTATCGAATGTCTTTAGAAAAAGTGAAGAAATCGGGAGAAACCTCATAGATAATAATAAGTATATGAAATTTCTATAGACTGTTGCTTTTAGCAGGATGGCTCAGTTGGTCAGAGAGTGACCTTAAAAATCAATACTCAAGAATCTAAGAATCCAGGTTCGAATCCCATGCTAGTACTGTCACTGGTCAGCAACACCTGAAGAAGAGAGAATAATACCTCTAGAAACGTTGTGCATATACTAACCTGTTTGATGTGCTATTACTAACAGTTGAATGTATTTGGAATATTTAAATAAAACTAATTTTTCTAAAGGCATTCAATACACACATTAGATGATGGAAATAGTCCAATATAAAAATACAACTAGAACACCATCATCACAAACCTTCAGGAAAACCAATCTAATACTTTCCAATATTAATCAATAAATGTGTACCTTATTTTCCTTTTAGATAGGCAGTGAAACAAGAATTAAAAAACCTCTCGACATTCCCTCCAGGCACTTGCCTTTTTCTGCCTTGTTGCTTCATAAAGAAGTGATGAAAATCCTTTTTGTCTTGCAGTGGGCTATTTAAATGCTGTTTTACATTCATATATCAAACACACACGCACTAACGTGAGTACGCACACACACGCATATGTAAAAAGGATAATCTAGTAAAATGTAAAGCAAATTTCATATAAAAAAAATAGTACATTTTAAAAATATCAATCTTTTTTATATACTCAGCAAATATATATGCCTTGTACGGATTTGTAGCGATTATAACAAAGAGATTTGCTTAGAAAAAATTAACTGTCCATAAAAGTTTGATGAACAATTATAGGATTGAAAATAATGTTACCTAAATCAAAGTTTAGTCTTGTTCTGAGGAATCCCATCAAATGTTTCATTTTTGAATTACCTCTGGTTAAAAGTGGAATTATTTGAATTGATCGGAAGTTCACTTGTAACAGCTGCTAGTATTGGAAAATGCTCTCTCTGAATCCATAAATCAACAAGAACAACTCCTTCAATATAAGAGTGTCAAATGCCTAAGTGGATTACATATAGCAAGTTTTAGAGGGGGGGGGGATCATAAGTATTAAACAATTATTTTCACATTAATATAATAAATACCGTAATTTCTTCAAAGTACTATATTTATATAATTATAGTGATTGATAGTTTATATATATATAACAACTCATTTAAAAGTACAGAACGTTGAAGAAAATTTAAAATTGTAGCAAATTCTCAACTATATACAACCAACACACAGGCTTAGGTATGCCGCATTTCTCTTCGGCTTTAATTCCGAAATGTATTTGAAAACCCTGTATAAAATGGTAATAAATAGAAGGATTTGAACTTAGGCTTTTCGGTCTATCTTCCATTTTATCGCAAACGATCGATGCATATGACCATACACCCCATGTGAAACAAATAAATTAATATGCATATTTCGTATGGGACCATCACCCATCAGTTGGGCCAGATCATACTCTCCCACACATATATACAATTAGCGCTAATTTTATATTAAGATAGCAATTCCTTAAACTTTAATGGACAGGCTTCAATATTCTCACTCCTCCAACAATCAACTGTCCATTTTATTGAAAAACCAACAATGGATTGCTCAAAATCAAGTCCACCAGGGGCTTTGAGCATTTGATTTTTCGATTTAATCGATGGATGAATTGTGGGAAGGGTTAAAACATTGAAGCCTGTCCACTACAGTTTAAAAAATTGCTATCTTAATATAAACTGAGCACTGATTGTATATTTGTGTGGGAAATTATGATCTGATCCAACTGATGTGTGCAGCATGAAATATTGGGGATCATTTATCTTTTTCACATATGTGTGGTTATTTGTATCAGTTGTTTGAGATAGAGTGGAGGATGAATATAGACTGAAAATCCTGTCCCCACTCTTCCCTTCACACGTTGGAATGTGCAAAGCATTTTCAAAGGGTAGGACCAAACATGATTCAGCTGAGTTCATGTGAAAAGTCACACTTTCTTGAGAAAATATGAGTCCAATAAAATGGCGCACTGCGGTAAGCAGATTTTGAAATTGTGCCAGTTGCTGATGTCAATGAGGCTCCTGCAACCGGAGGTACTCGATTGCGCACATTTTTAAAACAAAAGGTTGTAGTTCTATGACATAAATCAGTACAAAAAAAAAACGAAAGTTGAAAAAGTGAAAATTTTTTTGTTGGTTTGGTTTTTATTTAAAAAAAAAAAAAAGATAATCAAAATTGTTTTTAAAAATGAAAGTTTAACTATACTAGCGTAGGAGAGTGTGGAGGGAATGGGTTGAGAAATACTTTGTCATCACTGAGCCGAATCGTGTTTGGTCCTACCCTTTGAAAATGCTTTGTACATTCTAGGGAAGAGTGAGGACAGGGTGACAATTCTTAGTCAGTCAGACTGCATTATTTAAGTAAAAATGAAATTACTCTGCTATGGAGATTTCAAAAATTGTGGCCACTTAAAATCCAGACACTGTCAGACGATACGGTAGCCAACTGTTAATTGTGCGAATTTGAAGTGTCATGAAGCACGAAACAGGCCGTAATATTTCTGTGCAACACTATCAAGTGGTCTGCAATGGCTAAGATAACAGAACTGTTTCCTTAGCCGTAAGTGTAGGCCGCATAAACGGCATTGCAGCCAAGCCCGGCTAAATAACGAGTACCAAATTTTTTTTATTTTCTTTCCCTTATTATTTGATTTTCCTCAATTTTAATTGAAACTAACTGAGCTCCATTTACTTTGCAGAAAATTTCCGGATGAGAATAGAAGAGGAAGTTTTGCTATAATTTTTATAGCAGAATATTTGAGAATTTTAATCATAAGAATAATCACATTTTTTTTAGATCAAATAATTTTGCATTAAGAATAATACTAAAAACAATAATTTCTTTTTTTTTTTTTTAATAAATATTTTTAATTGTATTTTTAAATTAAAAAATGTAATCTTATTGTGATAATACTAAAAATATTTGAATTCATAACAATATTATGTGTATATAATTTAAAAAAAAATTATATGGTTTATTCCTCAGAAGGAAGTGAAACATTGAAGCATCAAACAATGGGCTGAGCCTATAACTGACTGGAGATTTTTTTTACTTTCCTGAATTGAATATCGATTTAAAAACCTTCAACTCTTGAGTCTCCCATAAAACTATGGCCCTAAACTGCGTATTTTGAATATACATTTAGCAGGAATGGGCAAAATGTCGATCGTAGTCCATCAGTGGACCGCCAAAAACTTTTGAAGTGATCACCTGAATTTAAAAAAAGTAATAATAATCAATGCTATTAGTTGGTATCTATAAAAGAAATACATTTTCAGAGATCTACCGCAGCAGAGAATTGGCCTTATTCAATTGAGGTATCTGTATGCAGGCAGGCACTTGCCAATGAATGGGTTGAATGATATACATGCTTTAATTTGAAGTGAACAGTGATGCATATGTAGATTATAAATTCATCAGTTCGAATACATTCATTGCACAAAAAAAGACACAATCAGAAGCATTCTGTTAGTCATGAAGCTGATGTGTTTTTTGTTGTAGCAAGTACACGGATTTAAGTAATTCATCATGAAAAATTAGTATTGTTATATTTTAAAAGACGGGTGCAATGTCTGAAACAATTGCAAAGATATACAATTTTGGTGCACAATAAGCTTTTCTTCACAGTGATGAATGCAAAATATGTGTTATGTATATCATGTAAGCATGTCACTTCCAAAAAAAGGAAATGCATGTAATGTATGAGCGGTGGATCACGAAACTTGGAGAAAATTACAAGTAGGCCACCTCTGAAATATAGGGTTTGCTGCTTTATATAAAATGTACATCAGACAAAATAGAACTTAATAACAGTGAGCAGACAACTAGACATTATATTATTTTTTTAAATGATTTTAATCTCCTGAACATATTTTGAATATTAATTTATTGATAGTTACTTTATTTATTATTCAAAATTTGTGTGTGTCTACTTTTATAACTATAAACCTTTGTTTAGCCTCTAAAAAATAAAAACCACTTCCTGTGAGCTACAGTAATTTTGAATTCCAATATAGATACAAGTAACACAATATATACATAACATTAATCAAATTCTATATTCTTCTCTACAACCAGGAATTATCTACAGGTAGTCCTCAGCCCTCCAAAATAATTTTGAACAAATAGCAAACTGTATGTTCAGATGACAATAAAAAAATACTAATTAGTTAGCAAAACACTAATCACAAAAAAGCAGATTAACTGACAGGTTTCTGATATCTAATTCTATATAATCTGAACAATCGCCTAAATACTTACAAAAAAAAAAATTGTTAAAGTGGAAACAAAAAAAATATTAGGGAAGAATTAAGAGCATTTTCAAGTACTGTTGGTAAATGTGTAATACCAAGCCCTATATTGTTACTGCGAACTATATCTGCTGTACGAAATTACTTTCAGAATGCCAAATAATATAAACATATTTCATTTAATTCTTACAATCAGGGAAGCATTTACTCAAAGTTGCCTAACCAATCAGTGCATTAATTAAACCATGCATGGCATTAAATGGATGGTAGCATTAAAAATATGCACAACAGTCCATGGATCTGACGTTGGAATTAGAAATATAAAATTCGACTATGATAAAATTGAATAAATATGATTAATTTTCATGGATTATGAACAAATATTAATTAACTTTTGCATCATTTTTATCTTTTGAAGGGAAAGAAAGCACTCTGTAATGATACTTAACTGATCGAAAGAAAGAAAGCAATGTCTCTGCTTGATTTTGACATTTTAAATGTAATGATGGCACTGTGACCATGTTGTTTTAAGCCTATTTATAACCTTATATTACAATTTCCAACTTTCTTTTTCTCCACTACTGCAATTTTAACATATTAATAGAAAAAAAAAATGCAAATATCAGCAGTATAGACCTTGATGCATGGATGACAGTACTCTATTAACATGACAATGATATGATGGGGGCGGCTTAGAAGTCAATAGAAATGAGAACTTCTGATTGGCTGGGTGTTTTAGCCTAAAAGTAAATTACTGAACATGGTAGATTTGTAAAAAATATATATATAATTTTCATTAATTTGTTTATAAATTAATAATTATAATGCAATCTTTTTATAAAAGACTTATCATTAAATCAAAAACTACATCATTAGCAGGAGACTGTCTAAGAAAACATTTTATTTTTAAAAAGACAGCTCTTAAAAAGTTTGCTTTCGCAACAGGAAGTAGTTTCTATTGGGTAAAAAAAAAATTGTTTATCAAACATTAAATAAAATACTCTTCAAAATTTTAATAATAACTAATGTATTATTTTTTTCTTTCTTTCATGATAACAAATCCAAAATATATCCTTTTAATAACAAAATTGAAATATCTAATATTTTATTCTTCTAACTTTGTGAATAGGTAAATTATATACATATACTTTTAAAAGTATTTTTAAAATTTTTATCACTTGAAAGCGTTCATTTGTGAATAATAATGTAAAAATTAGTTATATAATATATAGAAAAAATGTTTAATTGTAAAAATAAAATACTCAAAAATCAAGGAATTTTTAATGAAAGTTTCATTAGGTCCTATTTAAAATAGACAGGAAAAGTTTTCAACTAAACAGGTTAAGACAGAAAAAAACGAAGTTTCATCAGTTATGTACCGGGGCTATGGATTTGCAGTCGTAAAAGAATTTCAGATCATTAGAATCAGAAAAAAATATGCAGATATATTTGTATGTTAGTAAATTTTATAAATATCAAAAATGTCCTCAAAATAATTAAGTCGTAATAAGACGAAACATTAAAAATATTTCAAGCGTTGGTGGCCAAATGGTTAGCGCAGCTGCCTTACAAGCAGTGTCCCTAGGTTCGCTTCCAGACGCTTTGACACATTTAAAAAAAGATATTTACATTTGTGCTTTGATACGAAGCACAAAATTCAAGTAACCATCTTATAACATAACATCTACGAAGGAAAATGTGACTTAAGCTGCTCTTTTTCTTATAACCCTTTTATGAAAAAAAAACCGATTTTAAATTTTATTTTGTTTAAATGAAAGAAAATTTGCTTTCATTTTTTATTGTTTTTTTTATTAAAATTTCTTTATTTCAAATAAAAAATGCTTGGATGGCAATTGAATTATTAATTATATATAATTGGTTTTCCCCCTCTATTATTGCTTTTAATTTTTCGTTGCTTCATTTGCTTCTACTTTCTTATAACTGTATATAATGTATAAATATATTTTTATTTGTAATATCGGTAATTTTGTTATATACATTACGTTAACAATCTATTATAAATATAGGAATCAAAGTTAAGATCAGTGACTTAAAAAAAAGTCTGGATTTTGAGTGCCGATTCCATAACCATGAACTATTAGTACAGCTTTTTATACTGTAAATAATATATACTAATATATTAATACAGTGAATATCGGTAATTTTGTTATATAGTTATTATGGTAACAATCTATCATAAATACAGAATCAAAGTCAAGATTGGAGATCATAAAAAAAAAGTCGGGATCAGCCAGTCTTGAATTGTTAGGAAAGTTTTTTTATACTGTACTAGAGGGCTCTGCCCCATATGCCTTCAGTGCAGACTAAATTCTATCATTCTTTTTCCCCCAAAGACAAAAAATAAAATGTTGATATGATTTTTTTCTTTGTTTTAACATGTATTCAACACGCACATTTTATTCTTATATTAATTGGCCAGAACAAATTTACTGTTAAACAAATAAATTTTTAAGTTTTTTTCCTACAGCTGCTTTATTTCTACTTAAAAGTTTTATTTTACCCACACTTAATTCAGAAACATAAATATATTAGAATCTGATAGAATCGCCAAAAATGTTCATAATAAAGTACTGTTTATGAGAAGAAATTAAAATTCTATTTTTCCCACATTAAATAAGTTTGAAACTATTTCATAAAATGCAACTTATTTCTTTTAACATATATTTAATTGTGCCAAAACAAATAAATAATTATTAATACTTCTTCCGAATACTATATGTTTTATTACAGATGCTATTTTCTGCCAGATTTTTAGCAACAATTGTTCTTTTTTATAAAGATGGCCATTTTAGTTATTAATCCGTAAACCCTCAACATCATTTCTTCAGAAAAGGCACTGTTGTACCCTAACTTTAGATCATATTATTAACATTATCTGAAGTGATAATGACTATGTTTATGTTTATTTTTAAAAAAGTACATTTTAATATAATACTTTTATTGAAGTTAAACTTGAAAACAAAAATCTGAAGAGGTCAGCATCTTACGAACTACAGCAAAGATCAAAAAATTTCTCCCTTGTTGGCATTCATCCGCTTCTAGTCTAGTTTTCATGCAAAGATTTGAAGTATAATTTTAAATAATTATGTTTATTTATAAAATATTTTTGATTACTTTTACACACTAATTGGTTGGTTATTATAAAGAAATATGCAGGTAAACTTTTGATTTACTCATTTATGTTTTATTTTTAGAAATGTTTATTATGTCATTATCATTAAAATCTTTTAAAATATTGTAATTTTTGTAAGAAAATATCTGATTTTAAAGCAGATTTTGATAAGTTATCATAAATCTATCTTCATTAGTTCCCCTTAAAAAAAAAACTTAAAATAAAAATGGATTCATTCATTTTTAGTTTTAGTGTTTACATAAATATCTGTCATGATGTTTATAACATATTGTTATATTTACATGTCAGGTTTTAAATATTTAAAATGGACAAATGTGATTTTTTTAAAAATTATTCACTTATAAAATTTAAAGTAAAAGGAAAACAAATCCAATTTATTGAGTTTTAGTATATAAAAAAACCAATATAAATAAAAACAGAAAGAGCGAGCAGTTCCGAAAACCTCATTGGAAGGAACAATAATAGAACTATGTCAGAATGGATGCGGATTAACAATTCATGTCTGGGATCATTTCATCTTACCATTTTATATATAGAGAATAGATAAAATATAGACAAATACACTAATATATTAAATATCAGTAATTTTGTTATATACATATATATTCTTATTTTTGTTAATAATCTATAACATATGCATAAATCAAAGTTAGGATCAAAGTCATAAAAAGGAGAAGTCTGGAAATTTTGACAGCTGACTTTGCAGTCATAAACTGTTAGTATAGTTTTTTATACTGTATACATAAATATATTTTAAATATTGGTAATTTTGTTATCTGCATATATATATTTATTGTCTTAACAATGTATTACAAACGCATAAATCAAAGTCAAGGGTAGAGGTCAGAAAATAAAGGAATTGGGAATTTTGATTACTGATTTCGCAGGCTTTTTATACGCTATATAATATATTCTAATAAATTATGTATCAGCAATTTTGTTACATACAAAATGGTGGAATAAAGACAGTTTAGTAGATAATAAGATCTGATGATAACTGCTAGGAACAGTCGAAACTGTAATATTACAAATATATTTTGCTTCAAAGTGTCAAAAGAGTGGAATGTGGTGATTATATGTTATATATACTCATCACGTTAACAATCTATTATAAGTTCAGGAGTCAAAGTCGAAACTGGAGATTATAAAAAGAACACGGAGTCGGGAATTTGCCAAAGGAATCTGCAGCCTTGGATAGTTAGTGCAGCTTTTTATACTGTATATAACATCCACAAATATATTAATATATTAAATATCGGTAATTTTGTTATATACATATATACCCTTATTGTGTTAATGATAATATTATAAATTCAGAAGTCAAAGTCAGGGTTGTAAAAAGGAGGAATTTGCAAGACAAGACAAAATTGCCAGTGCATCATTTTTGTTTATATTTCAGGATACGATTAACATGATTGCTGATGATCAGCCATATGTCATCAGAATGGCAAAACTTATACGATTATTTTATGGTGACAGAATACATACACAATTTCTTTGATAAAATTATCTTTATGTTCTACTTTACATAGATTTGCAAATCTGTATAATATATCAATAAACTTAATATAAATAGACTTTAAACCATTTCACCAAATTTATTTCTTCAATCAGATCAAAAACTAAAATCCATATTATTTCTCTCAGGAATGCTAATGTCTTTTAAAAAGCTGCTGAGTTCAAAACTAACAGGAGGGTTTGTTTTTGTTCCTTAAGTTGATCACACAGTGATAAAATAATAAATTCTTTATATAAGAATTTCTTTGAGTACCCAGAATATCATTCTAAATACGTAATATGTGAAAAGGTGAATTGACGGAAGTTAAACAAGGTACAGCGGCCTTGTTGCCTTCTAAGGTTAACTTTAATTCTTCAGCTAGGGCCAGTTCATTTATGATCTTCAGCTGAAAAAAAAAAAAAATATTAAGAAATAGAAAATTGCAGGTTAAAAATTTATAGCAAATTAAATAAATGCTATTTTTTGATATTAATACTATACATAAGTACAATATAGTCAATTTTTTATCTGAACATCATAATTTAATATTTTGATAATTTTGAACATTTGATAGATAAGTTTGATTTGATAAGTTAAGAAGACTACAAACATATCTGAAAGCGAAAAAAACAAGAGACTGTTAAATAGGATAAATCCAATCCTTAATTAGAAACATAGAAATAATCTAATGTTGACTATAAAATAAAAATCTAAATTTGTAAAAAAAAAAAAAAGATTACAGTACTTAGCGCATGATAAGGTAAACAAAAGGTGTGGGGGGAGGGCAACCAGCAACAACAGGTTGGGATCAGTTATCACATTATGAATGCGCCAATAAAAAAACAAAATTCTAGCTTGTGATTTTTCATTTTCAAACTTCAAATGACAAAATATTTTGCTTAGCTACTATCTTTAAAATCATTATGGAACATTATTGAATTTATGGCATTAAATGAAATTGAAATTAACATAAACTTACTTCTGAAAATCATTTTATTTCACTATATATGATAGTGTACCTTTGTTCAAGGGCTTTTATCATTATGAAATGGTAGGTCATAGTAACATTTGAGATAGATTTATGATTTCACATTATAGATATCTTATCTATTATAAATATCACTAAGTATTTGCATAACATTTATATATATAAAAAATAAACGGAAGTAAATTAGTCTTCCACGAGCTATGAATAACCAGCACTCTCATGTCAATTAGTTTATAAAGAAAAGAAAGACCATCTTTTCTTTAAGCCCAGATGGCATTTAAGCCAACATTCATTAACATTTTCAGCAATCTCAATGAATATTCACTTAAATACCATCTAAATTCAAAAAGAGGCTCCGCTTTTTCATTATCAATATTAATTAACATGAGAATGCTGTGTATTCATAGCTTTCAGAAGTATAATTTACTTCTATTCAATTTACATAATTAGTATATATATATATACTTCTTCTGTAACAGAATCCATTGTCTAATCAATTCATTATAGAACTATAACCCATGAAATGTGATATAAAATAGCTCCTCCTTAGGAATCCGAAATTTTTACGCATAGACCATATAAACACTTTATATTAGCCTATTGTGTACATAAAACAAAACAGTATAAATGATAGCAAGTTTAGAGAATCCCTTTCATCAACTGTGGGAAACCTTCAAACATCATTAATCATAAACCAAAAAAGGTCCGAGTCCTATTTATGTTACACAGATTTTACTTTGCTTCAATTTAAAGTGTGAAAAATAAAGTATACACAATTATTAAATGTGAAGCTCTTTATAGTCACTATATATATACACACACCACATCCACTACCATCATTATTATTATCAATAACAACATCAATAGCAATCATTTAACTAAAAAAATAATTCTAAAAATAAAAGGCATATAAAACTAGATCTGATACAAGACACAGAGCAAATAGTACGATGAACGTTTTTTTCTCACTGCATTAAGATTTATACAACAAATGCAAACACGTACAATAAAACAGTAGAATGGCGGACATCCTTATCATGCAAGACTTAATACTCAATTTACTTTGCTTACCTTTTTCCTTGCCTTTAGTGGTGAAAATATCGTCCATATTTTTTTTTTGTTTTTAAAAAAATTCTACATGCATACACTGCAATAATTTTAACTACGAGCAAGAAAATAATTTAAAAACTGACTAATGTTGAGATAATAAAAATTATTTCAAAGCAAACATACAATAAAAATGGCAGAAATTTAAGTTATTAAACGCCTAATCACTAAATCAACTAATGCCAATGATTGATGTAGAAATTGTTACAAAGAGCACTATCGGGCGCTATCGGCTGATATAGCACCCATGTGCAAAAAGACTATTCAGAGAATTTGAGTAAAGTGTCTAAGATCTTTGTCGGATTTTATGTGCTTGCTAGTACTTTCTCTTTCTGCAATTTGCTTATCTTTACGTTTTTTAAAATTCTTTTCAGACATATACAAATATCAATTTTAATCAGGAACCAAATAAAAAAAAAAAAAGGTTAAAAAACTGATCAGTACTGAAATGATTTTAAAAAAAAAAGATTATTTCTAAAAGAGAAAGCAGTAAAACAGTTGGCAAATTAAGTTCTGATTATGGTACGGCTAAATCAACGCTCTACTCCATTTTAAAAAATAAGAAAACATTATTAAGTGCACAGATACCAGAATGGATTTCCAGATTGGGCAGTTTATGCTATAACATCATGGAACAAATAGAAACTTTTGCTAAAGTACATTAACCAAAGGCAAAAGATAGACAAAGGCACCAATGAGGTGATCATTGTTGAAAAAACCAAGCTCTGTTTGAATAATTTTTTGCTAAGACTTCTGATGCAAGTGCTGTTCATGAGAAAGAATTGAGAGTCAGAAAAAGTATAGTTCACCAGGTTCTGGAAAAAAACTGGATTGCATAATATTGTAAAGCTGCTTAAGAAAAAAAAAAAATCTCCATGAAAAAAACGAGAAGTTTTGAAATCGGCAATCTATGAATTTTTATAAGGAGATGTAAATTTATATGTAATTTTACGTTTCAACTAAAATGGAAATAAACGTAATCCATTATGCTGTCTTTTCATATAATTTTTAAGTAAATAATATAAAATATCATTATTTATTAATGACAATCATATATATTTATTTATAATAATAAGATTTTACTCTCCTTTTTAGACAAATACAACACTATAAGTATATATATGAGGATTTAAACCCTGGGATTAATGGATGTTAAAAATAACAACAGACTATTTTTAAACTTAAGAACCTAACTAGTGATGGCCAGATTGAATATCCAGTAATATTTCATAATTCATTCTATCAAACATGTCTATGTATAGAGAGGTATATCCCTTGCCGCTATAGATACTATTTATTTATTTAAAACTATCTGCCATACTGCAGATTAGGGTGCCGTCTCTAAAAATGACAACCATCTATAGGTCGGATTCAAATCCCTCCCTACTTCTTAGATGTTAGCCCCTCTGTTTACCCACTACTAGCTCAAATGAAAAAACATGACAATGCTTTACTGGGTGTGTGTGTATTTAACTAGGTTTGAAATAAGAGAGCAATGGACAACTAAACTTAAAATAATATAAGTATAACAAAATTTATTTATAATATTTACACACTTTATAGGAATGAATCCTATGCATAAATATATAAATACATATGTATTTAAGCAATTATGTATTTATATTGGAGAAAATTCATTTAATTAGATTGCATTTAACTTATGAGCTCTGATATGCGTATATCCAATAGAAAATAATTATATAATTATTATTATATAACTATAAAATATATATTTGCTTGGCACACAGATAATGAAGTTAGTAAAAGCATATAATACTCTGCAATTTAATGAACTGAGTGCTTTGGGAGACTTTATGCTCCCATAATCATAGCTACTGAAGTGTGGAGAAGTATACAAATATAATATGAAAATTAATGTGAAGTGATTAAAGAGACCATTTTCGTGAAAGGGAAAAACATGTGTCTCATCTATTGATTGATGTTGGATCGCCGGCTATATACCATGCTTCTTTTACCTTCCATTTGGTATCGTTTCTTCCAGAACAAATAAAAATCGCTGTAGTTGGTTGGAAAACATGGTCAATGGCCCTTTCATGTTTGGCAAAAATTGAATTACCTTCTAGTTTAGCTATAAACAATTCAAAACAAAACAACACTCTCCATATAGTAGTGCCATCTTGTGCTAACAAGAGCAATCAATGGATGTGATGTTTAGTGGTTAGTTTAGCTATAGCCTTATTATAAGGGTATTTGTGCTGTGCTATTCTGGTTGCAGAGTATTATTTGCTTTTACTAACTCATTATCTGTGCGCCAGGCTAATGAAGTAAGTATTTAATTATTTAACTATAATAATATAAATGAAGATTGGCAAAGTATCAATTAATCAATAAATAGATACTTACAAATATTATCTGTTATTAACGGAACAAGAAATCAATTCTAATTTCGATTTTGCTTGAGTTCATGAAAAAAAAAAAAATTAGTTAAGAAGACATAAAAAAAATTTTTAATACATATTTAAAGGGAAAATAGTGTTAAGATTATTCATAGCATATTAATATTTGCTATAAATATTATTACTATTATTATTTCTTTTAGTAAAGGTTTTTTAATTTAAATAAAATTTCTCTTGCCATAGTATCAGAATTCTGATTTTATATCTTTAAAATATATGTTCAAATTATTTTTAAAAATCGATTCGTAAGAGTTATAAGATTTGAGGTTTTATTGGATATATTTTTCTTGAATTAGTATCTGGATAAAATGATAGTATAACAGAATAGGCAGATAAAAATGATGTAATAGATGTTAATTTTATATCCTCAATGGTTAGTGCAGATGGAAATGAGGCACATTTAAAATTAGTATCTGCAGAAGCTACATAATTTCAGGTTTATTTGACAAGTGCACTAATTAGATTTTCCCTATCATAACAAGATTTTCAGCTATTGCATGATTTTCCATCTTAGCTGTATTGATAATTCACAAGATAGTGCTATCGTTTTAATCAGCTTAATTTTCTGGGGTGCTTCTAAATAAAGATTTTACTGGTTGGGTTGTTTAAAAGTCCTTTATTATGATGAGATTATAACTTTCTTAAAGCAAGAAAGCTTTCTTTCTAAACATCAAAATTAAAAGAAAAAAACCGACATCTCTCACACCTTTTCATCTACGAACACTACGATGGGACGTAATAAATCCAGGAACTTCTATTTATTATTACATCCTTTTTTCTCTTCATTTTTTTAAAAAAAAAAAATCTCTTGCTGGTATAAATAAGAATGAAATAAATAAATAGCTTGCAGCTGTTAGAAGGAAAAAACCCCAATCTGAGTATTTTTATTTATACCATTTCTTTCCTTCTTTCTTATTTTTTATATATCTAATTTAGTGTGTGCATGAAAAGCTTGCTTAAGAATAAAGATCTATTCTATTCTCCATTGTTTGCTGGTGAAAAGAATGTTACTTTTCGTAGTTTGTAAAAATGTAGTCCGCTCCCATTACGATTTCATATTATATCAATGGCAAATCTTTTTTTAGGAATTACTCTTAGAATGTTGTGTGGAAAAACAAAAAAATAGATTTTAAGAAATAAAAATATTAATTGTGAGGAATTTAGATGTAGTATTCATTCAAGTTACAGACTAATAAAAAAAAAAGTGTGATCTTGCTGTAGAGTTAGCTAATATTCATCCTACCACAACATGTTAAAAGTGGATGCATGAATCGCATAATGGAAAAATATCCAACAGTCAACACAGGCTTGGAGATTCAGATGTTTGACATATCTAACTAATCTGATCAGTTAAGATTTTGAGGAAATAGTAAAGGAAGGTGACCTTAATGTTTGTGCTAATAAACATTTGTGATATGGCGGAATTGAAAAACGTTATATGTGTGTATTGAAATTCACTTAATGTATAAATATTGATTTCAGTTTTAAAGCAAAGTAGATAGATGCACCACGTGATTTACTGAAACATTCAATTTACAGATCATCTGAATTATTTCTGTACATTTTATCAAAAAATTACTTAGGAAAGTTCTGGTTGGATATAAAAAATAAATGAAATTTTATTTTAATTATTTTTATTTTCGTTCTAAAAGAATTGTTTTAAAATGCTACAAATAATGGGGGGGGGGCAGTTCAAAAGTGATAACATTTATTCACATAGCATACAAAATATAAAAACTGATTAATTTCGGTTTTAATTAATGGAACAAAATAAAATTCATTATAAACAAACAAACAAAAAAAGACAGTAAAAAGCCATCAGTGTATCTAAAAAGAACTTCCAAAAATGGTGAACTAATTCAAATATATGTAGAATGCAATGCCCGCCCCCCTCCCCGAAGCATCTAGTCATGGCATAAAAATTTCAGATACAACATTTTCAAAAAATTTGAAATCATCAACAACTTGATTAAATAAATAAAAATTCCAAATTACCGCCATCTAGTTCTCAAAAAGGGAAATAAAATTCAGTCTTTTGATTTAATTGATATGGTTTAGTTTACTGCAATTACAAATTGATTTTTTTTTTTTAAACATTAGAACTTATTAATTGCCAAATAAATATTATAAACAATGTCAAAATTTTACTATGTAAATGTTATTTGTGTAAGTTTTTTTTACTCAAAGACAGGTAGAGTAACTAGACAATAAAAGACTGAATAAGAGATTGTTGATATTAAGTCTAATTTTACAAATTTATTTGCATATTGGAAATAGATTTCCAATTCTTTGTTGATGGCCAGTAGCTGTTGTTGAGCGTGTTGATCGATTTACAATATCATATCTGAATTCTGCAGAATATCACATGATCATTTCCTACACTTACACAAGCTGTTAAAATAGTGATATGATGTGATGCACTGTGACTTCTCCTTATACGGAGTCGGGAATCTCTCAGCAACTATGCCCAGAGAAACCTGTTAGCCACTTTGACTTTCCTTTCCCATTCTCCACCCCAAGTTTTCCCATATTCTTCTCTATCCTGCTTCATCCCATTTTCACAACATAATCTTTGTCAACTCCAAGGCTTTTACATCTAAACCCCCCTTATCATTTCCCAAACCCAGCATAAAAACTAATAAGCCACTTTCTGTATAATCACTTTGTTCATATTTATTCTTCCACAACTTCATTATTTGTACCCTTTCTGCTTTCAGACATTTACATTCAATTAACAGATGCCTAATATTTTATATGCCTTCCTTACACAATTTGCAGACTAAATCACCCATATTTTTTCATTTACGTGTATATTCCCTTGTTGCTAAAGATCCCATTTGAGCCTTAAACAGTAAACTATTTTCCTTGCTATTATCATAAATTAACTCACACCCAGTATTCTGTTTACCTCTCTCAATACTAGCTCTCCATCTCCCTATTCTTTATTAATGCCTCTACTCTTCTATCCCATTCCTTAACACTATAATACTCAACAATTCTCCTAACACAATCATCCCACCTTTTGTATAAGTATACTGACATAAATCTTCTGCATATTGCATTACCTTTCATACCCATCTTAATGCCTGCTCTTTATTCATAACCCAATTAAATACTATTTTGGCTATTCTTTTATTATCCATAAACTGCAATCTACCAAACATTTTCATTTTGCTTTTTGCATCTCTCATATAAAAACTTGACCATCTCATTTCTCCTTGAATTACCTCCTTTGCCATCCACCCTTCTGCATCTAATGCATGTCTTCCTACTTCTCACCATTAATTTAAAGTTATAAATAATTGTACATGTTAAGTTAAATAATGCACTGGAACACCTTGATTAAGAGTAGGAGTTAGCCTGGGATATGTCAAGTGCTGGATTGTATGCCTGTCATCAGAACATGCCAGCTATATAATATATAATCAGATGGCACATGAGTTTGATCCTCAAAACAAATAAAATGCTTTGAATGGCAGGGCTTTTGTTCCAGAAGTTGAAGTGGGCCACGGTCAGGAAATGTGGTTGTGTTATGCTTTGTATATCTGGCTGTTGGTATCGTTGATGGTCATGCTATCAATGGTATTCTTCCCTCTGCTTAAAAGGCCTGTCCGTTTCCATAGTATTAAAGATATAAAATAATTACTGAGAAGTTATGTATTAAATATGATAATAAGCTTAGTTAAAGTCAAGAGATATTAAAGTAAATATTAAAACTTATATATAAAGTATTTAAATCCAGCAAGAATAAGGTTTATTCAGGGACCCGGTACAACATAAAATAAGTGAAATTTATGAAAACAATGCACAAGAGAAAATGGAATGAATCCTTATCTATTCAAATTTGAGAAGAAAAAAAATTTGGAAGTTTATAAGCAAAGTTCATCTAACACTTTTAACTGTAAAAAGATAAGTAAAAAAAATGTATTTTTGGGGAGGTTAAAAAAAAAAAACCATGTGTTGCTAAAAAATAATGAAAAGTTAGAAATGAATATTTAATCACAAAAAATATAGTGTTGGGGGGAAGAAAACATGTTTAAAGTAGTTTAGTTTTTATAATTAAAAACCTTAAACCTACAGTTTAATGCACCTGTATGTTGACTGGCAGTTTCTCAAGCTTAGTAAAAAATTTAGAATGAAAAAAAAACCAAAACTTCTATAATTTCTGCTTTGATCAGAAGCTTCTTTTATTTTTATTTTTTTTATTTTTCTTTCTCTTATAAAGCAATGATTACCAAAATGATGTGTGAAAGAATCTGTGATTGGTTGATTTTAATTTTGAGCAAAAAAAAAAAAAATTAATTATTGTACAACTTTAGAATAATAAGAAATAGAATGATCGATTCTAATATTAAAGCGTGCACGTTAATTCATAAGGATAAATTAATAATAAACAAATTAAATAATATTACCTGATATCTAATTACATATGTATGTATGTAAATGAACTCCCCAATGTTTGAAGTCAAAAAACAGGCTATATATGTCAGAAATTATTGCTCATGTTTATATAAAAAGCCCATCAGTAGAATATGAAGTGCATTATCTGCTGTTGCGCACGAATTAAACTGAAAGAATTACTGTGTTTTCCTATTATTTCCCTGATGTTTTATAACTATAAGCAAAATAGCCTAATAATCTACATAGCCTTTGAATTACATCTTATTATAAGAATGGTCATAAGATAGTGTAATTAGTTCTACTGTTGGTCGATTTCATAACTTTTGAAAGTGCATTTAAAAAATGTCCCCGTAAAATGGAACAAAGTATAAATATTCTTCTTCCCTCAACAACTATAACAAGTCATTCAGATGATAATAATTGAGGAATACAAATAAACGGCTACATGATTCAATACAACAGCCTCAGAACTGATAGGATTGACAGTCTCATGAAAGGGGGCAAACAAGTGTTAAAGTTTTTGAGAGAAAAGAGCAATGATAAATATCTGTCTATCTGTCTTCAAAGAACTATTTAATTTTGTTTTACAAGAAGAACTTTTGTACAATTTTTACAAATGTTCAGAACTAGGACCAGTTCTCAGCTAAATAACAAAGTGTGTGGGCGGGGGGTGGGGGCAATAACAGATTTCCCACAACATCTTACATCAACTCTCATCATTATTTTATTAATATATAAAATACAGCTAAGTATGGAAAAAAGAAAATGTAACAAAAAAGATATTTCTTAACGAAAACTTATATTCTTCATGTTTTCTTGCAGGTTTGTGCTGATGGTGTTCTAGTTGTATTTTTATATTGGACTATTTCCATCATCTATTTAGAAAAATTTAACTTTATTTAAATATTCCAAATACATTCAACTGTTAGTAATAGCACATCAATCAGGGTAATATATGCACAATGTTTTGAGAGGTATTAGTCTCCCCTCTTCTTCAGGTGTTGCTGGCCTGACCAGTGACAGTACTAGCATGGTATTCGAACCTGGGTCCTTAGATTCTTGAGTTTTGAATTTTAAGATAATGCTCTAACCAACCGAGCCATCCAGCCGAAGGCAGCAGTCTTTGGAAAAAGTGGAGGAACCTCATAGACAAGTATATGAAATTACTACAGACTGTTGCTTTTGGCAGGATGGTTCAGTTGGTTAGAGCATTACTTTAAAATTCAAAACTCAAGAATCTAAAGACCCAGGTTCGAATCCCATGCTAATACTGTCAAATGGTCAGGCCAACAACATTTGAAAAAGAGGGGAGACTAATACCTCTCAAAACGTTGTGCATATACTAACCTGTTTGACGTGCTATTACTAACAGTTGAATGTATTTGGAATATTTATATAAAATTAAATTTTTCTAAAGACATTCAATACATATATTAGATGATGGAAATAGTCCAATATAAAAATACAACTTCTATTCTTCACTTTTACTGGTAATATTTTTTTCTAAGTCCTACATTATAAAATAAAGAGCCTTAAAAAATATTAACTTTCATCACACTGTTATATTTCTCCTTAGTTGTCGTAAAAGATTCTATATATAAACTATATGGCCAGAAATTCTGTTATTTGCATTTAGTATCCTCTGTCCCCTTTAAAATTTATCTACTTTATATCCTTGCAAACCCATCTACTTTCCATTACCCCTTCACCCAATTGTTATTCTCCCAGTACTCACACATCTTATGTAACTCCTATCCCACTTCAATAAAAGGTGTTTATTACTTTGTTCCAATATCTTGCCATTATATTCCCCATTTATCTAGACATGAACTCCAAAAATCTACTTCTTTTGCTAATATTTCCACCTTTATATTTTTTCCATTCTTCTACAAGTTAATCCTGATCCCCTTTCAATATCCTACGCTCCATGAATACTCTCTCTCAAAACTAAAAATCAATTTTCTCCAATGAACCACACATATTCAATCCAAATCAGTTTTTGCCTTTTCTTTCTTTGATATCCAAAATTCCAATTCTTAATTCTCTAGTTTTTATCAAACCTAAATACTTAGTGTCATCAAATGGCAATTCTAAACATATTTTTTTTATAGAACAATTTGCTTAGCATTCTATGCCATCACAGCAAGCTGTATTAGATACTGGAAAAAATAGCTTTAACAGCGAATCAGATATACTTAAGATAAAGTCAGTTGTTGGAGAGTTGAGATGTTCACATACCAATGTCATGAAAATGAGACACACGCCCAGCCCTCTTTGCTTCTACTATTTCCCTCAGTCAGGAATTAATGGGAAAACTTCACGATTTCTAGAGCTGGCTATTCTTGTCCACTCAGAGGCATAAAAATTAATAATTAAATTTCAAGCAATTAGCTCGATTAATAAGGTAAAAGATAGACGTAGGATAGGTATAATGGGAAGTCATTGATTTTCTTTTGATCGGAACAGACTTAACAAGCCAAAAAAAAACTTGTCCCAAGAATCTGTTCTCATTATCTTTTGATGTCCATTGGTTTTACCTAATAGCATGCAAAATCCAACGAAAACATTGGTGCTGTAATAATTCAAATGAGTGCCATACATAAAAAATAATCCCACACCTATATTCATACGTGTATTTTAATAATTTTAATTAGCCCTTTAATTTATTATGGTATACATATTCGGATTTATCTGGGAATCAGTAGTTTCGTCCCAAAGAAGTATGTATTGCATCCTGTCGAACGTTGGCAATATAAAAAAATAATTAAATTTTTTATATTGCCAACG
This sequence comes from Epiperipatus broadwayi, assembly GCA_028023455.1. Lineage (NCBI taxonomy): Eukaryota > Metazoa > Onychophora > Udeonychophora > Euonychophora > Peripatidae > Epiperipatus > Epiperipatus broadwayi. Next base: position 46,063 of record JAQFVV010012785.1, read on the forward strand.
TTCGACAGGAAGCAATACATACTTCTTTGGGTACGAAACTACTGATTCCCAGAAAAAACTAAATCCGAATATGTATACCATAATAAATTAAAGGGCTAATTAAAATTATTAAAATACACGTATGAATATAGGTGTGGGATTATTTTTTATGTATGGCACTCATTTGAATTATTACAGCACCAATGTTTTCGTTGGATTTTGCATGCTATTAGGTAAAACCAATGGACATCAAAAGATAATGAGAACAGATTCTTGGGACCAGTTTTTGGCTTGTTAAGTCTGTTCCGATCAAAAGAAAATCAATGACTTCCCATTATACCTATCCTACGCCTATCTTTTACCTTATTAATCGAGCTAATTGCTTGAAATTTAAAACATGAGGTTTTGAACTCAAGAAAACAAAACCCTATCGATATGATAGTGGAAAAGCAACTATACTGCACATATTTTTATGCTTCCTTCATAATTAATTGCAGGAATTCGATCGCCATATAAAAGGATGGTTAAACCAATAGTAAATGTGACCAACATATCACCTAACAACTATTGATTAAACTCAATATGGCTTCAACAGGAAGAGAGGCATTCCTCATATTCATTCATTCCCAAAAAAATGCAAAAATTTCAGGCATTACTGTGCCACACACACACACAAATTACCTGACCATTGACGCTTGTCTGTAATGAAAAGATTAAGCTATGAGAATCTTTTCCTACGATGAACTGATTAAAATGCGCATCCAAAAGAATATTCGTCCACTCTATAACCTATATTGAAGAAAAACATTAATAATAAAACAGAACTCTCGGCAACTGATATACACATTCATACTCTATGTGTGGATTTAGATAAACATGATCTTTCTCAAATTTAATATATACATACAGGCATGCATGTTATTCCATAAATAAAATAAATAATTTATTGATTTTTTTAAAATTTTTATAAGATCCCATGAAAGTATTTCTGAAATAAAGAATTTGCCTCACGCAAAGTCAATGAATAGTTCTGAAGCATTTATTGACTTGTGTTGAGAACTTTAATAGTAGTTATTTTTTTTATTATTATTAAATTAAATACTATTCTTTGATATATAATTAATGTATACTATGTTTAAAAAAATTTATATTCATTATATTATATCTTTATAAGCAAAAAAATAAAAATTAAGCAGTTAAAATGTATACACATTAACCCACCAGGGGAAGATGATTTGTTACTGGCTGGATCTCAAAAGTAGATGTTATTATTGAAAATCCTCATACTTATAAAATCTGTATTTATTTATATATATATAGAAGATATTATTGGTAAGCTTTGATATAGAAAGTTTATTTACAAATATATCATGTGAAGAAGCATTGTCTATTATAAGGAAAAGGTTAACTGGTGATAATATTTTCTAACCAGAATAGTTCTTCTATTGACAGTATAATGGAGCTATTAACATTCTGCATAAAAACAACCTACTTTCAATATAACACAGAATTCTTTCAAAAAAATCAAGGACTAACTATGGGCTCACCATTGTCATTTCCGATTAGCAATATTTACATGGAAGATTTGAAACCACAGCCATAAAAACTACTACATATCCACCTAAAGTTTGGTTTCGCTATGTGGATGATACATTTGTTGTATGGCCACATAGTGAAGCAATGCTACAAACTTTCTGAAAACACATTAACAACATATTCCCTTAAATTAAATTCACAATAGAATCAGAACAAGAACAAAACTTGGCATTCTTAGATGTTCTTGTGACAAGACTCCCTCATGGCAAAATCAAAAATACAGTTTACCGAAAATCTACACATACAGGAAAATACCTAGCCTATACATCCAAATACACCAGAAACACAAAACACTATCACTATGAATCAGAGCAAAAGAAGTTTTTTCAGAAACCAGCAATTTGGAAAAAGAAAAGATCTATATAGAACAAACTCTTATGAAAAATGTTTATCCGTCAGCTGTTACTAAGAAAACCTTAAATAGATAACAAAAAGAACCATCAAAAGAAAAAACAATTATTGGTACTGTAGTGTACCTATACATTCCAAAAATAGCAGATAAATTAAGGACAATCTGCAACCAGTATAACATCAGAACAGCTTTCTAAGCCATACCACCCTACAAGGAATTCTAACATCTACAAAACATAAACTTGAAATGCTGAAAAAAAAAAACTGCATTTATGAAAAACCTTGTGAATGTGGAAGATCATATATCGGTGAGATCAGTTGTCCCATTGAAAAATGCTTGCAAGTACACAAACTGATGATTAAAAGAGAGAAAACATATGCATCTAAGATAGCAGATGTTTGTACCAATGAACATATGTTCAATTGGGAAAATACAAAAGTAGTGGATGGAGAAGAAAAGGTATAAAGAAAAAAAAGTAAAGAAGCTGCTCACATTACAATGGCAAAAATTACCATAAGCCAACCTAATATGACTATACATAATGTATGGAAACCATTAATCAACTTTGCTCTTAGGAAAATGTGGAGAAATCAGGAGATAAGTAAATGAAATTTCTACCAACTGCTGCCTTTGACAGGATAAATCACTTGGTTAGAGCGTTACCTTAAAATTTCAATACTCCAGAATCTAAGAGTCCAGGTTTGAACCCCATGCTAGTATTGTCACTGATCAGACCAGCAACATCTGAAGAAGAGGGAAGAATAATACTAACCTGTTTGATGTGCTATTACTAACAGTTGAAAGTATTTGGAATATTTAAATAGTTAAATTTTTCTAAAGATATTCAATACTCATATTAGATGATAGAAATAGTCCAATATAAAAATACAACTAAAATACCAGCACCACAAACCTTCAGGGAAACACCCACCAATTAATGTTTTTTGAATCTGGCATGACTTTATCATGCTATCTGGTATCTAAAATAGACAAAGATAACAATAAGTGATGAATTTAAATCAGTTGAGATGTTATTGAAATTTCAATCAAAACTGAAAAATTTTAATGTTAATTGGATAATTTCTTTATACAGGATCTAGTTTAAGCATATGAATATTCATTTCATCTAAATATAAAATATTATGGTAGTACATTCGCAAAGTTGTTAAAATAAGTAATTCATTGTTCTATCTTTTATACTTCAATTTAAACTGCTTTCTACCTGTTTGATATCATTTTGTAATTCTATATGTCTACGTAAGTACGCAGATGTCACGGTGCGAAAAAGCTATGCTAAACTGAAATCATTAAAATTGGTGAGAGTTTACTTTATACAAGGGTGAGTCTAAACTTAGAATATTTTGATATATTTGTTTTACATATATATGCTTACTTTTAATGATTTTACTAATCACACAAATCATTAAACGTCACATGATCACCATTCTTTATCCTTACATAAGCAGAGGCAAAACTCTCCATATAGTAGAACCATTCAGTGCAAGCCAGAGTAACCAATGGATGCAGGAAGGTGTGTGCTTAAAATCCCTATCTAGTGTCTACTAAAGCCACACACTAAAAATTAGTCTGGGGATATTGGATGAGAAGGCACTAAATAGGGATTTTATGCATAAATCTTCCTGCATCCATTGATTACTCTGGCTTGCATTGAGTGGTCCTACTATATGGAGAGTTTTGCCTCACATAAATTATTTTATAACTTATCAAATAGGTAATGCAAAGAATATAATCCTATTACAGAACGAGCAAGTCTGAATTCACGATTAAGATAATTCACAAGCTAGATCCCAAAGAGTCATTTAATTGAACTTATAAATAATTTCCACTTCTTTGTTATATATCAGTGTCAATCTATTTTGTCAAATAAAAGGTTGACTGAAGAATCACTTAAATAAACTTGTACATAACATCCACCTTTTTGTTATATCAATATCAATCTATTTTGTCAGATAAAAGATCATTTTTTACCTGACAACATACATTAGCAATGATATGATTAAAAAAGTGGGCATTATCATAGGAACATATTCAGACTTGTTTGTTCCATGAATAGGTTTATGCTTACTTCAATTAAGTATATTATTTTATTTAAACTAAAATAATAAATACATATGCAGTCACTTCTTAAAAAACAATAGAAACTGTTAACCCTATTGCCTTTGGTGTTAATAAATTAAAAAATGCTTTTATGCATCAAAATTTAACTATGTAATATATTTACCTCCGATTTTTGTTTAAAAAAATAAGTATTACTATAACATTATACATTGAAGATCGAAACTAGGTGAAACTTGAAATTTTTTTCAGGTTTCGTGCAAATTTAAAATTTTTCTTCTTGATAGCTAGTTGGGCAGCTAGCCATCTAATTTTGAGTCAGGAAACAGGTATCCAACCATTTTTAGATAACGGATAAAACACAAAAGAAAAGTGGTAGACCTGCACCATCCAACATTTGATTAGCTTAAAGAGTAATGTTTTCTTTTTCACTGTTTCTCTAAAAAAGAGAGGTGCGAGAAAGATCTTTGCCCTGCAGTAGCTATTTAAAGAATATCCGGTCATTTGTTCATCAAGATATAAACCTAGGATATTGTCACTTTCTAAAGAATACTTATCGAAATGCGACAGCAATGATAAGATTACATAATGATACTAGGAAAAGATTAACATTGAGAATGGAATATACCAGTATGATTCCATATCCTTAAAACTTAATATAGCAGTTATACAGGAAGTATTTTGTGAATTGAAGTAAATGGAGAATATTTAAATTTTGAAAATGATGTAATTGTTTTTGCAAATAATGTTTCAGAGCTTCAGGAAATGTTGCACAAGCTAAAGATGAAAGTGAAAAAGGGTTTATAAACTAAATGCTAAAAAGAGTAATGTTCAATGGATTTTCTCAAAAGAAGAAAACAACGATAGATAATAATAAATTAGAAGAAATTAACAATTACAAATACCTTGGTCAGATTATTAATACACACAGAAACATAATGAATGAAATTAATCATAGAATTAAACTTGAATGAAGTGCTTTGAGTAGAAATAATTTAATATTAAAAGGAAATGGGCCTATGTGTTTGCAAAGGAAAGTTTGTAATAAATATGATTTACCTATTCTTATTTATGGATCTGAGATTAGGACACTTAACAGAAAAGCAATATAAAGATTTCAGACCGCTCAATGAAATATGGAAAAATGTCTGTTAGGGATGACCAACAAGATGGGATCGAATACAAAATACAAGAGCGAGAGAAACAAACAAGTATTACTGAAATCATTAAAATAATTAAGAGAAGGAAGTGAAGCTAGGCTCAACATGGACAATTGAAATCCTACGTGGAACCAAAGAGATTACAAAAGACCTAGAAAGAAACCACATGTAAGATGGATGTGAAGCTAGGCTCAACATGGACAATTGAAATCCTAAGTGGAACCAAAGAGATTACAAAAGACCTAGAAAGAAACCACATGTAAGATGGATGTGAAGCTAGGCTCAACATGGACAATTGAAATCCTAAGTGGAACCAAAGAGATTACAAAAGACCTAGAAAGAGACCACATGTAAGATGGATATATAAAATTAGGAAGTGTGCTGAGTTGTTATGGAGAACAGAAGCTAGAAATCAGAAAAATTGGATTAAACTTTGAGAGACTTCATCCTGCAGTGGATTATATTGGCTGAAAATGACGTTATACACACACACACACACACACGGGAAATAAGAAGATAATCAAAATATACATTAATAAAAATTGTTAAATTCTTAAAAATGTTTTAAGATAATGGAAAATAAATAAATACTAATGATGATACACACACACACATGTAATAAGAAGAAAAGTAAAAATATGCATTAATAAAAATTGTTAATTCTTTGCAAAATATCCTAAGATAATAAAAAATAAACAAATTATTAATAATAGCATTATATTTCTTTTTTTTTTTTCATGTGTCAAAGCATTCGCCAGCATTATATTTCTTTCAATACTTTTAATTACAAATAAGTTAGCAACTCTTTTATTTCCCTACTCCTGCGCCATCTAGTGCAAGCTTTAGTAATCAATAGATACCACAAGATAGTGCTTAATAAATCTTTATCCACTTTTGTCTATCCAAACATCCTCAGATTAATTTGTAGCTTATGACTTTCAGCAGAGAGGAGCTTTTTGGATTTTTTTTAACAGTATCCATGGACTTTTTAGATTTAATTTGCTTGTTCTTCTAACAGCCATTTTTTCGTTTTTGTTATACTATTAAGCCTCCAGTCCAAACTGAAAAACTTTTTAATTTTTTCAACCCAAGTTTATTTGTTTGCATAATTGTGCAGATCTGAAACTAGATAAGTTTCTATATGTTATGATGACCATAATTTTTTTATAATCATAGCACTTTTATTATTTGGCCACGAATGAAACAAAACCAATAAATACATCACATGACCAACATCACCTAATTCTAATTTACACATTGCTTTCCATTCGCAAAATCTTTTATTTTCCCTACTGTTTTGTTAAATAAAAAAAAGTCTAATTAATAACAGTAGCAAACTGTCCATACAGCACTTGTAATCAAGGGTTGCAAGAAGGTTTGCGCATAAAATCCCTATTTAAGTGCCTACTCATTCAACATCCCCAAGACTAGTTTCTAGGTTGTGGCTTTCATCAGTGAGGAACCTTGACTGCACCTAGATCTTAGAATCTAATGCAAAGTCACTTTTTACCTATTTGGTTGACTATAAACCTAGGAGTCCATTGATTACGAAGGCTTGCACTTGGTCTATATGGAGTTTGCTCCTGTTATTAACAACTTGTGTAAGCATATGAAATGATGATCACATGATGTTTTGATGGTTTTAAAAAGGCTAATTGATATTTAAACAACTAAGTTAAAAAAACAGTGTTACCTGGTCAAGCTTTAATCCATATTTCTTGGAGACTGGAATTGTATTCAACAGATAGTGTAGATAATGGCATAATATCTGAAAAGGATAGAAATTCTAAATAAAATGATCATATAAAAATTAGCATGCATCGTAGCTTGATAAATTTATCTTTTAAAAATTAGCAATTTATTGATTCTAGAGTTCATCATAATAAAGAACAATAAGAGTGAGTTATCAACATTACGTTACATAGCAATATAGTCACATGATAAAAGATTTTTAAATAATCATTGCATATATAATTAACATTTGTGGATAGAAATAATGCTTCCACACAAATTGTGCATGTGTTATAAAATACCTAAAGAGAGACCATATATGAGATGGATAGAAAAAAAAAGTTTGTAGGAGTGGATGTGGAGAAGGGTTCAAAAAACCTGGATTAATCTTAGAAGAATCTTCATCCTGCAATAGATCTATAATGATGAAAAATGATAATGAATAGATCTCAGGGAACAGTGATTTATACACCTGCCCGCTATGGCCACAATCTGAGGATCAATTCTGAGCCAGATAAAATTTTGCAAATTTTTCCAATACCGAACAGATTTATGATTTTCCATTCCCGTAACCTAGCCTGTAGCCACATCAATTAGTCATCAAATCTAACTGTTCTTAGATGGGAGATAAAGCAAGAGATAAGTACTGTATTATTTAAACCTTAGTTGGCAAGCAATGTTAGGCGTAGCCTTCTATTTCGTGGTTCCTAGCTGTTAGTGAGGTTTTAGCCCACCAGCATTTCAATTACAAAGCACTGTTACCTATATTCAAGTCCTTCCTTACTGAATTAAATACATCATTTGTACATTATTCAGAAGCAACTCTGTTTGTTATACACCAGTGCTACCATCTAGTGTGATTTTGCAACAAACAGCATCACTGAAATAGAATAAACAGATTTGCTTATGACAAATGTAAAGCTGCGGTCACGTGATATTTTTTTTAAAACTCCAAGGAAGATCGGAAAAATATTTTTGTTAAATATCAATCGCTGGTATTACAATTAAATATTTCATATTACAAAGATGCCAAAGTAAATTGTATTAAGAGGGGAGGAGAGGTACAAACACCAGTAAACTATTATTAATGACATTCAAATATTAGGATTTGATATTAACTCTACCATTCAGGTAATTCACTGGTTTTTGAATAAGAAATTTAATGTAACGATTACAAATAGAATCCATTAAAACTTATCTATGCATTCTAATTTCCAGCAATCTGATTTACTATAGTTATCCCTTTCCTTCCGTAACTCTCAAAAATTTACCTTCAAACTCCTATAAATAATACCAGAATAAACAATCACAATTATTAATGGAAATTTAAAATTGGAACTGCGCTGGCGTTTTGATCAACAATTGAACTTTGTTTCACAATTGTAACAACATGGATTGAAAGAACCCCAAATGTAATTTTAGTCTGAAAACCATAGAATTGTTTTTTTAATAAACCAAGTTGATTGATGACCTAATGATTATAGCATCCTTCTATTATAACCTTATCGTGGAGCTCAAGTTCCTGTCAAGAAAAACATTATTTTTTTTTTTTTTAGATTCTACACGGGCTCCTGGTTTTTCTTTCAAATTGTCAGCCCATGTCCAACTCAGCTAGATATCCAATACTGACCCGTATATAAATATCTAGCTATTTGTAGCTAAAACAATTGAACAAGATGAAAAAATACTAAAATGCTAATCATCCAGGAGTAGACAGGACTCGGCAAGTAATGTGTTCTCATTTGTGATTCCTCTAAGTGCGGAACAGGGGCTATTAAAGAGACCATTGTTTTGCAATGGGCTATTTAAAGTTACTTTGCCATTTATCAGTAAATGAACGTATTCAAAATCACAACCTATTGAATCCATACCATTATGCATTATTTAAATCTTAAAAATATCCATAGACATACATCTAATAATTCTGATAAATTAGCATTTAAAGCGAGATTCACAAATTATTAAGAATCAAATATTTTATCGTTCAGGAATTCATAAAAAGTTTAAGCACCATAAGTGATAAAGTATAGCTATAATCTATGTGACAATAAGAGAAAAGCAAAAAAAAATCACCTTATGAGGATTCCAACTAGGACCTTCATTTGCCTATGACCATGCCACACTTAGTGTAGTCAAAGGTAATACAACAAAGGATTAAATGATAATAATAAGAATAAATGTACACATACAGCAAGCAATTTCATGAAATTTTCAATGCTGTAAATGAACTCTTTGAACTATATGTTTGAATTTGTATTATTATGTAAACCAAATTTTATTATATATAATAAATCTAATTATTCCTTCTCCCTGACACTCATCTATTATATTTTTAATCCAGAAAAAGTTGCGAGCATTCATTTAAAAAAAAAAAATATATTTACTATATTTAGTCAAAATAAGTCATAGATCACATGACCCAAATTCTCTTAAGCTTGTAAAATATAAAAAATGAGCATTTGCCAATTGCTCAACAAGCTTTGTGATAAATGCTTAGCCAGAGAAAATGCTTTCTTTGGCTAAGCATTTATCACAAAGCTTGTTGAGCAATTGGCAAATGTCTTTTTTTTTATTTACTATATTTACTTGTCATTTTTTTTGCTGTAAATTGAATTCATAAAACCATGACCAGGTAACATGACCATTCTTATCTCTGGCTAAGGTTTTAATAAACACTATGAGTCAACACACAGGGTGTGTGTACAACAGCTATTTTAACTAGGTTTGGAATGAGAGAAATGGACATCTAGAGTTAAAGTAATATGAAAGTTATAAAACAAAATTTTATTTACAGTATTTACATCTTTATATAATTACTTAGGAATGAATTCAATACATAACAAATAAAATATATATAAATATTTTAGATGCGTATGTCTTCATATCAGAGAAAATTTCATTAAATTAGATTGAATTGCATTTATGAGCTCCAATATGCTTACGTCCAATATAAAATAATCATATAATTATTATTATTTAATTACTGCTTTAATCCTTCAAATAAAGATTGGCAAAATATCAATCAATTGATAAACAGATATATAAAAGTTATAATAATAAATATTAATAATTGAAAAAATATTTTATAAATTGGATTTGTTTTAGCGTTTAGGAAAAAAATTGTTAAGAAGAGATTAAAGAAAAAAAAATTAAATACATATTTAAATGGAAAACAAAATGTTAAAATTATTTATAGAAAATTAATATTAATTTTAATACTTGCTATAAATATTATTATTTTCTTTTATAAAGACCTTTTATTTTAAATAAAAAATGTATCTACCTGTAAAATCAGAGTTCTGATTTTAGACGTTATTAAAAATATAGATTCAAACCCTTTTAAAAATTGATCTGTAAGACAGTTTTTAAGTTTTAAGGCTTCATTTCTCTGGATAAATTAGATGTGACAGGATTATGTGTTTGTCATGAATACACCAACAGAAATCATAGTACTGTTAGTACTAGACTCTCAATGAGTGACGCATGTAAGAATGAGACACTTTTAAAATTGGCATCTGCAGGAGGCTACATATTTTCAGGTTTAGTTAGCTAGTGTAATACTTAGATTTTCATCCTGGTATGATGTGATTTTCAGCTATTGAATAGTTTTCCCATATTATCTGGGTTGATAATTTGCAAGTCAGCTCTTCTTAATTAACTGAAAATATCATTTTAATCAACTTAATTTTTTGGAGTGCTGTTACGCGGAATTACTTTCTGGTTAAGATACTCCATAGTCCTTGACAATGAGGATATTACTATTTTCTTAAAACAATAAAAACTTTTTTTCTCTCTAAATACAACAACTAAAAAACTGATGTTTCTCATCTATATATATTTATTATATACAAATGCTATTCAAAATTAGAAGTAACAGGTCCAGGTACTTTTATGTATTATTATAAATTAATTTAAATTAAAAAAAATTACATTCTTTTCCTTTTTTTCTAAAAAAAAAAACCTCTTGCTGCTAGAAATAAGAATAAAAGAAATAAATAGCTTGAGACTTTTAGAGGGGGGGGGATAATTCCAATCAAAGTACTTTTGCTTATCTTCACAGAGGCAAAACTCTGCATACAGTAGCACCACTCAGTGCAAGCCAGAGCAATCAATGGAAACAGGAAGGTTTGTGCGTAAAATCCCTATCTGGTACCAACTCATCCAATATTCCCAGACTAGTTTCTAGCTTGCAGCTTTCAACAGTGAGGAGTCTTGGATCTGAAAGAACTGCACTTAGAATCTAATGCAACCGTCCAGCAGTCACCTGTTGCCTTATTAGCTAACTATAAAACTTCGAGTCCAAAATGAAAACAATAATGTTTTCAATTCAAGCTCATTAGCTTGTATACTCATATAGATCTGAACTCAGTTCAGCGTTCACACGTTCTGGTGTTTTTGGTCCTTTAATAACCACAGTCACCATAATCCTATTGGGCAGGGATGGTATTAAACTACTAAACATCACATGATCACCACTCTTTATGCTTGCACAAGCTGTTTTCACAGAGGATGTGATGGATGTACTGTGATTTCTCCTTAAACGGAGTCAGGAATCTCTCAGCAACTATGCCCAAAGAAACCTGTTAGCTACTTTACTTTCCCCTTCAGCGGCAAAACTCTCCATACGGTAGCGCCACCCAGTGCAAGCCAGAATAATCAATGGATGCAGGAAGGTTTGTGCATACTCTGGCTCGAGTGGCGCTTCTGTGTGCAGAGTTTTGCCTCTGTGAAAACAGCTTATGTAAGCATAAAGAATGGTGATCATGTGATGTTTAGTGGTTTAATATTTTTGCTTATGTTATTTCTTTCCTTCTTTTTTTTTATATACCAGCACAATATATTGTAACAGTAATTTTTGAGAAAGTTGAGCAAAGATAAATATTTATAAAATGGTTAATGATTAAATTCAAATATACCCAGTGATACTAATCAAACATTTGTGATGGGAATGACTTATAGCCTAGCACTAACTATTAAACTGATTACCATAACTCCAACAGTATTTTAATTGGTTCTTCTAGATTCAATAAATAAAAAAAAACGTTACGGCATCAAACCTCCTAAATAGAAAGTTCACTTTTGGATAACTTATTAATGCCGGATCGTCACCATTCAAAAATTATTACCATTATCCCTGCATGTACCTCATGGGATTGTATGATTTCTCAGTGTAAGTTCAATAAGAAAATGCAAACTAAACTAATTAATAACTACTTATTAACACTAACTATATAGAAATAGCTGCTATATATTTTTCAACTATTACTAAGTATAATGTACAAAATAGTAAAAATAATAAAAAAAACAATAATTATTTGAGAGATTTTAAACTTAAGACCTTAGAGTAATTATACTGATAAGATCTCATCAAGTGTAAAGTTTAAACGGTTAGAAACCATGGTTTTCTGAAGATATCATTCTTTTACTATATTTATGAAGAAGACCTAATTAATTTACCCAGGACAGTAATTATTTTCCTTGGGCAATGGTGAAGTTAGTTAGAGTATACAGTAGGTCTTGTGTAGGTCTTAAGGCACAGTCCACTTCTTTCCACATGGCATCATTAAGGTAAGGGAACACTGGTTTTAGCAAACTTCAGTATTAGTCTCTGGACCTGATTCCATCTCTGGGTGATTGTTAGTTTCTAGCCTCACATATTAGATGGTCTTCTGCTGGCCAATGTCGTAATAGCTGTGCTGGATCTTAGTATTGCAAGGTATGGCAATTCAAAACAATGGTAGAAAACTGTTTTAGTCAGTGGTTTCTCGTTATTTGACATAATAAGAACAATGTAATCCCATCATCCCTGATTCTTAATTCCTAGTTTGTTGTGTGATTACATTAATTAACTATTTTAATCCAACACATGTATTTACCAAAAAGACATTACTCTCTGCATGTAATTACTGCAACACTACTTCCTGAGTTAAGGCTTGAAATAGACTAGACTAGACTGCTGTAGTTATTCATTTCTGACTTATTTATACCCCACCTGTTGTTGGTTTTCACTTATCGCTTTACTTGACTAATGTTTTCCAAACAAAAGACTTATCAGACACCTGTTTGTTTACAATGTGCTAATTGATTTACATTTTCTTCATTTCTTTCACATGTTGTGGAAACAAATAATTCCGTACATACTTTTAAATTATATCATTATTTTATAATTAACAAACTTTACATTAGCGATAAGAAGAAAAAATCATTTTCAACTTAAAAATTGATCAATAACTTTTTAATTTTATTAAGCCATAATTTTCAATAGCAGACTTAGATTTGCCATTCAATTTACTATACAAATGGACAAATTATTTATTTAACATCTCATTCAGAAGAAAAATCAGAAAGTCACAAAATACTTTATATTTTCATAAACTACGCAATTCAAATTCTTGTGTTTTCTTCCATTACATCAGAAGTGGGGAACATCTGGCCAGTAGACCAAGTCAAGCCCTCAAAAGCTCTCAAACTAGCCCCCATAGGATTTTTACAAATGTATAAAATGGATCTGTACAAAATTTCTGTTTAAATTTAACATTCATGCAGTTTGCAGTGGAAATATTAAAACAGGCAAAACTCCCTACACAGTATTGCCACTCAGTGCAAGGCAGAGTAATCAATGGATGAGCGGCAATACTGTATGAGAGTTTTGCCTGTTTTAATAAGTTATAAGCAAGCATAAAAAATGGTGATCAGTGCAAATATTGAAATAAGACTTAAAAAAAAAATATTTATTTTCTCAACCATATCTTTTTCCTGTCTCCAACCTTTATAATAATTCTACTTCATTCTATCAGAGGTGGAATATTCTAACAAATTATCAATACTGTGTGTTCTATCTGACAACGGTTTAACCTGTGATGCTGAGCATTTTGTTTGATTTTATGGAGATTTTCACAGATGAGTGTATAACTAGCAAAAATAACTCGAATTTTACTTCATTTTATTATTATTGTTTTACATTTAATTTTTTTTTACTAGGATAATTATAGAAATAAGATTTAAAAAAACGACACAGAACACCACACATTTGAAAAGAACACAATATTAAAAGACATTATTTATCAAACATTCTGACAACAAAAAAATTATTGGGGGGGGGGGGGGGGGAATATGAAAACTTAAAAAGGAGCTTCATCAACTAGCTGATATGTTTTATAAAAAGGACAAACAAATCAGAAAATTCTGAGAGCAACGTTATTTCAAACCCCCCCCCCCCCCACAGAGACCATTTGAAAACATTTTCTGAAGGTGAGTTTATAAAAGATTGCATTCAGCTGCTGAAGAAATAACTTGTCCAGAACATAAAAACAGATTTTAAAATATATATCATGAAGACAGTTTCAAGGCGAATAGGAAAAATTATAATGTGGAACAATCATTAATAACAATGATGTTACTTCATTTTTAATGTGCAAAAAAAAAAAAAAAAAACATGACCCTCATTTAAAAAGGAAAAGTTGAAATTGGCCATGCCTGTTGAAAAGATTGCCAAATGTTAATGATTACAGGTAAATTAATTGAAATTTTGATTAAATACAATAGGCTAATTTTGAAGTCGATAATTCAGTGTGACCTGTGAATGAGATTATAAAATATCCATATGGTCCTTGGCAGAAAAAAAGTTCCCCACCCCTTCTTTATACAGTACAACTTATCACTGTTTTTCACTTATTACAAAGCATATTTCCTTTATTAAATATAAAATGTATAAACTAATACTTTTTTATGAATATACATTTATATAAATAAACAACATATTATGTCCGTTATTTCAGTGTTAAGATTTGAACAGGCAAAACTCTCTATACGTATTGCCACTCAGTGTAAGCCAGAGTAATCAATGGATGCCAAAGGGCTTGTGCATAAAATCCCCATCCAATATCCCCAGTATAGTTTCTGTCTTGTGGCCTTCGTCAGTGAGGAGCCTTGGATCTAAGAGCACTAGTCTGGGTATATTGGTTGAGTAAGCACTGGATGGGGATTTTATGCACAACCCTTCGGGCATCCATTGATTACTCTGAATTGCACTGAGTGGCAATACATATAGAGTTTTACCTGTTTTAATAACAGTTATAAGCAAGCATAAGAAACGGAGACCATGTAATGTTAAGATTTGCTTGACATTGAACTGTAAAAAAGAATGAATAGAATTTCAACTCTAGGGTTCATAAAAAATTCAGCCATAGAAAATTAAGATACACAATGAAGCATTACCACTAGGATTATCTCAGTTTGAGTTCTGTTAAGCTACTCATAACACACCAATAATCAAATATAATACCAATATATAAAGCCTGGCTTCCTTTTGAGTCTTAAGATTGATAAATTCAACAAACATTCAAACCGCACTTTGCTTCCTCTGAGCCTTACAGGTGGGTGAGTAAATTACTTGAAAAAAAATGTGTTGTGGCAGCATTTGAGATGCTATATACTTCAAAATGTCACAACAGCATAGTGTCTCATGTACATGACCAAATCCTAATACATCACTAGAAATAGAATAAAGGACAATTGTTATATCTCACCTTACATTCAATTAATGGACTAGTCCAGATTCCATCTTATCTTGATCAGATTGAGCTTCATTGCTACAGACCAACAGATATATAAATAACATATATTCAAGAGGAGAAACAGGCCAATGTGTGATGATGTCCAATCCGATCGAGATAAGACAGAATCTGGACTAGTCCATTACATAAAAATAAGGTGAGATATAACATTCCCTCCCCCTGGCTATGATGCATATAGTATCTTTACATATAAATATTTCTATAATATTAATAGAATACTGTATTCCTTTGTTATATTGTTATAAAGCCATTACTTGTTTGCTGTTATTTCTTGAATTTTGAATGGTTTCAAAATTCAAATACTCTTAACTAGGAAAAAAAAAAGGTTGTTGTCGATAAGCCCCCGCAAACTGCCTGATGTTGCTGTTTCTATGCAAAAGCACAGAAATATACTGCTCACTCGGCCTATAGAACAGTGCTGTTCATATTGGCCGCTAAGCAGCTTTTGTGCTATCGCGGTACTATCGCACACTTCACAGATCACTACAATATGATGTGAGGGTGTGTAGAATTCAAGTTGTCCTAAGTCTGTGCATGTGCATTCAAAGTACTTATTTTATATACGACCTGACGTAGTTTTAGATAGTATTAACTGTAAGACAAAAGACGTGCTTCCATTTTAGATAGTATTAACTGTAAGACAAAAAACGTGCTTCCGTACACATATTTTTAAGGTTAAACGAATTTCAAAAGTGTACGTTCCAGCATTATATAGAAATCACACATAAAAAATATTTTGCGCAGGGACAGCTACAAGACTTTCAAAGCATAAGCTTGGCTTAATCAGAGGGTAATTTTCAAATCAAATTGTGTTTCGTAAATTGTTTTAAAATAGTGTTGAAAATTTTTTTTTTTTGATCAGATGTTAATTGAAAAAAGGAAATATTAGATTTTATTAAATAATTTTGTTTTTTGTGACGGACGATCCGAAGGATTATCAAAGACATTGGATCCCCTCACTGCGAATTCCAGCATTACGTGCTGACATGTAGTAGTGTAAAAAAAAGTAAATTGTAAATCAGTCCGGTAATATTATATCTATTGGTTTTTGACTAGCAACAGAGACAACAGGCGGTGTGTGGGAAATAATTGACACATTATATCTATTTGTTTTTGACTAGCAACAGCGACGTCAGGCGGTGTGCGAGGGATAATCGACAATAACCAAAAAAAAAAGAAGTAAATATTTAATATTCTGCATAATTGCATGCAACACAATACAAAGAATAATTTTGAATATAATTACCAAAACTTGATTAAAAGACATTGTTTTTACAGCAGTCAGAATAAACTCATTATGAACTGGATACCTTAAAACATAATTTCTGAAAAAAATTAAGAAATACAACAATAGTAAAAAAAAAAAAAAAAAATTAAAATATATACATTAGTCCATAAATGTCAACAGTTTATCATTTATAAATGATATCATACAGCCTTAGTTAAATAAATCAACTGAACATCAGTAACCTGTTGTTAAGGCAACACTATAATTAAGAAGTAAATGGACATCCACTTTTTATCTAAATGTAGTGTTGCCTTAACAACAAACTATTGAAATTTCTATGAATTTATTTATACATGAGGACTGTATGGTGTAATTTGTCACTGTACTGTTCAAACCCTTGATTTAGACTAGCCAGATAGATTTGAATACTTTTATTTTTACAGTTTTATTAAAATATATTTATTATGAATACAATTTTGAATTTTAAAGACATTAAATTACTGAGTTTTGGATTTTTTATTATCATTAAAGAACTAATACATTTTGATAGTTGAAATAATTGCTTTTCATGTGATAAATATAGGTAAATCTATAAAGTAGATGCTGCTTCTCCTTTTCCATCTTTACACACACACACACACAAAAGATAAAAAAAGCTATCAAGTTCTTGATTTAATTTACTAATAATCATTATTAATCAGTGTGAATCTTTCTCTTATTCCACTCCAATTTTTTTTGCCTTGTTATCGTATTACTTCAAATTTAAGATAAACTTCATTAATACTCCTCTAACACTTTAATCAAATATTTTTTATTTAACAGTTTCGACTGTCCTAGCAGTCTTCTTCAGATCTTAAAACGGGTAGTGTAAAAGTTTTAAGATCTGAAAAAGACTACTAGGACAGTCGAAACTGTTAAATAAAAAAATTTGCAAAGTAATTAAAGGAGTAGTAATGAAGTTTATATTGAAATATGAAAAAAGCAAAATATTGAGGGAGAAAGAAAAAGATGCAGTAGGATTTTAAGCTTGGAAAATTGGAAAAAAAAAAAATTAAGAACGATTTTACAGAAAAATAAAAAACATTTTTATTTACTTAAATAGAAACTGATATAAATACAATAAGCTCACATAATTTATTGCGAATCTTCCTCTGATACATTTTCATTTTCAACAACTTTACTTTCAGAACCTGAATTCTCATCTGCACTATTCCACTAGAGTACATCATCTTCAGTATCATTTAAATAGTTAGCAAAGTGACACTTTAAGAAAGATATTTTGATAAGTTTTCTAGGGATATTTTTCCAAGACTGCAGAACCCATTGAACTATTGTAGAAGATGAAGCTCATTTTATTTTACCAGTTGGTATCAAGGGATAATCTTGTCGATTTAACACTGCTAAATAATGGGTTCCCATTCTATGTGTAAAGGCTTCGTTAACAGACACATCAAATATTGGAGTTTACATATCATACTTACTGATATTATTACCAGATCACAGTTTTTTGTTTTTACTTTAAACTTAATGTTAACATGGTAAACTGTAGTAGAATGTTATAATTTCTTTGTTAATTTGCTTTTATGTAAAAGTATATTTTTCTATTAAAATCTGAATCATTTTTCTAAATAATTAATATTTTGACAAATTTTCTAAAAAAAAATTACCAACGTGTAAAAAAAGATTCTAAAACGTACATTTTCACTTTGAAATTCAAAATAAAAATATCGGAACTGTCAAAATCATTGACAGATGCTTTTTTTGTGTAGAAAATAAGAAACAATCAGACTTTAGAAGGTAAATTTTTATCACATTATTTTAACTTTAAATTTAAATCTAGTTTTCTTGACAATATGATGCTAAAATCGGCAAAATAATGTTAAAAGATTTTTCATTTTGAAATTCTTAGCAAAAATATCGGAAGTATCAAAGTCATTGACAGACTCTCTTCTTGTATCGAGACTAAGAAACAACCTATCAGCATCTTGGAAGGGAGGTTTTTATCATCTTTTGTTATCATTTTAAATTTTAAATCTTATTGATTTATTATAGTTATAAAAAATTCTAAAGTTTATTGAGTACAATTTTCTCGGTAAAATAACATTAAAAAATTTAAACATATTTTAAAAGTAAATCTTATGCTGGTATTAGTTGTAAAAAAAAATATAAAGGTTATTCAATACGGTTTTCTCGGTAAAATAATGGCAAAATAGGGGAAATAATGTTAAAAGTAGCAGTTTGAGAGAGAATTAAAGCAATTTACGAAATTAATCCAAAAATATTGACATATTATGTTAAATCTTTTTTTTTTGATTAAAAGATTTAACACTCTATTTTACTTGGAGATATCAATCCTAATATTATATGCATGTATACCATAAAGCAAAAATTCACACAAATAAGATGTTAAAAATTTATGTTTCAAATTTAAAATGCACCCCTTTTTTACTGATCCAAAATTTGGGGGAAAAAAAAGTGCATATTAAATTAGAAATAATATGGTATTTTCAATTATTTAGGTGAGTATAGGATCCTATATTTGTGATTCTCTCATATTATTTCTCTGCACTAACTGTGAAAATGGAATTGCGCACGTGTGCCACACTTTAATCCTTTAATTACAAGCACAGCAATTCTGACTCAAATCTTTTCTTTTTTCTAACTTTTTGTTAGTGGGAGGAGTTACTTTAGAATAATCTGGTTCATTTATGATTAGCTGCTAATAATGATTAACGTTATGACATAAGACAATGATTAAATTTAAATGGTTTGAAATCAGTAAGAGATGACTTTAAAATTTGTAATTTTAATAAATAATTTTTATTAAATCAAATAAACCAAAAAGCATAAAATTAGTGTACTATGATAACGAAATAAAGGCAAAGGCTTCCTAGCAAGGAAGAAAATTATAAGCATATTACTATATTATGAAATAACATACATACAAAACTATTAGTACTTACTGTATATTTAAAGATTCTAGACTTAACTAACATATTACTAATTTATCATTTCAACATCAAAGGATCCAGTAATTAAGAGATTCATCACGTACTAATGCTGAAAAGAATTATGATTAAAAAAAAATTTTTTTTTTTTTAAATTATAGAAGATATCTTTAAAAACTAAGATTAGAATTGTTCAAGTTATGGTTTTTCCATTCATTCTGTAAATATGGTAAAGAAAACCAAAAAAGAATAGAAGTATTGACATTTTTGAACTTCGGTGCTGACAAAGACACATGTAGGTTCTTTAATCAGATTAAAACGGAACTATTGTTTGAAGTTCAAATGACAGCGTAAAATTGATTTATTCTAATTATGTCATGAGACAAATTATTTCATTAGAAAAATGTACAATTCTTGAAAATATTGGTGGTGAAAGGAGATGACCAAAAATATAGCGGAAGGATTCCATCATCATCATCATAATAAATGCCTTCTGATCAGCTTGAAAAATCAAACAGATTGACTGATTGCTCAGGAGAAATGTTATTGATAACTTGTGTCAGCAAGAGACATTGACTTGTTGGCATTTAACAATGCTGACGGCAATAACAATAATAAACAAATGCTATTTTATATTTCATCACTTTTATTATCAAAATAATAACATTAATAATAAAAGCATATGTAACCAATGTATATAAAGATTACAAAGCATAAAGATATGCACAAGATAATTCTTATATCAGGTGTAAATTCACTCATCCTATTTTATATTCCTTTTACACTTAGTATGATACTTAATTCTTTTAACCAAATGATCAGGTGCAAACAATATAAAAAGAAACAAACTTTTTCACAGATTAATTAAGTTTGAATACACTACTATAATTCACAAATCAGGACTCCTAAAGAATCATTTTTGATAAACTTGCGAAAAACGTCCCCTCGTATTAATACCAATTTATTGGTTAGACAAAAGATAGCCGTTTTTGTCTAATAACCAATTTCTTAAATGGTAAATAAATGAAGTATCTAAATTTACATATTTAACCGCTGTGAATTATTTACAGGCTTATTCAAATTATTAGAACTGCATTTGGCTCGATATTTGAAACTGTTAAACTGACTAGATTAATAATTACAAAAACTGCCACTAATATAAAAGAATAACATTTTCAGACTACTGATGCTTAGTTTATTTATCACTGGGTCAAATAAAAGTGACTATCCTTTGTTTGACCAATAGACGTTATTATGAGAAAGTGGATGTTGTTGCAAATCTGTAAGGATTCTTTACAAAATTGATCTGTGAATATAGTAATGGATATATTTTAATTGGTCCGTGAATAATTTTATATTATCAATGTTACATATTTAATGGCTGTGATTTATTTAAGAGCTAATTAAAATTATTAGAATTTCATCTGATTTGATATTTAAACTGTAAGCTGCCTTGATTAATAATTACAAATATCATCAATATAAAAGTTTCTGATTTTGAAGTATTGACGCTTAGTTTATCAATTAAAATCTTGGAGATCAGCTAAAAGTGGCCGCTTTTTTTTTTGACCAATCAACTCACATTAGCATGAGAAAGTGGGCATTGTTTACAAGTTTGTCAAAAATAAATCCTTAGGGATCCAACTTATAAATACGGTTAACATATTCAGAATTAACTGACCTACTCATAAGTTCATATTCTAAATGTTACATATTTAACAGCTATGATTTTAGTTATTAAAATTATTAAAAAGAAACATAAATGTTTAAAATGAACCGCCTGCCACTCTGCAATAAATTATCTTATTCTTTAAACAGTTTCAAATACTATTTCAATCTGAAGATTTAATTTTAAGTTTTAAAAAGTCTATAAATTGCAGTTTACTTTCAGATGAAGAGACAATAAATTTGTAAAACACCACTTTCTAAAAATAAAGCATTCATTTTCTATAGATCTACCTCTTTTTAAACTTTCTTCATTTTAAATATTGTTGTAGAGACGTATTAAAGACTTTTCACCTTTTAAATTTATTATGATATTATATCATAGGTCTTTCTTTCACAAAAAACTTTCTTGTTATACATTTTGTATTACAATTTGCATTTAATTCCACTCTTCCTTTATAATATAATGGTTTCATCCAATTAGAGAATACAACTAATATAAAAAAAGTTTTTGTTTGATGATTTCAAATAGTATTTTAATTTGAAGATCAAATTTAAAACAAAAAGACTAAATTACGCTTATAGTTAGTTGCTCTAAGGAGTTAACTGCTTAATTGATTTCTAACTAACTGATCTCTTCAGATCTAAACTAATTAGCTGATCTCGGAGATTTTTTTATTCGTGCTCTTTGAATATATAACATTTCTTATATATTTTTGATATTAAACATTACTTTAACATTTTTTTTTTAATAACATCTTACTATTATAGTATATTACTTTATACTTTTAATAAATTTTAAATTGAATTGACTGGGGTGGATGATGACTTTCCATCACCCCAGGTACGACTTCCTGACCACTTCCAGATCTCTCCATCCAATTACAATATTTATATTTAAAATCAAGATCAGTCATGTTTCATTTAAATATATAAAATAACAATAACCAAATAAAAACGATAAAAGCATTTTTTTTTTACAGAAATTCACAACCGACCTTTTTAAAAAGAAATGCACTTAAATTACCCCCCTTCTATCTAAAATATTTGATTCCCGGTTTTCCTATGGATTCTTGAAACCATGAATAATAGGAAATTAACTATACATGTGCTTAACATATATGCATAACATACATATATGATTTCTAATTTTGACCAATCAGCCAAATGCTGTCAATAAACTTTCCATTACTCCTGGATTTACTAAATTGCGAAGCTAATGGAAAGTGACATTTGCATTAGCTGTGCCAGATGTATACAAAAACAAATTTGATTCAATCAATGTAAGTGCTAAGAAAAGCTTAAGTTTCAATGTTTGCTATGCTAAGCCGCTTTCGATATACCATTGAAACAAGTTTTTCTTATCTAAGGGTCCCTAGTGCTTATATTAATTGAAATGCAATTCGTCTAGGAAAAGTTAACAACATATATTCAAGAACAAATTTAATAAGTTTCTGAAAAAAGGTGAAGAAATCCTTTAAGTGCCAGATGTAAGCATAGTCTTTTGTATACAGCTTAATTTAACTTTTTTTTCATGGGTAGTTATTTCTTGCTCAATTTCAAAGCTTATGCAAGTGAAGAATGCACATACCCATCTATAGTACAATTTAATTTTAAAAATGTACACATTAAAACATTTTCAAAAATAATTAACAAAAGCATAGAATATAAAAACCAGTGGAAAATAAATGGGAAAAAAAACCAGAGCAACTACATGACCAACTGAGTATACAATGAGGCTGTAGAATGACAAAACGGCCGATTAAGAGACAACTTGTGATGATGGTCATAGAAATGGGCTTGTGCATGAAACTATAAATTCAAATTTATGAATTTCTAATTTTTTTATTTAATTTTTTTTTTCAAACTATGGATATAGGGGACGTACAGTTTATCTTTATTATAAAAATAATAATGGAAAATTTATTTTTAAAAAGGATACACTAATTTAGAAACTTTTGCCGACAATGGGCAAGTATAATCATTACCTTCATTACCAAACAATTTGTTAACAGCAGATACATCCTTAGAATCTTCTAAACTGGAAAAAAAAAAGAATATGAAAAGATTTAAGTAATTTACTCAATGAAGATACAGGAAATTATTTTTTTAAATAATAATAATAAAAATAAATTACCTAAGAAAAAACTGTAAAATTTTAACTAGAAGAGATTCTGGAATATTGGTTAACTTTTCAAGAGCGAGTGATAACAGTTCCGCATCTTTCTTTTCAAATATCAAATCAAATAGTTCTAAAGGCATACTTAAAATAAAGAAGAAAAAATCTTAATGTTCGTAAATATAATAATCCATTCATAGTAGATAACTTAAAATGTAAAAGATTTGCAACTTTTAATAGTAAAAAAGTAATTGTATGGATCTTTACTAAGGAGGTCATATGGAGTTTGAGCATTAGAAGTGGCTTGCATAACCTTTGATTCTTTTTTTAAAAAAAAACATTTGATAATAAAAGAGATATTTAAAATCACATACACAAATTTTATGTATATAGTATTACTTCGAATATAAGCTGCAGTAGGATCTTAAGCCTGAAAAATTGTGGAAAAAATAACTCTAGAATTTAAGCCACATATATGTTCTTAAATAGGAAACTTATATAAATATAATAAACTCACCTAATTTACTGTGATTCTTCTTCAGATATACAACACTTTCTCTTTCTATATCTTCACTATCAGAACTTGAATTCTCAACTTCCCTATTCTATCAAGTACATCATCTTCAGCTCATTTAAATTGCAACTGAATGTTATAAAATTATAATGTACTTTTCGTGTAAAAGTACATTTTTCTATCAAAATCTGAATCACTGTTCTAAAATAATTTATATGCTTACAAATATTTTCTGAAAAAATTTTTTAAATATGTAAAAAAAAAAAGATTCTAAAATATTCATTTTCAATTTGAAATTCAAAACAAAAACATTAGAATTGTCAACATCGGCTTAAAAATCAAAAGGAAGCTCGTCAGAACTGTCAAAATTTTGAGAGGCACTTCCTTGCGCTGAGAACAAGTAACCAATCAGTGCTTTGGAGAGCAGGCTCTTATCTCACAGTTGTAAAACTATTCTAAAGGTTATTTGGTCAAATTTTCTTGACAAAATAATGGTAAAATTGGCAAAATGGGTTAAAAGATTCTAAAACATTTATTTTCACTTTGGAATTCAAAACGAAAACATTGATTTTGTCAATATCGGCAAAATAACATTAAAAGATTCTAAAACATTTGTTTTCACTTTAAAAATCAAAAGGAAGCTCATCAGAACAGTCGAAATTTTGACAGGCACTCTCATATTAATAACAACAATCAACCAATCAGCGCCTTGGAAGGCAGGCTCTTATCTCATTGCTATATTGATTTGTTAGTTGTAAAACTATTCTAATAAGTTATTCAGTAAACTTTTTTTGATAAAATACTGGTAAAATTGGAAAAATAACATTAAAAGTAATGGTTTGAGAGAGACTTAAACCATTTACAAAATTAATCCCAAAAATATTGATTTAAAAAGAATTACACACATGAAAATAATGCCTTTTGATTTTAGTAAGTTCATTTTAAGTTGTTTTTTTTTAAAAAAATCATCCATTTTAACTAGCTCACTTTAGTTGTTTGTTAAAAAAGAATTTTTGCTGTTGTTTTTTTAATTTCTGGTTACTAACTATTTTTTTTAAAAAAAACTTTTTCTGAGCATGCTCTGTGATTTTTTTCATATACACAAAACTGCTGAAAACCAACCATCAGCGATAACTATTGATCCTTAACCCAAGACTATTTGAAGTCAACTAATTTGAATTCAATATATAACTTGACACATGCGTATATATAAACTTCTAGCAATAATATGTATATATAAAAAAATAAATTTGTGGTTTATTATATGTGTGTGTGAAATAAAGGGGAACAAACCAGTCTCCCTAACGTTAAGAATAAATAGCTCTGCACATTAGCAAGAATCAAGAATACAATGGACATAAACATTAAAATATGCTAATTGCAAGTTTACAATTATTAATTTCTATTAATTATTAAAAAGTTTATTAAGTTAGATTCTATCTATATTGATTATTAGTTTATTGATTATTAATGTAATGATATAAATTGATAAACTTTTCCTAAATGAATTGTAATTAAATTTTAAGCCATAGGAATGCTTCAATAAAAAAAGGCTTCACTGTAGACATATCTTAAAATTTGAGCTAAACGCTTTCGATATCTTCAAGCGCAAAATAAAGAAGGCATGGTACATTGCCAATAACGTGAACTCCATATATAAAAAGGAATTCTGCTTTCCCCTTTCTAAAAAATGAGCTATATAATTCATTTAGATATATTTACATAAATGTACGTCCTATTTATATCCACCACTCTCCTTTTCACTACTCATTACTATGAATATGATATAACCGAGGTAGCAAAAGCCTTTAGCTCAAATTTTAAAATTCATCTGCAATGAAGCTTTTCTTATTAAAACGTTCCTAGCACTTAGAATTTAATTAATTATTAATGCCATATTTTCATCTGACAGGTATATTAATTTTATTCCGAATTTCCACCAAGGTTGGCAAACATAAACTTATAAGTTTAAAAAATAGATGAAACACTAAAGAGCGTCAACAAGAATAGAATAGATTCTAGTCTTGCTGATGCCATTTAGTGAAATCTTTAATAATCGATAGTGTTTAATAAATTTCTATCCAGTGCTGTCCTCTCCAAATATCTCCAGACTAGTTTTTAGCTAATGGCTTTCATTATCGAAGAGGTTTTTGGATTTTTGACCAATGCTCTTGGACCTGTTGGATCTAATGCATCTTTCCTTTTGCAGCCATTTTTAATTTTTTTTATTACACTGTTAAGCTACTAACCAAATTAAAAAACCTGAAAATTTTTCCTATCCAAGCCAATTTGCATATCTAGTTATATAGATCTAAATCCAGTTCAATTTCAATGTATTATGATAACTACAGTTTTTTAATAACTTTTTCTCACCTTCGTTCTTTGGCCAGAATTGATGTTAAACAAATAAGACATCATTTGACTTACTAAACACTACATGATTTTTGCTTACACATTTATCCAAATATGTAAGCAAAGATCATGCAATCGTTTTTAGGTCATGTATTGTTTTATGGATTTAATATAAGGTGCTATTTATTCATAGTGTGAGGGAGACCGATTTGCTTCCCTTAATTACATTTATATTAAGCTAAGCTAATTTCATATTTATATATATATACTTACACATAGCAGATAAAAAAAAACAAAACAATAAGTAAAAATCATTGCCATGCATAATTTAATGCAGGTGGCAGACTAAAAGATAGAAGTTCATGAACTGTTTACTAAGAAAACCAAAAAAAATCTTAGTTTAATTAAATGAATGGAACTATTAAATTCAAGTTGCTATTTCCTTGCTCAGGCACTACACCACTTTTCGAACAACAGACCATACAATCATTTATTTAATAATAAACATAAATGTCCATAATTACCATAAATTTAATAACTTTGTATTTATAAGAGACATAAACTCTCTCCTTGGCCAAAATGATTTCTCGTTAATGAGTCGTTGAATGATGCGGTAAACATGAGTCGAATTGCAAACATCAACATAGGATTCCTGCCAATTTATGAACTCTTTGAATAGAATTGCAAATGTTTTACTATCAGAAACCTGAGAAGAAAAAAATCAACAATAACAAACTTTAAAATTCGGCATATGCCACAACACAAATAAGCACAATAGATAAAAACATGCAATAGAAATTTCTAAATAAGGAGACAGTATAGATTAAAAATCTTAAAGTAGTACCAATGATGGATTACTCAGTCTATCAACTAACTGATCAATTGTTTCTTCATTAGTCCAAATTCCATTTACAACAGACAATGGCTACAAAAAAAAAGGGAAAAAATTATGGTAAACAAAATATATAAAGCTGACGCAAATAAAATTAGATATACAAATCTATCTGTGAATGTTGTAAGTACTAGAAAAGCAAGATAAAATATGAATTAAATAAAATGCAATGTGAACTATTATAGTTCTTAAACTAATATTAAGTACTGAGATAAATTAGCAAACTGTTTTAATGTCTGCAATGGAAAAGGTTTTTATTATTTTCTTTTAGATATAGTTGAGTATGTTTTTGGTGTGCGACATCGTAATCATAGCTCCCATATGATTCTGATATCCCATGCCAAAATTGCACTCAGCTCTATCTAATAAATAAGTAATAAAACCCTTTTCAGTTGCGAATGTAAAAATGTTTTGCTAGTTTATTACAAACAATAATGAAAAGGAAAATTAAGGAATAATGTCAAGTATTATATATATACTCCAAAAACCTAAAAATATCATGAATAGTTACAACTGAATACTATAGTATCTTCGGATTTATATTGAGTGGAGATTTATTGCTTATATAAACTGAGATAACTTAAACAATTTCCATATTGAAAAAGGTTTATAATTCCGATACAGGCTGGTGAATATATAATGCCAACTTGTTTTTTTTTTTATTAATTTTCAACAGCAACATTTGCTTAAATATTTTAAAACTTAAATTTCAACAACATTCTTGATGTTGTAGCTATTATTAATATGTAATATTTGCATGGTAAACAAACATGGATATGCTATAGGTCCTTATCAAAATATACCAGTCAGCATGTTGAATTTACACAACATTTACTCCCAAATATAAGATCAAAAGAACATGATGGACTTCCTTTTCAGATGCCTAATAGTTCATAATTGGGACAGCGAATGAGTTTTTTGAAGACATGATGAAAGTGTGTGCAAATCTTGATTCAATTTTATATAACAACTATAAATTAAATTATAGCCCTCATTTCTTGGATCTATAAAATCATTAGTCACAGGAAAGGGTGATAAGAATCACTTGATTACATGCCTAAGCTCCTACTCGATGATAATCTTTTATTCAGGTGTATACAATTTTAGATAATTTTTAAATGAACGAATTAATAAAAATGAATTAATATTAAATGGGTCATTATGAGATATCATAAAGTTAGAAGATAAAGACGCAATTGATTTGAAAAGTAAACATACCCTTAAAATATGAAATTCACGAGTAGATTAATTATTCAACTTTGCAGATAATTCAGGTTTTTACCACAATAAGTTCCCATTGCGGGAATACATCAAGAAATTTCTATATAGATGTAAAAAATGTTTTTGATTAGATCAAAGACTTTAAAATTATCAAGAGAAATTTTAACGCTAGAATAGAAAAACAGTTGAAAGATGAAAGGAGTTGGGGTGAAATAGGGTTATAGAGAGAGAAATGGGAGAAAACATGTGGAATTTATAGAAAAAGAAAAAAAAAATCCCAATTTGACATCGACTTCGTAACATCAAACGAAGACATAACAAAGATGGATGATAAACTATCGCTTGACCAACACTGCATGACATGACCTTAATTTAAACATTGCTATTCATTAGCAAATTCTTCTATACTCACAACTTTTGAGCCATCTAGTGTAAGCTAAAGTAATCTAAAGATATCAGATGGTAGTGCTTAATAAATATTTACCCAGTGCTGTCCTAGCCATTTGGCATCTACTGACAACTAAAGCTTACACTAGTCGATATAAAAGTAGTGAGAAGAGAAGTATTTGCTAATGAATACAAACTCTAAAGCTAAGATCATGTGATATGTTATCGATTGTGTACCAATTCTAGCCAAAGAATAAAGAGAAATAAGGTCAGTATAATATATAGAAACTGAACTGGTTTCAGATCTATACAACTATGCAAGCAAATAAGCTTGGATTAAAAAAATTAAAAAGATTTTCAATTTGGGCTGGTAGCTTGAGAATATAATAAAAAGTAAAATATGGCTACTAGAGGGAAAATGCATTAAATCCCAAAAATCCAAGTGCAAGGATAAAAAAAAAATCCAAAAAGCTCCTCATTGATGAAAGCCAGAAGCCAGAAACTAGTTTAAGGATATTTGGATAAGATAACACTGGATAAAAATTTATTAAGCACTACCATATGGCATTCAATGATTATAAAAACTTACACTAGATTACATAAAAATAATGAGAATAGAAGAATTTACTAGTAAAGTTGAATGATGTTTTGACTAACAGAAAATATGAATTTCAAGACAATAATATGCATGATAGATTCAACACAGGATATATCATGAATTAATGAGATATAACATACATTTTAAGATAAAACTAGGGAATAAGATTATGTAAAAAAAAAAAAGACAGTATTAATAGTTGATATCCCTAATCTTCCGAAATACTGTAATAAATTCAATCTAAAACTTGCCAATAGTTTTAAACTTTCAAAATCTACTTTACTAAAAACTGCACAGATGATCATTATAAAAAATATAATTTCCAATTAAGACAAAACAATATAAAAGGAATATAAAAATATTCAAAAATGATCCATTGAAAAAAATTAAATAGCTGAAATTCTGTAAAATGATGCAAAAAAAAGAAGACATATGAAAACATATTTATGAATAAATAAAAAGAAAAAACTGCAGAAAAGAACAAAAGCTTCAAATAGAAAAAACAATATCTGGATATTAGAAGTTGTTTCAGCATAAGAAAAGATGACATTATTAATAAAAAGAGATACTGTATCATAAAAAGTATGAAAGAATCTATAAAGAATTAAAAAAACAAAATAACTAATACATTTACCCCTTTTGAAATTCCAAGTATTATTAATGAAAAGACAAGGTATGGAATTAAATTGATAAAGAATAGAAAATCTTTAAATGATGAAATTATTATTGATATCGGTACTTGTGCATTTTCCTGCCTACCTAGATGGCAGCTCATATATTTGATAAATATACAGTTCTGGGAGCATATAATTTATTTATTTCATTACTGAATTTGTGTATGTTGGTAAATTAAAAAAAAAAAATTAATAACTTAAATTGAAAAAATAATAATACTAAATTCCATTAAAAAGCTGTATTAAAAATTTTTTTTTTCCACTTATGTCATAGAAATGAACATTATCGTACTTTGAATGTGAAATCTTATTTAAACAGAAAATACAATCCTAAAGGTACTCCGTTTCTAACTGTACTCAGACTTATTTACAGCTGGAATAGAGATTTAATGTCCATTGAATGAGGAAAAGATTGGGTAAATTTGTCCAACAATAATACAGTTGATGAAATCAATAAAACTATTTTTACCAAGCATAAAAATAAACAGAGTATACTTCCACAATGTGGTTATTTGGTGGTTAGGGCGGAGAAACCAATGAGTGCTTCATCTAATCCAGGTAGAACAGCGGTTATTCTAATTATGGACACGATAAAACAATACTCAGATCTTTTTTTCATTTTTCTATTAATAATTTAATACAAAAAAATAATAAATAAAATGTAATTATTGTAATTAATTTTTCCAGAACACTTTATTTTTTTAAAATAACAATAATGAAAATTATAATGTAAATATTAAATATGACATTTCCTAGCAACCATTTTTTTGGTAAAGATTTCTTGTAGTCCCCGAAACTGCATATTTATCAAAAGTAAGAGCTGTTATCTTGGTAGACAGGAAAATACATGAGTACCTTAATACCTTTAAAAAAATAGAAAAATTGTTGGCAAAGCTATATACCAAATACCTAAAGGATAAAAATATATCAGATAACTGAAAGAAAGCAGTAGTGAAAAAGTTAAAAATTAAAAAAAAAGACATTAAAAATTACAGATCTATTAGTCTTCTATCAGTTCTATACAGGATCTCTAATATATCACCACAACTTTAGGCTCAAGGAAATCGGAACAACAAGCTGAATTTAAAAATGGTTATAACACAAAAGATCACATCCAAGTATTAAGGTCATCAAAAGGTCCCAATGAGTATGAATTGCCATTTTACATTGCATTTATAAATTATGAATAACTATTTGATTTTATATGAACTCTGATAGTGAATCAAGTTTTAAAACATAAAGAGAGCTCCAGAGTGCTGTCACATTATGAAGAATATTTATCAAAATGCATTTATTAGGAGTAAAAAGCAAGATGATTCCATCTCTCCAAAATATATTTTGTGGATTAAAATAGGATGCTATATTGTGTACGATGAAAATAATAAAAAGAAATTTGATGTGAAATATTGGTAAAATAAAAAAAAAAAATGTATCAATGATATCACTGAAAAAAATTAAGAAACCAAAATGAAATTCGACTGGATACATTACTAAAAAAAACCGATGGCATTGTAAATAGATGCAAAAGTTTAAATTGGATCCTAAGGTATTAGAATAGAGAAACTATGGATAAAAAAAAATTAGATTAAATTTGAAGAGATTCATCCTGTAGAAATTGTAAATGATGATAGTAATTAAGGTATATTTATTGACTACAGTCAAGAAGACATCTTACTTATTACTTAATGTTAATTAAAGGTAAAAATATTGTGAACTAAAGCTGATAGTTTAAAAGATTCAAAATCCGTTTTTATCAAAAAAAAATAACAAAAAAAAAAATCAATTATTAATTCTGAGAAGTTGCAATCCAATTATTAAAGCTAGAAGTATGCACTGTGACTCAAACTATTGGAATGATGTTTCTTAGAGCCAAAATTCTAAAACTGTCCATAGCTGCTCTACAAGATACATATTAAAATTCTGCTGGATTCAATGGGTAGCTGTTTTAACTGTCAATTGTAAACATAAATGAAAGTAGGTCACAATTTTTATCTAGAAAGATTTGTAATACAAGTGATGATTTGAAATTAGCTACATGGTTATTAATATTACCAAATCCCTATTTATGAATTCATACAAAGTTCAAAAAAATTAGCATAAAGTATCATAAGATCTTAAGTAAAACCAATGCTGTAAATTGCACACTTAGACTAAATAGCAATTGAAGATATCAGCTACAAAAAAAAAAAAAATAATATAGAATGTTATGCAAAAATGGGCATTTTGGAGATTATATGTCTTTTTCACATGTCTTTGGCCATATGTTTCAGGAATATGTAATAGAATTTTAGATCTGAAATAAATCTAAAAAAAATGTATACAGGAATCCCTTGATTAGTGTGGTTAATGAATCCTCCATTTATACCACATATATTAAAACTACACTAATCAAAATCCTCTGAGAATAATTATAATGAATCCTAGAAAAAATAAAAAATGTAAAAAAAATCCTTTATTTTCTCAAAATGTACATAAATACAGTATACTGAAATATACAGTTAATGAATTACTAATTGATTTAATGACAAAAAAGAATAGATTTAAATTTTATTTTTTGGATAAAAAAATATCTAACATCTATTGAACAGTTGAAGCTTTTTTTCTTTTATCCATAATTTTGCGATAACAATCAATTTGTTTACCTAGCCTTCGACAAACTATTCAAGCTTTTTTCATCATCTGGATCGATCTCGCACATGAGCTCTTTTGTTTTTTCAAGTGTATTGAATAGTTCTTCAAGTTTTTTAATGGAAATTTCTTTGGAAGCAATTTCCATTTCTGCTGCTTCATTTTCATCTTCCTCCTATGCACGTTGATGTTCAATTTCAAGAAGATCCTCATAAGTTAAATCTTTCGAAAGTGATTCCAATAATTCTCTCACATTTTGTGAATCTATTTCTTCAAAGCCGAGGCCTTTTCCAATCGTATTAATTTCATCAATAACTCTGTCGACAGTCTCCTTAAAACCAAAAAAGTCATTTGCACATTCTGGCAAATGATACTGCCGGACTGCTCTCATGGAGTTATCTATAACTTCTTCCCATGATTTGTGTATGTTATCAACTGCTTGTTTAATATCAAATTTTTTCAAAATTCTTTAAGAGTGATTGAGTTATCTCCAGTTGTAGCTTGAACTGGCTGACAAAAAGTTTGTCTCAAATAATATGCTTTGAAGTTAAGTGCAAGTTTCGTGACTTGCCAATTAATTATACTTCTATGCATTTGCTGCTCAAAATAAAGAGCGCACTATCAAATTTTATACTGCATAGTTAAAAGGATGGTCTCAAAAAATTTTTGCGCATTAATTAAAATCGCATTTTTCAAAACCGCACTAATCAAGGGATTCCTGTATTGAAATTTAAATATATCTAAAAATATATATATGAAGTTAAATTATAACGTGTTATATATGTCTTATTCACTTGAAAAATGAAGTAGATGTTTTAAAATGCCTCCATACGAAAAAATTGGTCTGGCCTCTGTGCTGACAGATGGTTGTGATAGGATAGAGCTATAGTGAAAGATGCATTGATAAAAACAAAAAAACTTATATATTTATAATTATAAATTTATTTAAATGCACATTGATTACGTAAGTAATATTTACTAAGGCTGAAACCTCAAGAATATGCGCATAAAAACGCGATAGTATGAACCTCTACAGATTACGTTTTGGAAGAAAAGAGGGGAGCCCAATGTGTAATAAGAAATGTGGACTTAATCAGTGAAGTATTGAATAGCTTCATGCTCTCAGATTTAACTGCTTCAGCTTCACCTATTTATATAGAAAATAGGTTGAAGTAAAGAAGGTTTCACCTTGGGTTTCCCTCTTTTCTTCCAAAATGTAAGCTTGTGGTTAAGACCTGTAGAGGTCCCTACTATCGCATTTTTACGCGCATATTCTTGAGGTTACAGCCTTAATAAATATTACTTATATATTTATGTATGTGAATCATCTCGGTAGTAAAGTGCTTTTGGAAAAAATTCTCATTCTTAGTAAACAACACTGTTAATTTTAATTTTAAACATAATCAACTGACTTAAAAGTGCAGCATTGGAAAATATAACAGGTCACTTATCAGATAATGCATTTTAACTAAGTAGATACAAATATATATATATAGGACATATTATCCAGGTTCATCTGTGTATAATTTAGTGTACTAAAAATATATATATAAAAGTTTCAGCTAGGTCATACCAGCCATTAATTAGATAATGAATACTATAAAAACAGTTGTAGGGACACTGTAAACATTAACATGCAGTAAGATTGAAAATCCTACCAATAGAAATCAGGTAGAAATAAGAAAAATCAGAAATTATTTAGATTCATGGGTTTTTAAACAATTCTTCCAAATGTATTTAACATGTATTATCACCTTTGTTGATACACTCTTGCCTTTCTTGGAAATAATTTTTTAAAAACCCATTAATCTAAATAATTTGTTTTTTATTATTCCTATTTGTTTTTTACTGGTAGAACCTTCCATTTTGTTGCATGTCAATGTTTACAACTATTCTAAAATCATTTTTAAAATATTCATTATCAGTTCAGTGAGGCCCAGCTGAAACATCAGTATATATATTTTAAGTACAATAAATTATACATGAATGAACCCAGATAAAGTCATTTATATCTATAGTTGTAAAAATCTTTGTTCTAAAAAAAATTAATTTCTCCTGTATATTGAGAAATAAATTTTAAATCCCCATTTCTTTTTAAGAGAAAAAGACTAGATTTATAATGCAATCGATTAAGTGCAAATTCAACTCTAGATCACCATGAAAGGGATAGAATTCCAAATAAACAAAACCAAATTGGACTGTGATAGCTCAGCTACAAATAGATATGTGACCATTAACATATATACATAAAGTGATGAAAGACTGATAACTCGTCAAACATGACAGTTTTTCATATAAATCAGTAAGGAAGATATATTTCCATTATTCATTCTGATTTCTAAAATGAACAAAATTTTATTAATTAAACGATTACCTTACTGCGGGAAGCTGAATATCTCCATGAAGTCCTTGGAACAGGACTATCAAAAGACCGGACTTTTTGTTCTTCTTTTCCAACAACAGAAGACAATCGATCTGGCTGAAAAGTCATTGGGAAAATGACCAATTTTTCTGAGCAAGGAACAAAGAGGGATCCATTAAGGTAACGTACCTAAAACAATTAATATGATTGAAACAATAATATATAGTTAACTATTATAAAAACAGCAAAAGATATGTCAAAAATTGCAAAAAAATAAAATCTAACCATGTGCGAATCAAAAAGAAAGGATGGCAGACATTCTTCTAAAATAACACAGCCAAACAATGTACTTAATATTCTTAGATCTACATTATAAAAATAAAATAAAAATCGCAATTTATTAATTAAAAATGACATTCTAAAAATTTAATCTGCATATATATATTACTCATTTTTGACAATGTTACACACATATACATATATTCAAAGTGATAATAATTAAACCTAAAACTTAATCACTTTATAGAAATGAGATTGGGGGGGGGGGAGGCACAAAAATTGACTTAAACTTTTATAAAATTAAGTTACATTAACAAATGAAAAAAAAGTTAAAGAAAATTCACTTTTTCTCATGTTAAACCACTAAACATCATATGATCACTATCTCATACTAGGCTCCTCACTGATGAAGGCCACAAGCCAGAAACTAGTCTGGGGATATTGGATGAGTAGGCACAAGATAGGGATTTTATGCACAAGCCTTCTGGTATCCATTGATTGCTCTTGTTAGCACAAGATGGCACTACTATATGGAGAGTTTTGCTTTGTTTTGAATTTTTTCTCATGTGTCACAGCATCAGCCGGGACGTGAACCTCCTGACCCGAGACAACTGCTTGTAAAGTAGCTGTCGCTGACCTCTCGACAAATTCATTTTTTCGTATCGTAAGACCAAAAATATTAATTGGAAATAGCATACTCAACAATATTACTACTTATAATGTTTTTAAAAATATTCAAGGTGTTTCAATTTACATTTATTTCTGTTTGGAAGCATAAATAAATAAACGTTTAATAAATTAAATAAAATAAAGCAAGTATAACTAATGATAGTTAAATATTTTAAAAAAACATACCTTACAAATAGTACTTTGTATATAATTATCTAAAATAAAGAGGAAGAAAATAGTATGTCCTGCTAGATTCAGTTAATGATGGAATGACAGATTCTGGAACTCAAGATCCACGCATCGCAGCTGCATTCCATTACTTCTAATTTTCAAATTTCTTACGCGCTCCTATGCAATACACCATTTGATTATTTTTACTCCATTATTTATTAAGAAGTTTTCAAAAAGCATAATAATTCTACTCTAAATAGTCTGAGGCTGCGAGCGCTTACGTTTGGCACAAAAAAAAAAAGACATAGTATCGACCAAAATTTTTATGGACTATAATAATCTTAAAATCATATAGTTGTAATTTATTGAGGAAATTTATCACTTACAGACTTCTTGGTGGTTCTTGATGGTAGTGCAGGGTCGCCTAGTGGTCGCAATACGCATAACTGCAACTACCTTTATTGCTTTTAAAAGTGTACCCAGCAGCCCTTATTTATTTTCCAATAATGGATTAACATGACTAGTCAAATGCAGCTGTCGTGACTGGTAAAATTTCGGAAAGAATAATTACTGCAGTTTGTTGTAATATTATGCAAACATTATAAGTCAAACACCAAATTAAGAAAAGTTTTACATATGTGTAACCCTAAACACTTCAAATCAATTGAACAGCAGGGTGAATGCAACATGACAAAATGCAAATAAAATGTAGAATTAAAACAATGATTATCAATAACTCATTGCTGTGCACAGATTTTAGCTGCATGGTTTAATGCATGATAATAGCGGAAAATTTGTGAACTGCTTTAAAACAACTTACTTTAATCAATTGAAGAGAACTGTTATGATCAGCTGTTCTCTTTGCTGCTCCAATACCATTTGACTTATCAAATAAATGATCATGTGATTAATTTTTGGTTTATATATACATTTTGCCTAATTTGAATACATCATAATTTCATTTAATATATGATCTGACATCACTACAGAAGCAGCTTTGCCTAAGTCACTAGAATTAAATGATTATTCGTTTATTTAATCATTATTTAAATATATAATTTTTTAATCAGAAGAGATTTACACCCTGAGTTCATGCACTGTAATGTTGTTGTGATAGCTCAATGATGTCTTGTCGAATACAGAGTTAATTCTCAAACCAAAGCACAAGATAGAGACTTTTGAAAAGCTATAAGCGGCTGTCTCATTTTTTGTTCCTAAATTCAATTATACAGGTCAATCTAAAGCTTCTTAATTTGAGAGTGTGAATATGCTTCTCTATTCATTTTACATCCATTAATTTCTTTCTGTATATTAACGCTGGCAAAATTTTTCAATTTACTGTGTTAATATTACAAACTATTAGAAATTATGTAATATTCAATTTTATTTACTAATGCAGATGTAATTTTTAAATATACCCTAAGCATATGCGCTGAAATGTTCATAATATTAATACATAGTAAACTGAAAAATCTTCATACTCTCAAACTAAGACACTTTAGATTGGCCTATATAATTGAATTTAGGTACAAGAAATAAGATGGCCGCTCTTATTTTTTCAAAAGTCTCTATCTTGTGCTTTGGTTTAAGAATGTCCTCAGTCCTCAGCAAGACATCGTTGAGTTATTATAACAATATTGTAATTATAAATATGTGACTTTTTCACATTAAATAATGAAGCTATAATTATACTATAATGTATAATATATCTGCTTAGCGCTTTCGAGATTTAATGTTGGAATCTCATACTCATAGCTTTGTGAATGAAGACTGTTGTGAATTATTGTACACATATGCAAATGAGTTTGAATTTTTAATTAGTTAGTCCATTGTTTGGAGAGAGCAAAGCATGCCTCTCTTCTATTAATGGCACTGAGATCATTTGCTATGTTAAAAGCTTCTTTAACTTTTCTTTTGGCATCACTCTTCTCTGTACAAATTATTTGGGCAGAATTGGGTTCGAATACATGGCTTGAAGAAAGGTATGCTCTGCTCTCTCCAAACAATGGGCTAACTAATTAAAAATACAATAAATCACAACAGTCTTCATTCACAAAGCTATGAGTATGAGATTCCAACATTAAATCTCGAAAGCGCTAAGCAGACCTATTATACATTATAGTATAATTATAGCTTCATTATTTAATGTGAAAAAGTCACATATTTATAATTACAATTTTTACTAGTGAAGAGAAAAACAATTTATTATAACAATATTACAATGCAGGTGCTTAGGATGTAAATCCCTTCTATTTAAAAAACTATACACAATCTCTGCGCTAGTAAATAAAATTGAATATTACATATTTTACATATATATATATAAAACCAAATCATTTTAGGATTATATACAAGTTTGAATTCCAGTCTAGAATAAAATGCTTCTTCTAGGATTAAACCTACGAACAATGTAACTTACATACTGTAAGAAGCAGGTTAAATTTCCGGACTTTATTTAGATGCAGAAAATTGCAATAAATGTTATTCAGATATTAAAAGGGAAACAAATATATGTGTTTTATGTGAACACTCAAAATTGCTTCTACAATTCATTTCATAATTACAGTAAATAACAACAAAAATAAACTAAGAACAAAGTTGACTTACTCGTTTCCTTTGATTTTGAAATTTGACCCAAGATAGCAATGTAATTATACTCCAGAGAGATCATGCAGACATCCTGATTCTCAATTCGATCAACAAAACCCAGAATATTACCGCTGTCGGCCAATTTATCTTGAACATTTACATCCATTGCACAAACTGAGCCATCAGACCCTGAAAATTATATATAGACTGTATAAATAAATGTTAAAAGCCAAATGACTAAGATGTTATTATGCATAATAGCCAGCTATTATGAATAATAATGATTTATTCGTAAAAGCTGGACATTATATGTATAAGGGCCTATTTAATCACATTATCCACATACACACATATATATTTATTTTAGATGAAATCCAAATGATTTTAATGAGCAAGGAAATAATTTTATGGCTTATTAAATATTCGTGTATTTGTATTGGGTTTGTTATAGTTCTGAAGAAGATTATTGTTAGGGCAACCGAAACTTTAATAATGAGTTGCAAAAAAAAAAGCATTGTAAAAAAGTAATAAAGAACATAGATGATTTAATATTAAATATGTAATGCTAAGAATATAAACTTACACATTTTTAAAAACATTACATATAAATAAAACCATTCATGGAACAAGCAAATTTGAATAAGTTAGTCAGATAATTTCACAAGCTAGATCCCCA
Source organism: Epiperipatus broadwayi (assembly GCA_028023455.1). Taxonomy (NCBI): domain Eukaryota; kingdom Metazoa; phylum Onychophora; class Udeonychophora; order Euonychophora; family Peripatidae; genus Epiperipatus; species Epiperipatus broadwayi. Next base: position 85,505 of record JAQFVV010012785.1, read on the forward strand.
AAGAATCATTTAAACTAATTTGTAAATAATGCCCAGCTATTGGATTGCCACTGATATCATAAAAGATGAATATTATTTACAAGTTTGTGCTTATTTAAATGATTCTTACGTGCAAAATATAAAATGTGCTAACACGCACAAACACACAAAGCTGAAGACAAATAAAAAAATGTATATATATTTAATTAAGTGGCTAAGCGCTTTCAAGGGTCAAAGCCCTTATATTCATAGCCATTTTGTAAATAGATAAGAAATTGATTAGGAGCGATGTAAATTTATGCAAATGTGATAGTTACGTATTCCATTTCCGGGATATTTTGTAGCAAGAGTCTTTTCTATTTATGGTGTCGCTATCTCTAGCGATAAAGTAAGCCTCTTTTATCTTCCTTTTGAGATCGTATCGCTCTCTGCAAACCACAACTGGGATCTCTAGGTTGGCAATCGTGACCAGCTGATGTGCGGTGCTGTGCAAAAACTGAACTATAAGAAGTGTCCACCAGTGCTTTATTATAGGAGTCTGTGTTAGAACAATTAGCCACGAAGTTTAAACTGTTTGCTTATTTAAATGATTCTTCAGGGATCTAAATTTTCTAACTAATGGATTCCAATTTGCTTCTTTCAAGAATAGTTTTATATATATTGTTTTAAAAATGTGCTTTATTATTTAATAGTTTATGTATACAATCAATTATAATATCGCTGATAAAATTAATACAATTTAGAAGTCAAGTATTATTTTGATGATTGTGAACTATCTCGATTGTTATGTTCTAAGTTTGCTGCAAAAGAAATATATATATATATAAAAAAACAGAATCAGAAGTTGTCGAATAAAGAAACTAAAGAACCATTGTGGGATATAAGTTGATGTAGATTTGGGTTCCGCAAATTGGTTTGTATAATCATCATAAAATTCATACATAACTTTGTGTTCTTATTTGCTTCTCTTTCACATTTTTTCCCCACGAAGTTAGAAAGGCTGTACTCATTTATAAGTAATTATTAATGAATAAATTATATAAATTCATAACTACCAAGTAATAGAGCTCATATTAAAAATAAAGCTTGAAATTTTTCATGTAAAACATGTTAAAGAATTTAAACTTTTACAAAAACAAAATAAATGTCTGTTACTCCTAAAGGGTGAAATTGTGTCCCCCCAACTTATGACTATTTGGCTTTACTAATACATGATGTGATTTTTTAGCTGAGGTGATATGTGAAAAAAACAATAACATATAATTGTACAAGCAAGTTGGCTTAGGTTCACAATCCTGTTTTTTTTTAACTTAGAATTTCTAGTTTGAATAGTAAAATGGAATTGTCGCTAGTTATATCATTGAATTATTTCCAGTTTTCAATTATAGACCTCCTTTGATAAAGGCAAAAGCCAGAAAGTGCTTTGGAGATGGAGATTTTGTGTTACCTGAGTTTTTATTTCATCATATATTATGCTGGCTGGCTAGAAAATCAAGTCAGTAGTTATTATTAACATTCGTGGCATAAAAAAAAAAAAAAGGTGCCTACACTTAAAGAAGAATTGGGGTTGCTAAAGTATTTAGTTGTTAATCAGTTAAATCTATATAACTGGTTATGCAAGTTAACTTAGGTACAAAATCTTAATTTTTTTTATTTTAATTTCAGCTCTTTTATTTTGAATAGTAAAATGGAGTTAGAGGTGGCTTCTTGGTGCATTACTGCTCTATTTCCAGCTTTGAAACCCCAAGTCCTCATTGACTGAGGCAAAATTCAAAGAAACCAGATCTGGAAATGGGGATTTAATTACTAAAACAGGCAAAACTCTCCATACAGTAGTGCTATTCAGTGTAAGCCAGAGTAATCAATGGATGCCAGAAGGCTTGTGCATATCTAGTGCTTACTCATCTAACATCCCCAGACTAGTTTCTGGCTTGTGGCCTTCATCAGTGAGGAGCCTTGGATCTGAGAGCGCTGCACCTAGATCTTAAGATCTAATGCAACCCTCCAGCAGCCACCTTTTATCTCCACTTAACTACAAAACTATGAGAATAAAACTGAAAACACAATAATATTTTCACTCTAAGCTCATTAGCTTATATAGTCATATAGGTCTGAACTCAGTTCAGTACCCATACATTTTGGTCTTTGATTTTTTAATAACCATAGCAACCACTATCCTACTAGGCAGGATTGGTGATTTAATTACTCTAGCATTTAGTAATTGTTGATTGCTCAAACTCACTATAGATGATGCTACGGTAGAGGTCCTCCTGTATTATGAATATTTGAGTTCAATAATACTTATTAAATATAATACCATGAATAGTTAGTTATTTAGTAAAAGAAACTATATGGGTCTGCAAAAAAAAATTCTTAAGATTGATCCCCAACAGAGAAGGACAAAAACTAGTCTGATATCAATGGACCTTACAATAAATAGTAAATTATTATTTTAGATGGCGTCAAGTCGACAATGACTTCAGGTAATAGTACCTATTATCTTTTTAAGTTTTGAGGCTCGCCACAGAATTATTTACTATTGCAATTGAAGAGTTCATCTTTCTTGGTTATCCTCTCTCTCTTTTATCATCTAAAGGGAAAAAAAAATTAATCTGGTCACTTAGATTTTAAACAAAAATTCAGATCTAACCTGCTCAATTATCCACTTTTTGATTGTCCTTACTATGAGTGATATTTTTAAAAGTCCTAACCGATGCAAGTGTTCCAAAGCATTAATATTTTTACTGTAAATCATATAAATAAATGTATTTATGTAACATAAGGTTAGACATCATTGCTGTCAACATATGAAAGATCTACCAAGATTTTTTTACATTAATATACAGTGCTCTGCGGGGGTTGGCACAGCAGTAGAGTCTGACTTGGGGATCTGGAAGTCCCAGGATTGATTCTGGTGCTAAAACTTCTTATGAATTCCCAAGCAAAAATGCTTTTAGTCTTTTTTTTTAAATTAATATACAGTAGTGCCACCACATTCATGACACTTGGTTCCAGATACTAAAATTCATAAATATATGTATAATACTTGTAAGGGCTGGTGGTTGAGAGGTCAGTGACAGCTGCTTTACAAACAGATGTCCCGGGTTTGCGGGTTCACTTCCCGGCTGCTGCTGACACATGAAAAAAAAAATACTTGTAAGGGCTTTAAAATGACTAAGTTATGGACTCTCCTGTGAAAGTTTGTATTAGTCATATATAAATAAGTTTGTGCTTCCATTTGGATAGTAATGGCTTCACCCTTGAGTGAAAAAGTTATTAGATTTTTTAATTCTTATATATGTCCAGGGAAGCTGGCGAAAAAGGGACATTTTTTGTTTGTTGACCAATGTAGTATAGTGGGATACTGAAATATTTTTCAATAGTGTTTAGTTTTGTTGGTCAAGACCTGAGATTATATATATAGTGTAATGTTTTTCAACATGTATATTTAGATGTACACATACTTAGGATAAAATTTCATTAGTAAATAAACAAGTATTAAAAAAATAATCTATTAATTTCAAAGTTTTTTAATTTTTAAATTATGAAAATTCTTTTATTTATGTTGAATTCAGAATTCGTTTGTAGCTCGTACCTAATTTTTTAAAAAAGAACTACAGTTGGACAACATTAATTTGTGATAAATTACTATTTTTTATTAGTACATTTAAACATGAGCAATTTTCATTGTTATTTTAAAAATCAAAAAAAAAGTAAAAAAAAAATCTCTGAATAAACCGACATACATTTTAAACAAAGAATATAAAAAGGGGCTGAATTAATTAATAAAAATAAATTATTGTTTTGATTTATAATTTTACTTATTACCAGGTCTTGTATTAATTTTTTCCCCAAAAGACTGTAGGACTTATTTTCAGGAGATGTCTTATTTTTTCACATACAAATATCTACATTTATTCAAATACTTCTTCTCTTTATAGAAAGCTGTAAGATTCTTACCCCAGGAACCACTCACAATTCCTTTCTTGTACTTACTGGAATAGCTTTCTTTTTGCGCTCATTTTTCTGGTGATCAGAATATTATTTCATTTAAATTTACCATTAAATCAAGTATTAACTGAAGATGTGTGAGTGTTAACAAAAATGATTACAGTTAAAAATAGTTTATCCACATAAAAGCAATAAAAAAATGCAAGCATAAAAATTCAGAAAATGTTTCTGTATTTCACATGTGCACATTAAGTATGTCCATTACAACATATGGCATATTAAATTATGACGATTCATATGATACAATCATATCTACCTGTTATCAAGTATGCAAATTGTAAATGCTTTTCAAATTACTTGTAATAGCCCTGTTTGGGTAATTCTTTTTAAAAACTTTTCTTTAGGAGAAAGATTGATGATTTAATTTAAGCCAAACTTTGATTATTAAAATCACTTCTGTTATTATAATGAAGTCTTTCAGGAGTAATAAAAATGTTTAAGAAATCAAACTAATTTTTCTTTCATCTTGAATATTTAAAAGCTACCATGCTGAAACCTTAAATCAAGCATTCTAAATCTAAGTATTAAATATAAATAAAATAAATACCTAAAAATAAATAAGTGGTAAATAAATTATTTTTCTATACAAGTAGAATTACATTTGTCAAAAATAGTCGACCAGAAAATACAAAAGAACCGTATAATTTATATGACCATTTATTTAAAGCATTAATGTCAATAACATTATTTATTTATTCATTCATTACTTTATAATTCAATACATCCATCATACATATCAATGGTCAAACAAAAGTCATCTATCGGGTTGTTGACCTAATTAGGGCTTATATTAGAAGCATCCTCAAAAATCATGATAAAGACTTATTTTCTGATTAGGTCTTATTTTGGGGAAAACACAGTACATATTTTAAGAACTCATAAAATAAATAAATTAAAACAAATTAAATAAATCAAATAAATTTATGCGGTATGAAAAAACTATTAATATATATATACAAAATTATAAATAGAAAAAAATAATGTTTGTTTAAATTTTCAACAAAAACAGGAAGCTTTTAAAAAAAGAGTTTCATAATAAGAGGATAACTGGTCTACAGTTGTTATTTGTTGGTGAAGTTTTGGGATTGCAGCACCCAGTGATTTTCTGTTGTGAACTAAAAAAAATTAAAATTTCCTTTTTAATGATTTCTCTTTTATTTTATTTTTTAAATCGTGAATAACTGAAACTACAAATATATAAAATCTATGGATACAAAAAACGAAGGGGGCTACTATATATCTTACATTAATGCACATCTGTATTTTAAGTGTAAATGACCGATAATACAATTACGAAAACTCTTTTTGTTTTTCTGAAGGTTTGTGATGATGGTGTTTTAGCTATATTATTATATATTGGACTATTTCCATCATCTAATATGAGTGTTGAATGTCTTTAGAAAAGTTTAATTTTATTTAAATATTCCAAATGCATTCAACTGTTAGTAATATCACAGCAAACAGGTTAGTATATGCACAACGTTTCGAGAGGTATTTTTCTCTCCTCTTCTTCAGGTATTGCTGGCCTGCCCAGTGACAGTACTAGCATGGGATTCGAACCTGGGTCCTTAGATTCTTGATTATTGGTAGAATGGCTGTTGGTTAGAGAGTTACCTTAAAATTCAATAATCAAGAATCTAAGGGCCCAGGTTCGAATCCCATGCTAGTACTGTCACTGGTACCAGCAACACCTGAAGAAGAGGAGAGAAAAATACCTTTCGAAACGTTGTGCATATACTAACCTGTTTGCTGTGATATTACTAGCAGTTAGTGCATATACTACCTGTTTGCTGTGATATTACTAACAGTTGTTTGCTGTGATATTACTAACAGTTGGTGCGTATACTAACCTGTTTGCTGTGATATTACTAACAGTTGAATGCATTTGGAATACTTAAATAAAATTAAACTTTTCTAAAGACATTCAACACACATATTAGATGATGGAAATAGTCCAATATAAAAATACACCTTTTTTTTTTTTTTTTTTTTACTTTCCTACTACTATTTTAACTCCTACATAGATAATGTGGTAGTGAAAAAATAATCAACTTCAGTTATTTTAGGCGAGAAATTATTTTATTCAAAAAGTTTTATTAAAAACCAAAAAAACTGTTAAGATGAAAATCAATACTGTTTAAAACTAATATGACTAGCATGCGAACTACTGAAGTTTGTTCATTTAATAGATATAATTTTACGTACTATGTAAACATCTGCGTCTGCATATCTATTGGCCTCCCCCTATCCTTAAACAGAATGATTATGGATAGCATAAATTAAGCTGATAGGATCAAATGGTGTATTTTATTGCAAGTGAAGAATCCGGTTGTTTACCCACTTACCACAATAAAATTAAGGCTAATTTATCTGTGTTTGACGCAGTGCACTTGTCAGGTAAAAAAAAAAGTATCTAAATCTCAACTTAATTTGGTCTTCTTTAATGTAAAAAAAATTCTGGACACGATCAGTTTCATCAAAAAATTAGCAGTGTATGTAATAAATAAATGATAGGGGAAAGGAGTTTTGGTACATTGCTAATTCTAATAATGTTATAAATCAAAGCGTTGGTAGCCAAGAGGTCAGCATAGCTGCCTTGGAAGCAGTTGCTTGCAGACAGTTGTTGCGGGTTGGCTTCCCGGCCGATGCTTCGATATATGAAAAAAAAATAAATAAATAAATCAAAGATTTAGTTATGTACAACTAAGCATATACTGGAATTTTGGTCACCAAATAACATTTTTTCTTTTTAAAAATTATTTGCTCTGGATCTAACATGCTGCAACGAAAGCATGCTCAGTTATTAATATTTTTAAAATAATAATTACTCTGTTTAACAGATTTGATATGCACGTTTTATTATTTACAATTTAGACATACGAGTTTACTTTATTTATACATCCAATAAAATCAATCTTAGAATTAATCTTGAATGAAGTGCTTTTGGTAGAAATAATTTAATATTAAAAGGAAGTATGCCTTTGTGTTTTTATTTATGCATCTGAGATCTGGACACTTAACAAAAGCACAATATCGATACTTGAGACAATTCAATGAAGTATAGATAAATGTATGTTAGGAATAACAAAAGGGATCAAAAGTAAAACATGTCATCATTAAAAGAATTAAGAGAGTGAAGTGGAGCTAGGCTGGACATATTGCTAAAAGAGATGCAAATAGAAGGACAGCTGAAATTTTAAAGTAGATCCCCAAGAGATTGTAAAAGACTTAAAAACAGACCACATGAGATATGGAAGGATGAAATTAAGAAGTCTGCGAGTGTGATGTGGAAAAAAACCAACTAAAGATTAGAGAAATTGTATTAAACTTGGAGAGATCTTCCTGCTAAGATGGACTGATAATGGTCGAAAATGATGATATATATGCATACTATATATGTGCAATAATAAATAAAGGAAATTCCATTCACAATTTTCATAGTGTTTAAATTCAAAATAACGTTACTGTTGGTATTGTCAATTGATAAACTAAAATCTCCATAAGAGAGCAGTTTCACTTGAACAAATTATTAGGTCACTGGTTATGCCAGGATTAGAAACGTTCAATTCACTAAACATAGTGGCAGCAACAATGACTAAACACTACACAAAACGGTAAGTGGAGTTGGATTAATTAATATCTAATATATAGGGTATAGGAGCACAGCCTGTATTTCAGTTATTACATAGTAGTGATGTCTGCCCATCCCTCGTATGTGCATTAAACGGATTATGTCCTGTACATGAAGGGTCAGGTTGACTTTAGGTCAACATGGGTGTGATGAGAATTTCAACCTCAGGATGGCCTTTGAGAGTTCCGTCATCAGATTTTCCAATTGGATGGATGGTTGAAGAATTGGAGTGGATTGAGGCCTTTCCATTAAAGTTCGAAGATTGGCTATCTTAATATATATCTAAGCACTTATTGCATATATGTGTAGAGATGATAATCTGGACCAACTGATGATTGCTGGTTTAGCATGAAATACATATATTGGTGATTATTTATCTTTTCGACATATAGGTGCTCAAGTGCATCAGTGTTACGAGATAGAGTGGAGAGTCATGTGAAAGTCTGTGCTCATATACCCTATATCAGGGGGTCCCCAACCCTATGCCCGCGGGCACCATAGCGCCCGCAGACCATTTTATGTGTGTCCGCCGCTATATCGAACACGATAAAAAATTATTTATCTGATACAAATAAATTTAATTTTTAAAATGTCTTATAAATTATTGTATTATATTGTAATCAAATTGTAGGGCATACTATACTTTACAGTGTAAAAATATAAACATTAATTATATGTTAAAATTTTATTTTTGAAATAAATATTTTTTTGTACATTATGTGTATTATTAACAATATCCAACTATAAATTTACACTGAAAAAATAAATGGTGCTCGCCACCTAGTTGAAAAAATAAATGGTGCCCGCCACCTGGCCGGTATTATAGAATGTGCTCTTAAGTGTAAAAAGGTTGGGGGCCCCTACCCTATATATATATATATTACATATGTTAATACAGGTGTATAATAAGCATGAATTTCAGTTATTAATTAAAATCACACATATCACAGTTTAAAAAAAAAATTTACTTTCATATACGGGTAGTCCTTGACTTTCATAGCTAATTGGCTCCTGAAATGTGTATGAAAGTTGAAGCGTATGTAAGTAGAGCCATGTAAAAAATACATCAAGAAGTGTTTTTAAAATACTGTATATGCTAACCAAAACTAAATGAAAATACAATACTAAAGCATCTATTTTTCTCCCTTACTAAATATCACATTTCAAATATAAATTTATGTACTTTAATAATAATTTCTACGCAAATATACCTCTGTAATTCAAAGCCCGTGTACTGACTTTATTCCAAGCATTTTTTATTAATTCTTCACATCAACATAATACGCTAACCAAAACTAAATGTAAATACAGTACTAAAGCATGTATTTATTTTTTAATGAGGTATATTAGCATATACTTAAATAACACTTTATTGATTAGTATCTTGTGTTTTCTTTAGAAATGTATCAGGAGATAGTTGAATTGTACTCTTCTTTTTTTTTTTCTTGATAAAGAGTTCTGTAACATGTTGTATCTTTTTCTATTGCTAATCGTATACGAGATATACAAAATATGTACAAAATAGAGAATTGTACGAGTGTAGCATGTATACTACCTTGTATTTAGAGAGAGAGATAAATTGTGACTTACATAAAAAATACAACTTGAAAGTGGAACTGCTTTTTGATATGCAGCAATGAATATATTGCACTTCATTTTCACGTGAGAGTAAGAGGTCCTTTACTGATTCCAAACTATCTCCATTAGAAGATAATTTAAGAACATATAATTTTGAATAATTAACCTAAAAACAAAACAAAAAAAAAGTATATTAGTCGCAATCTAAATACCTAATTATAGTAAGGATAAGAAATGACTTGAGAATAAAAAAAATATAAAGTATATGCAGTCACAAAAGATGATTTATCTAACAATGATATATGGAGAATATATCCAATCAAATTTCTATCTAAAGTAATAGAAAAAATGTTATTTAAATTTTTTTTTTTTTTAAAGCTTAAAAAATGCAACTATCATATAAGAATTAGTAGCCGTATTTGTATCTAACAACCCATCTACTTGCTTTTCAACACCATTCTTCAGATAAAGGAAATCAACGAAGTGTCTCAAATGGTTAGTGAAGTAGTATAGTATTAGACTCTGGAACTAAGAATCACAGAGATGGATTCCAGTTCTGGCATTTGAACGCTCGAACTTCGGAATTAAGAATCATGGATCAATTTCAATTTCCGGCATTTTGGTGATCGAATTCCGGAACTAAGATATTTGGATTAATTCCAATTCTGGCATTTCAGTGCCTGAACTTATCACCTTCTGAGCAATGAAGCCATTCTGTTATTTACTTTTATTAACAAAGCACTGAAAATCTAACTGATTTTAATGAGATAAAAATTAATTACAGAGTAAATTTTTCAGAAGACATTCAAGCAAGCTAATAGCAGATTGATCGTCTGACAGTTCCATTCAATTAGTCCAAGATAAGAAATTGGTTTTTTTAAAAAATTATCTTGGAATCTCAATTTCTGAATCTGTCATTCTACCATTATGCCTAAACCCACATGGCAATTCATCTTACTATCTTTAAAAAAAAACTAAATTATTTTCAATTAAAAAAAAAAGAAAAATTATTTACAAATTCTTTGAAATTGCAGTAGAAAGAAATGAAATTAAACAATTATTTTGTTAAATTGAGTTTTAGCAGAAGATTATAACATATTGGCAGTATTTTTCAAATATAAAAAAAAAAAAATTATGCTGAAGATAACGTAGCATTCAAATTAAAAACACCAGAATATCACGACATTTACACTATCATCGGGTATCTATTAACTACTAAAACTTATACTAGGGCACAAAAGTGGAGAGAAAAAAGAAATAATTTACTACAGCGCAACATTCAAGTTGTAATCTTTTTTTCTTAACTTTGCTAAAAACTAAAAAGTGGCAGTAATTAGCACTTACAATTGAAAGTGTAAGAAACAATTGGCTTGAAGAAATATGTAAGAAAGAATTAGAAATCCATAAATTTGAATTCACCATTTTCATGCACATACGAGCCCATCAGTGAATCAACCATTTCCTTGCTTTGGACATTAAGCGTGCACCCAGTTACATGATTGTTCTTTCAATTAAATCCAGCAATGTTATTTTCCCAACTAAATTATAATTCCTTTTTTTTAATTTTATTTTTGCTGATATCTCAATATGTCCATTTTTTAAATTAAATTGAAAGTGTGTGTGTGTACATGTTAAATATGTACATTAGATAGGTTTACATTTATCAATAGTTAGACTTGAAATCAGATACAGTGAACATGGAAAAAGTACTACATATGAATATATACCATGATAGATGTTTCTAACAACTGTCACTCAATAAAAAAATTGAATCTAATCAAATGATAGCATCGTTTTTGAAAGAAATTATTTGTCGATAATTGTGATAAGATTTAAAGGATATTAGTGCTGAAATGAGCATACTATAATGGTGTAATGTCAGTTTCTATATGGTTGATTCTAGCAGTGTGCAGCGCAACTGTTCCCAAAAGCTATAAAGTGTTAATATAAAATAAATAACTAAAAACAAACAAGCCGAGTGCTTTCAAAGGATCTTGCCTTCATAATCATAGCTTGCTACTATGTTTAATGATATGCAAATATGCTAATTCCATTTCTTCGGTAAAGCGTAGCACATGTCCTTCCTATTTATTGCATCTTTGTCTCGTGAGATGAAGAAGGCCTCTTTGATTTTTATTGTAATGGATGTTTAAGACACCATTACAAAAATTATACTTTTATAGGGGTAAAGAAAATAAAATAGATTTTTATTTAAGATTTCATTTGTAAAACTTGATTAAAAGTTTTTTTTTATGCTTGTACTAATATATATGTATGTGCATGGGAATTATATTTTAATACCACAAGTTATATTTGGTTTTTAATTTTGATTTAAAAAAAAATAAAACTAAGATTACTTTTTTGTTAAATTTATGTAAAAGTAAAGTGTACAAATAGATTGCTTTACAGATTTGGGATTTATATTGATAAGAATAATTAAAAAAGAAAGAAAACAAAAAGAAAAGAATTTTTCATTAGTTGGTTCCTAGATCTGTAAAGGGCAATTTATTTCGTTAATTAGATAACTATTGTTATCTAGATAAAGAATTTTTAAATTTTATTTAAAAAGAAAAAGTTTGGCAATTGGTTTAAGAGATATGATTCAGATATAACAGGCTGAATCAGGGCATTGGATTATCTTTGACTAGCTTTCAATACTTGTATCAGCTAGTATACTTGCACCAGCGCAAAGAGACAGACACCAACTCTGACAGGAGAATTGCACAAACTAGGAGACACTTCCACCAACTCTGAGAGATACTTGCACTAACTATTCCTGCATATTCTGAAAGCTGATCCGGTAATTATTTTACCTAGAATGAACATTAAACCTACAGCAAGAATATTTTCTTTACCATGATGTGCTAAGCTTCTCGCCAGGACAGGTTCGGACGTCCTGTGTCTCCATTAACTGCCTACAATGCCATAAGAACCGGCTCCAAAGAAACCACTAACCAACTCGCCCAAGCCTACCGTCAGTGAATCCAGAGCAACGGACTAACCTAAGAAGTCTAGTGCACTAGCATTGAAATAAATTATTAAGGTACCTTACATTTTTGCGACTTAAATAATGTTGTCTTATATGTGTTTCCTTTTTTTTAAAAATATAAATGTTTTTCAAGTTGTATCTTATGTAATTCGATTTCTGTGTACTTGATTTTTTCTTTCTTTCTTTTTTTTAACGAGTGCTAGTTTCAAACCTATTACTGTCCGTCCTATTTAAGTCTTAGTAAGTAAGACAGTAGTTTATTTTAATCTCACATTCCTTTTATTAAAGAACGCAGTCTGGATATTACAGACTATTTTAATTGATTTCTGGCTCGTGACCCATTTTGTTATTAGTTCTACTTATGTCGTGAAACTCTAATTATTTATAATAGATGATTATGAAATATAATCGTTTTTAGTTTTATTTCTTCAAGCTTCCAATTCGCTTATTAGGGGCATGTACGATCGTTTTAACCCTCTCAATAGGTAGATGGTGAGCTCCTAGCCTGTCTCACTCAGAGGGAGGTCAATCGATTGAAAGTAATAACTTTCAATACTCTTTTATTATTATTAATGTTTTGGAAGCTACCTTTGCATTCCTTCGGTTTTGACATAAGCTTACATAAATCTCAAATACGGAAATTCAGCCTTTTCCTAACTATGGGTTATAAGCAGGAAGCTAACCTCCCTTGTCTTGCGTGAGATCACTGTCTACTTACTAATACTTCTGTTACTATCAGTATTTTGCACTCTTTCACGCACAGGAAATCGCTTTCAAAGCCGTATAAATATTTTAGTTTAATCATGACGAATGTACGTATAGTACATATTTTAAATGTGCTTTAAAGATTATTATTTAGATTTATGTTTATTTAATCATACTCGTAATAAAATTATTTATTTATTCATTTACTTAGTTGATTTTGTTTTCTGTTGCTACCTTTCCAATTCACTGAACAAAACATAAACCTCATTTGCTTGATTGAGCTAGTCCGGCGCATTCGATTCGCATATCCTGTAACCCCTTAAAAATAAATGTCTAGTTCCAAATTTCGAACTAGTGGCGCCCTGGCAGTCAGTATATGCGAGTCTAAAGCTTTTGTCCGGTATATTATTTTAAGGTCATGTCTCTCTCTACACATGATTGTGGGATTATCTGGAATGCACTCGTGGTGACTTGTGCTCTCGTGCTGATAGAAAACTGAATAGGTAGTAGCTAGCTATGATTATGAAGGCAAGATCCTTTGAAAGCGCTCAGCTCATTTGTTTTTAGTTATCTATTTTATATTAACACTTTATAGTTTTTGGGAACAGTTGCGCCACACACGCACATGTGCTAGAATATATATATTTCCCCAAAGTAAAAAATTATTTGACTTAATCATATATGGTTGATTGCAAACTTTTTTTAAATTGTACCTTATTGTTACCAGTATATTTCATGAAAGAGTCCATTTCTCCAAATAAGTTTTGGAAAGCAGAATATGAAATTATCAGCAGTTATAAGTTTTTAATGCTTCTACTTCTACTGTTTGGAGGCTACTGAAAATCTTTAAATATATGGCAACTAGTGAAAAAAAGCAAAAGATGTCATCACAGATTTTGACTAAGTTTTAGTAAAATTTGATCTATTTATTATATAACTCTTTAATTCTCTATGAGTATATAATAATTTTAAATGGTGTTCAATTTTCCAAAAATTAGAAAAAAATCAATGCACTTCTAACATTAAAAGCTACGTAACTATTGTTACTTTAAAATGTATGAAGTATTCTGTCCAAAGATAGATAGAGTAGCTAGATATTAGTGTAATCTAATTAAATAACATATGATCATCATGTGGTAGACAATCAATGCTTACAACCCACTTTCCAATTGCATCATAAACTTTAAAGAGCTTCTTATATTACTTAGATAGAGTATTTTTATCTTTTAAATGTAAGAATGCATAGGTAAATACAAAATAAAAAACGTTAACAAAAAAAGCGTTTTATGACCGAAGTGACAGATAACTTAAGTTCGACTTATTGGTTTAGCGCAGCTTAGAATTAATTCTCTTCACCTTACCCCACTGCCATCTAGCTGTAAGCTTAATTAATAAATGGACTTTAGAAAGTTGGTCATTATACCCACATTCCCAGCCTCATTTCTGGTTTATGTCTTCACCATCACTATTCTAAGCAGAGCTTACATCCTGATGAATCCACCAGCTATCTTTAACTACCTCATATTATCAAACTAATACCTTGAAAATTAAAAAAAAAAAAGCTAAAATCAGGTTTGGAGATATGGATATAATAGAGCTATCATTAAGTTTATCGATTACTCAAGTTTACAGTAGATGGCTCATAGTAAGACACAAAGATCTGCTTCCCAAACTATTAAGTTAAAAATAAGCAGAAAAAGTCATGTGATGTTTTTGTTATACTGAACATAGACAAAATACCAACAATACGCTTCTCACTCTCTGGATCTTTTACCTTAATTATGTTTGGGCATTAACCAGGCACAAATAAGTGATACTATGATTTAGATTGTAAAAGCTAATAAAGCTCATGTCAATAAATATTAACTAGTCAAGCATTGGTGGTCGAGAGAACAGCGATAGCAGCTTTACAAGCAGTTGTCCCGGGTTAGCGGGTTCGCTTCCCGGCTGATGCTATGACACATGGGAAAAAATATATATATATTAACTACAAATAGAATGGCCACCTATTCTTAAAATTTTTTTAAAATATATATTTCATTGACTTTGTTGGAAATTAAGCGTGATATTTATATATTGGCCAGATTTTAAATGTGGCTTAAATCCTTTTTGAAATTATACTTATATATTACAGGATAAAAAAAATCTAATTTTTAATGACATTAATGTTTATTTATTAATGTACGAGTGCAATTTACTAATGACTTGGGGGAAAAGAGTTACTTCAATTTAAACTTACACATGTGTATCAGACAATTACATTTATAAAATTAACTTAGAGTTAATATTGCAAGTGGTTAAAAATAAAATAATAATTTTTTTATCCTGTAATATATAAACAAAATTTCAAAAACAATTTAAGCTGTACTTAAACTATAACTAATATATAAATATCACACTCAATTTTCAGCAATGTAAATGAATATTTGTCTGAGAAGTCAAGGATGAAACTGCTCTATTATAACAAGAGCCATCATTTTGTTAAAATGGTACAGAATTGATACTCCAGACAGTAAGGATAATTACAAATTCATTTCATTATGATTAAAACAGGCAAAACTCTCCATACAGTATTGCCACTCAGTGCAAGCCAGAGTAGTCAATGGATTCCAGAAGGCTTGTGCATAAAATCCCCGTCTAGTGCCTACTCATCCAATATCCCCAGACTAGTTTCTGGCTTGTGACCTTCATCAGTGAGGAATCTTGGATCTGAGAGAATTGCTTCTAGATCTTAGGATCTAATGCAACTCTCCAGCAGCCACCTTTTATCTCTACTTAACTATGTACCCATTCTGGCATCCATTGATTACTCTGGCTTGCACTGAGTGGCAACACTGCATGGAGAGTTTTGTTTGTTTTAATAACAGTTATAAGCACGCATAAGAAATGGTGATCATGTATTGTTCATTACGATTACTTATCATTGCTTACATGAAGTAGCATCCTGTAATGCTTCTATTACACATTCATCTACAACCTAATATAATTTATTTAAAAATTCAACTGCAATAAAAAATTCTTCGATTTTTTTTATTTTTTTTACAACCCAATGACTATTCCTTAGTAAATTAAACTCCCTGTCCCTGAAACTATCAGGATATACCTCAACATTTGTTTGACAGCAAATAGTTGATCAGAATAAACTTACGCAGTTTGACTTGTACTCTACTAACACCTAGAAGTATATTACAAGTTTTTGAACATCCCTACAGCAGTATTATTAACATTTTCAGACTATGTCATTCGGAAAACCTTCAGAAATTAAAAAAAAATATTCAAAATGTGAAAAAAAAATTAAAATTGAGACAGCTGAAAAGGAAGAACAAAAAATGTAAAAATATCTATTAGCAAAAACTGTATTCCTTTAGATTCAAATCCTAATAAATGGAAAACGTGGTATTAATTTTGAAAAAACAGTTACCACTGATAGAATAGTTTTTTAAAGTAAGACTTTTTATTCCATGATGATGCTCTGGATATTAATTTCTAAAACTTTTTTTTATAACAAATATTTTGACCATTCTTACTTTCCTCTGGGTTAATATTTTGTAAACTAATAAAAGAAAGACGGATTAAAAACTAGTTTTGCCGAATCTTGGATTTCTTTTGCCAGACTGTACCACTAAACAATAAATTCTCATTATTCAAATATCCTTTTTAATAAGTTCCGGAAAAAATGTCAGCAAACTTAATTAATATTCATACTATGATTAAGCTGCTCCTATAATTAATTATGTCAAAAGCATTATAAATTTATATATAATAAATTAATGTATTTCAAAGATAGGAACCAACAAACAATTACTACAAATGATCAAAAATTAAAAATGGACTAAATGTAGATAAATATATTAATTGGCCAAAACGTTTCGAACATTGGCTTAAAAAAAGGTTTATTATATGTATTTGTTTTTATTAAACGTGGCTGAGCACACTTTCGGCTTGGAAAACCAGATTCTTAGAGTTCGCGAGTTGGCTCAGCCATATTTAATAAAAATAAATACATATAGTAAACCATTTCTTTAACCAACTTCGAAACGTTCCAACCAATTTATTACAAACAAGAATGAAAAGGATAATAACAAACATATATATATATATCAATTTATTTTACAAATATCTCATTTCTATCATAATTCCTTGACCAACGCAGTCTTTTAATAAATACACAATTGATTAACAATCATCCTATATGTAAATCCCCAATATGGATGTTCAACTAAGCAGCTACAATCACAATATTATGGTATAGAAAATGGAATTCTTATGAGATTCAAAATAAATTTATTTTTCCAGATCCAACTATAACTGCTAGCTGAATGCAACTACACTCTCACCAATGGATTCCAAGCCAACCCATGGTCATTGCTATCACCACTGATCCTTTGTAAATAGGATCAAAATACAAAGTATGGATTACATTAATGACTGTCAGATTTATAGACTCAGTGGCAAAAATGAAGGTCTTAATAAAACCATTAGTGAATCTATCTCCTGGTTCAAATCATTAGTTTTCTTTATATGTTGGTAATAGTTAAACTATCTAAATCCTTATGCTAAGTAAGTAAATCAGAAATTATAACATCTCTTTAAACCCAGATGTAGATTTTAATTTAATTAAAAATTAAATAATTATATATATACATGATCTTGTTTTTTTTCTTTCAACATTTCAAATTCTTTCTCACATTTTTTTTTTTAAAGCAGTAATTTATTGTTCTTACACTTGCAAACCTAAGGCTTAATACTTATATAAGGCTATAACATTAGTACATGTGCCTTGAGTGCTTAATTTATTACAAGAGAGCCCTCTACAAATCTAAATGCAAGATTCGACTCTATAAAGATAAGAGCAGTCACACTCTTATCTTCAACTTATTTTTCTAAATACTGTATATAGGCAAATCTAAAGCATTTTGATTGGGAGTGTGAAGCTAATGCATTCTTCACTGATTAAGTCGAATCTTGCGTTTAGATTTGTAAAGGTCTCTCTTGTAATAAATTAAGCGCTCAAGGTGCATGTACTAAGGTTATAGTCTTATTTAAGTATTACATGCTGACATTGCGCTTAATAAGAATTAATATTTACAAGCCTAAGGTTTGTAAGTTTGAAAGAGTAAAAATAATAAGTTATAGTTAACAATATATTGAGATGGTATTTTCTGCCATCCTATATATATATATGTGTGAATATATATTTAATTTAATAAAATTATCTGTACTTTATAGTAAGAATTTAAAATAATATATTATCTTTATTAAATCAGTTAAAAGTTTTTTTATCTTACGAGGAAATCAGGATTTCTTCGTTTGATTTTCAGTTTAATTAAATCAATTATAACAAGAGATAAAATAGTACATAGAGATATGTTTTTTTTTCTTAAAAGCTTCTTTTTTGTATGTTTCTTGAAACAACATGGGTTGGAGAAAAATTAGAGAGATTTAAAATTAACTATATTTTTGAAACTCAAGCTACAAAACATATTTGTAATTAAAAATATTATGAGAATCTATCAGTTGTATATTGCGCTAATTGATCAAAAACTTATTCTTTAATTAAAAATTCCTCAGGACTAAAGCACAGAAATTATAAGTGACAAAATGTAGCTAAAAATAAACCCCAAAGTGTGAATCCTGATCGCAGAAAAATGTATAAATTGCGAACTTTTCTTTAGTTTAAATTATTCAAAGAGGTCACCAGAGATTTGCTTCCTAGGGAAAACCGTCTCCCAGTCACACTGGGAGCCAACTGACTGATTTCCAACTACGGAAGGATGAAGCCAGCTAGCTAGCCAAGGATGTGTTCAGGAGTCGGAGGACTAAAATGGATTCACACCAGGAGCTATGGACTAAGATCACACATGGACAGTACCCTCACGGTGAAAGTTTAACAACAGATTAACACCGGGTAAATATAAACTGTTGCTTAAATGAACTTTTATTCTAATTAGCATATTAGCAACCTAGACTCTGACAACTGGGTCTGTTGTACATTAAAAGTTTCAACAACGGAGTATGGGATTTTTAATAGGACTTTATCATATTATTTTGATATTGAAATAAAAGTGGGGGAGTATGGTACTATGTTACTTAGTTTTTATTTATTTATTTGATTATGTATCTTTTTCACTCATTTATATTGTACTCAAGCATTTATATAGGTTAGATTCCCAAAATTTTAACTGCTCCATCTTGAAAGACAAACAGAGGATGGGGAGTAAAGATCAGTTAAAAATTCCGCCCATAAGCATCATTGGAAAACTTATGATACAAATCAGGAGTTCGTAAAAGTAAAAAAATTGATGGTCATAAGCAAATAACAGGAAACTTACGCCATCCATTAATGATAAGTATAAAATTATTTGAGTGAAAGTAGAGAAACGGGGTGGAGCACAATACAGCTCACTCTAATATTAAATCACCTTAAAGTTCACCCCTATTTGGACAAGATCTCCATAATAAATTTGGGCTGTCGTCATTCATAGGATTTGTGACGGCACACTTTCTTGGGAAAAGATATAAAACGTTATATAATTGGACTGTTATTAAAATGATAATGGATTGAGTTACAATTTATGCTGGGATTTGGCCTTAAAAATAGATTGAATCAGTTTGGAGTGCTATGAGGAAGAATTGGAAAAGGAGTTAGTAATGAGAATAGAGTATAATAAAAATTATTAAAGCCATACTTAAGTACTTTTGTCATTAATTTAATTATAGAATTAACAGCTATTTTGTCCTCTGGGAAGAACATAAATCATGATTATTAGTCTGCATAAGATTACGACTTAAAAATATTATGTAAATGGAATACGTAAATAAATAATCACTACGATCATTGAAGAATCTTCTCGATCTAGTGCTAGGCTATATGCCTAGTGGCACCCTTGTATAGGTTACCTGGCACAATAGACATAGCAAAAAACATTAAAAAGAAAGGCTTTAGGAAAAAAATTAAGAAGGGGGGGGGGAGGATAGAGGATATGAAAAAACACAAATGGATACTAAAAATTGTAATAAGTTTTTTTTCTAATCATCAATCAAATAAAGCATCATGTGACTTAAGCATAATGTACAATAAACTAATTTAAAAAACAGATATAATTATTGTACGAATAAACATAAAAAAAAGATGAAGTCATGTAATATTCAGTACTTCCTATTTTCTGAAAACCCAAAGATTTATTCATCTGCAATTAACTTTAAAGTGAGATAAATGCAATTTATCCATCTTACTTTAAACACATTTCAACAACAAAAAAAATTTATTATATATATGTACATACACAATCTTATGTTTCGATTGTCCTTCAGAGTTACTCCTATTTTAATTTCTAAAATTTTTTTTTTAAATCCTTTTCTTGCTTCAAGTTTATACAGGTGAGTGAGTATCAAACTATGAAATTTTAAATATTTTAAGGTGTTTGAAATTTTGGACCATTAACCTGATAGGACAAAACAGACATTGATGATTCCAAACAGATTCATATTCAACAATAGAAAAGATGAAATATTTAAATAATTTGTATTTTGTGTGATCGGTGAACAATTTCCCATACCTAATAATGTGTTTACAATCCAAATGAAAACTAAAACAAAACAAAAAATAGTCGCAGGAATTGGATATCTTGATTATCACCTAATTTTAAAAACAGACTGTGTAATGTATATGTCATTATTATGTGTATGCGTGTTAATAGATAAAAGGATAATACGAGTAATCTAATTACCTGCTGTTCTTTTTTAGCAAGAATAATAACAAAGACAGAAGACTCAAAGCATTGACAATCACACCAAAAAATGTATTCCTCTGGATCAAGGATATTATCTTTTAATTCTATCTTGCTCTCGAAAGAAGTAAACAGATTTTGAGTAAAACCATTTTCGAAAATTACCATAGGAAATTTATCAGGAACGATCATCAGTCGGTGCACTGGACTTTTAAACTGTAATAAATATATGTATACCATCATAAAATCAAAAAAAAAAACAATCATGTTATTCTTTGCATATAAATAAATAAATATTAATAAATATATTATTTAATACAAAAAAATGTATTGCAGCAGTTTCATAATTCTCTTATTACAACATATATATGGCTGCACTAAAAATAATTAGATAGTTGGCAGCATGTTCCTCGGGTTTAGTTTAGAATTATTTAAGTACTGGGGAAAATAATATTTAATTTTCCCATGCATATTTTTATAACGGATCTTCATTTAACAAAATATTTTAAGCCCCAAAGTGATAGTATGAAAATTCTCAAACATTAAATTTATTAAATAATAAGATTTTCATATGGAAATATTTTAAGAATTATAAATGATTGTAGAAGGGAGAGAAAATTGTAAAATAATGTAAACAAGTTTTTTTAACTCTCTCTCTCTCTCTTCTGTAAGTATTATTAATTAGTAGCTTTAATTTAAACTATGAAAATGTACTAAAAAAAATCCTCTTTTTTGTAAATTAAATAATAAATATTAATTTTAACCTTTTAAGAGAAAGTTTTATGATTAAGAGTATTTTTAAAAAGAAAAACAATATTTTCAATCCTTTTGTAAATTTTATTTTTAATCAGAGTTGTTTTTCTTTTCTCTTTATCTCTCTTCAATGCAAAAAATCAAATCAGTGTAATTAACTGATTATCTTGTTTTTCTATTATGCAAGAAAAAATTTTTATTAAAAGGAATGCCAAGAATTTTATGAGGTTAATTTAAGTTCTTGACTTATTTTTCAATATCTATGATTAAGGAAAGAAATAGCTGAACAATTGTATTTATAAAAAATTATCTAATTGGCTGTTATAAAAACTATCATGTTGAAGACAGATTATAATTGGCTTGTAGGCAAGATTGTTCTAAAAAAAATAATCGAGATGTGACTCGTCAGAAGACCTAAGAGTCTAGTAGAAGAAATTATTCCTTACCTAACTGTTGAAGAGAGAGTAATTAAGTCTTAGTCCAGTTGATAAAGAAGAAAGAAGCAGAAGTCTTTACCAAGCTATTGTATAGAATAGCAGAAATTCTAATCAAGCTTTTAGCAACCTATGAGTTTACTCACAATAACAGTTTCTATAATGAAAACCATGTACTAAATTCAGCTAAAAGCTAGCCATCATCTTCCTCCATATAACATGCCTTTACTGGAATAAAAATTTAGAGAGGTTACTACTTAAAGTAATCCCCAGCCTTGTCTTCAATCAAGAACATGAGTCTCTGCCTGTGTTAGTCTCCCCTGGAAGTTTTAGTGGAAAGAAATGGATGAAATTTGCTATTTTTTAACCTGGAATTACGGCAAACCAAGAAATGGACAAATTAACCATGTATATGTGTAGAAGTCTTCAAGAAAAAAACAACTGGAAAAACTGGAAATTATAATTGGGGAGAAGGGCTCTACAGAATAATCAAATGATGATTAAAGATATTTTATGTGTACACACTAAATTTTCATATATTTTCAAAAAAAAAAGACATTTTTTTTTTGTAAGAATAGATAATTTTAAATATTTTCATTAAGTTAATGTTTTCAAATTATGAAACATATTTTTTTTTTAAATTGAAAATTTTTTTTTTTGGAAACATGTTTTTCTCTTTTCCTTCATTTTCCCTTCCAAAAAAAAAAGAAAGGTTAATTAAGCTAAATCAAAGAGTGTTATCTTTGATTTTGAAAATGTTGTTTTCCCAACTCTTAGTTATTTTAAAGAAATAACTTAATAAATTAATTTATGAGTAGAAATCAACTCATTGGTTAATATAATTTTTACGAAAATATACTTTTTGATTAAATGAATGTTTAAAATTTCATACTCATTTTTTTTTTGTTTACTGTTAATCAATTAGTTACTAAATAATTGTTTTAAAAAAATATTTTTTTAGTTTTAATTTCTTTATTCTATCCAATTCCTGCTTCATAAATTGAAATGTGTGTGATTTTATTTCATGACAGCTTAGTATTCTAGGGTTTTTTTTATAATCCCAATAAAACTATTTACTTATAATAAGGGAAGCCTAGGAATTATTTAAAGTGATTTATAATAAGCTGCTTTATTTGTTTATCTCTTGATAACAGTAATAGTTTATAGGGTTCTTACATCCTGAGCTAGATTTGTACGTAAGTTATAAAAAGTAGGGAGTTATGATTAGTGTTATGGACATCCAGATAATGATCCTGGTTGGCACAAAAGGAATATCCTTTAAACTCCATGTACTACATCTAATATTATTTATTATTTCTTTAGAAATTTAGTTTATAGTTTGCCAGTACATTAATGTTACTAAGTGGCCAGAGGATTGATCGTCAGGATGTTTTTAGTATCTCAACATTATTTATTATTGTAGTTTGATAGAGTAGCACTTAAGTATGTACATCCATTATAATTATTGTTTGTATTCCTGCTCTAGGTTTTGCAGTAGCTAAATAATTAGCCTGGTCTATAGTGGACCACTTTCAAATACAGTCAAAAGATTGATTGTCGATTTATTTTTATAGTTGATCATTCATGATGATGAATGATTATTACTTGTATGTAATGCTGGTGAACTTATAGTTAGTTCTGTGCTGATCTCTCATGCTCATTCCTTTTATATTTCATTTTATATTTTGTTTATTTGGAGATGATGATAGTCTTCCATCTCCTCACACTTCAGCCCTAATATGGTGTACTGTAACAATTGGTGCCCAATAGTAGGATCTTGTAACCCCAGATTCCCTTTTATATTAACCTCTATTTTCCATTGTATTATAATATAAATATATTAAGTGTAATAATATCCAAGGATAAATGCATTTGTAAGTAATAATTAAAAGCCAGACAACACTTAAACAATCCCAGTATCAATAACAATCAACAATTTCAAACTGTTGTCAAGGCAACCTCCTTTTAACAATAAAGGAGAAATAAAAAGATTCCACCTTTATCGTTAAAAGGAAGTTGCCTTGACAACAGTTTGAAATTGTTGATTGTTATTGGGATTGTCTAAGTGTTGACTAGTTTTTAATGATATATATTGTAACGGGCACATCCGCCGTTACATTATTTTTTTTATTATAAAACATGAAAAAAATAAAAGTTTGCAAATAAAAACTTCTTTTTTTAAGAATTAAAAATTGAAAATTAAAAAATCATCTAAACTCTAATATATAAAATCGCACAGATGAGAAATTAAAAAATTATTAAACGAAACTTTATTTAAAAAAAAGAAAAAGTTTTAAAACTAAATTTTCAACAAAAACTTAAAAAGATTTAGAGATAAAAATATATCTTTAAGTTTGGAAAACACATTAATTAATCATAAAATGGAAATGATTGTTTTAATTAGTTAAATGTAAACTAGCCCTTGGGCATTTAAAATGTATAAGCAAAGGTCAGATAGGAGAGAAAAACAATGGGATCAGAATGGCCAATAAAAGAAATCACTCATGGAATCGGACCTCAGCGAAAAGACCATCACCATCGTCATGACATAATGTCCACTAGATCTGAAAGTCTACTATAAAGAGTGAATGAAGAAAAAGCTGGGAGAGATGTGTGATAGCGGTGGTGATATGTGTTAGTGCGGAGTTGAAGGAGAAGGGATTGAAAAGATGCACTCTTCAATCCCTTCAGTTCTGCTAAAAAAAAAAAAGAGAAATGACATCATTTTCTACATTGAGGACCAGCTAAAGTAAGACCTCCGGATGAATAAATAAAATGGCTAACTGGATAGAAATCTCTTCAGGACGGCGTGGGAATTCGCATTCAAAATTGCAAGCAACGGATAAAGAGGAACGTTTTAAAAATCGTAAGAACTTTATGAACATTTTCAAAACAAACTCTAAATTCTAAACCTTTCAGAAATTATCGCAATAGTATTTCCTATCTGACCAAACTAAATTATTTATTAATTCCTTTTATTTGATGTATTTCTTTTGTAAAATCATTTCCATTTATTTTTTTTTGTTTTTTTAAGTTTTTATTATGATTTCTGTTTTTCGTTAAACTAAATTATATAAATGTTAAATTTAAGTCGGGCGTGAATGGCTATATAGATTTGTGAAGTTTTATTAGGGGAGGGAAATCTTAGGTTATTCGTTTCGTAGTTGAATTAGGTCAATGGATTGGATATATTGGTGTATTACTAGATGTAGTACGAGGTTCGCTACGGGCAGAATCGCTGGTATACGCCGCACATCCCCTTTTGTCTATGGATTGGATTGTAAGTCGGTAAAAAGGACCGCAGTCCCTTCCTATGGAGTTTTTTTTTTTTATTGCTCTTCTCGTCAGATAGATGTAGTATTCCTATCTGGGCGAGAGTCAATTTCTTCTCTTAACCTATATTTGTGCTGTCGTATTCGTATTACATTGAATGCATCGACATATCAGATGGATTGACGTTGGTTTAACTGCGAACTTTTGGCCTAAGGTTAAATAAGGGATAAAATATTTTCTTTTCAAATGCAATCTATGTAGTCTATTCATACTCGACACTCTAAATGCATTAAATTTAAGTTGGGTATAGACACTTGCATGGATTCGTTATCGGTTAATTATGTTTTTGGTTTTCATATTTGATCAAAATATATAGACATTCGGTAAATAATGATACCTTACGGTGAGTATCTAAAATGTATTTATTTGGATGTCTTTTAAGTTATTGGTGTCAATGCGGCATCTTATGATGAATGCCATTGGGTTTCTTATAAATTTTCCTCTGCAATTCCATCAATGATTTTATATTTTGATCATTTATGTTTTTTATTTTGAAATGTTTTTAACCGTGTAATCTATATAACCGATCTATACTCAACATTATAAAACAAACTTTTATAAATCCATCTGTGCGAACTTATAAAAATTAAAATGTAAATTAAAATCTAAAATCAAAGTTAAAAATGTAAGTTAAATTTTAAAATGCTAAAGTAAACATACTAAAATAATAATGCTAAATTTTATATATATGTGGGTAAATAAATGTTTGTGTGTTAATTACTGGCAGTAGGTTATTTTATTCTTTAATATTGAAATATTCTTAGATAAGAATTTATAAAATATAAATCTCTGCTGTTCCACTGAGCTAGTGACATTGGGCTAACGATCGGAATCAAAATATATAAAATAAAAAAAATTTTTTTTTTTTACTTACGTATCTGCCTTCTATATAAATCTTCTAGGTTCAAATGCCTAGTGGCGCCTGTAGTGCAGATTACGTTAAGACTCGATTATCACCCCGATCATTATAAGTGCCAATTATAACGATCGGGGTGATAATCGAGTCTTAACGTAATCTGCACTACAGTGCGCCACTAGGCATTTGAACCTAGAAAATTTATATAGTAGGCAAATACGTAAGTAAAAAAAAATTTTTTTTATTTTATATATTTTGATTCCGATCATTAGCCCAATGTCACTAGCCGTTACAATATATTATGAACATTTACTGAGCATTATACAGTTTGAAATTGTTGATTGTTATTGATATTGGGATTGTCTAAGTGTTGACTAGTTTTTAATGATATATATATATTATGAACATTTACTGAGCATTATATATAGTGATATTTTTTATAAAAATATAAGTGTCCCATTTACAAATACAATTCTAAATCAGCATTTATTTTTATAGCGTCTGTATACAATTGTAATTACATTCATATCGGCCTTTCAAGCCAAATTGTGCAAATGCTTTTGCGAGTGTTAAATAATAAATGAATACCCTCTGACCAAACAAGATATAGAATTTATACAGGAATAAAGGATTCCTTTTATTCCTGCATAAATTCTATATCTTGTTTGGTCAGAGGGTATTCATTTATTATTTAACACTCGCAAAAGCGTTTGCACAATTTGGCTTGAAAGGCCGATATGAATGTAAATACAATTCTAATAACTTTAATAAGCACATAAATAATGCGGTGGCATATCAAATATAAAATGCTAAAAACAAGTCAAATACATTAGTAAGATAATTCACAAGCTTGATTTCTAAAGTATCATTTAAATGAACTTGTAAATAACACTCACCATTTTATTTCAATTTTAATCTATTTTGTCAGATAATAGATGATCACTTTTATCTGATTTTCAGTTTGTTATATTGTATTAAATAGGTTTATATTTTTAGTTATATATGTGACAAGCCATAAAATTATTTAGGTGCTCGTGAAAATTTCATCTAAATTAATATTTAAAACTGAAAGCTGGCTTGATTAATATAAAAACAAAAATCACCACAAATAAAATTTTAGTTTTTTCGGGTATCGATACTTGATTTACCATTATATAATAAACGAAAAGTCAAATAAAATGATCATCCTTTATCTGAGGAAATAGATTGGCATTGACATAATAAAATGTAGATGTTACCTGTTATCATCATCATCATCATTATCAACCATTATCAATCCACTGCAGGATGAAGGTTTCTCCAAGTTCAAACCATCCTTCTCCGATCTTTAGTTTCTCTTCTCCACAACACCCCTGCACATTTTCTTATTTCATCCATCCATCTCACATGTGGCCTCTTCTTACAATCTCTTGGAATCCAGTTTAAGATTTCAATTATCCAGCTAATTATCATCTTTTCTAACAATAAGTCCAGCCCAACTCCACTTCAGTCTTTTAACTTTTTCAATAAGGTCAATAACACCTGTTTGTTCTCTTACCCATATACACCCGGGTCTCGTTTTATGCGGTAGATAGGTTCCTCAGAAAACGTGCACAAAAAAAAATCTCACAAACATAAACGTAACTTACCTTGAAAAATGGGGGATATGTTCCAGTAATTTTCAGAAGTCGCATAAAAGCAAAGCAACAAGGAAAAATTACTTTAAAATTCGCATTAAAAAAATAAGGAAATAAAGTATGACTAATAAAAAATTTCAAATATTTGAAAAAAATTAATACAAGACAAACTTTTTTTACTTTTTTTTATTAACTACAATATTTAATTTTAATTTTTTCATACATATTTTAATCATTACTGTTTGACAATATGCGTTCATTTGTGAAATAGTAAGAAATCAGATTCGTGACGTGATGTACAATTAGCGCCACTTTCAGTCTTGAGCTGTGTTAATGGTTTTCTGTTTCTATATTAAAAAAAATGAGATCGCAATCAAAACAAAAAAATTATACATTATCATTAGAAAGATTATTTTCAGTTTATAAAATCAATAAAATTTTCGTTATAACTTATTTTAAAAATCTAAAAAAATATTTATTTCTGTTAATATCTAACAAAATACGTTTTAAAAGTTAAAAATTTTTGAATATTTATTGTGATATTTTTATACGTATGTATAAATCTATTATTATTTACTCATTAGTATAAGTAGGTTATTTACATAGAAGCTAAGATTCTAAATACATCTTCAGGCCATATCACGTTAGCTGCTAATATAACGTTATATTTTTGAAAAAAAAAAAGTATTTCAAGTCAAAATAAGTTATTAATAATTTAAATTTCTTGATATCTAATAAATATAGTATGAAAGATATTAAGAAGAAACATGAATCGCATAACTTCAAAATCGCATTAAAATAATCTGCATAAAACGAGACCCAGGTGTATAGCATTACCTGTATAGGTTTATTAAAATGATTCTTCAGAAATTCTTGTAAATTATCTTAGAAATATATTCACACTTGCTTGCTTCATGAATAGATGTACAAAAACAATGTATAAATTTAAGCATTTTGTAATGCAATGATACTGTACCTACTCGCCATATCTATGACTTTGGTTCAAACCCAAGCAAAATAAATTTGAAATTTTTTTCAATAAGCTTATGATTTTTAAATGATTAGTCTATTACCAACACAGCAGGACATTATAAGGTTGGTCAGTAAAGTGAATATTTAGCTATTCTTTTCTAAAGAATAAATAAGGATACTCAAATATATCACACATCAGCTAGAATGGAGAACAATGCCTT
Organism: Epiperipatus broadwayi; assembly: GCA_028023455.1. Taxonomy (NCBI): domain Eukaryota; kingdom Metazoa; phylum Onychophora; class Udeonychophora; order Euonychophora; family Peripatidae; genus Epiperipatus; species Epiperipatus broadwayi. The sequence goes on from JAQFVV010012785.1 coordinate 114,313, forward strand.
CTCCTTCACCATTTTTCTATATGAGACTGCTAGAAAAGCCTTTGCCCTGAAGTGGTGTCTTAAAGGTTGTGTTCTATTTGTCAACTATATAAATATGATCAGAGTGCCCCGAAACCAACTGACCCTTTAAAATCATAAAACATCTTTTATAATCAAAGCACTTAATTAACACAGATATAAATATCATACATATATATTAGAAACACTTATTAGAATGTTGTCATACACAGTATACTTACTGTAAGCTTATTTACTGACTGATCAGAGCTTTCTAATGACCACACTTTTAAAACCTGAAACAAATAAATATATATTTAAATTTCCAAACAGAAAATTAAAAAAAAAAAATACAGTGAGACATGAATAGAATATAATTACGTTTTTCTTTTGTATACAGTAAAATTCTTGAGTTTCTGGCCAATAAATGGCAGGGCAAGTAAACTTCTGGAGTTTTCGGAATGACCAACTATGAATTAACTTTTTATCAGCTACCTAGTAAAATAAACAAAGCAGAAAAATAAATGAGACCAATATTTCATCCATTTTAATTACAATGATTTTGTATAAGTATAGAGAATAGAATTAAAAAGGCAAAAGTTATTTAATAAAAAATTAATAACATTCAAATGTAAATTATCTTTCTTAAATCATTTTTTTTTAAAACAAGGAGACAAGTGAAACTAGAATATAAAATTTAAAGCCATGCAACAACAAAAGAAGAACCCAGTACGACCCTGCTCCAATGAGAAAAAGTGGACTAGCTTCCTATATGTGCCAAGGATGGCTTAGAAACTAAAAAGCATTTGTGCAGAAAAATATACGTTTCCGGTCATCTCCCTCGTTAAACAAATTATTGAATAATTCTAAAAATAAACTAACTACGAAGGCTATGCACCAAGTGATCCATAAAATCAAGTGCAAAAAAATTAATCGCTTAAATACATATTATGGGGAAGCGAGAGCAAACCTGTCCACAAAACTGGTCCAACACAACTACTTATAAAACAGGGCAAAAAGTAGCAACGAGTATTTTTCAATATTTTTAGAACATGAGCTGCAGCCAAGCTATGAATTTGATCTCTCCAAAGTAGATATTGTGTGCACTGAAAGAGTTGAAAGATTAAGGAGCATGGACTATAGCCAAAGACAAATGTGCTATAAATAAAAAAGAAGCCAGAATCACTTTATCTAAAAAATTGTCTCTCTAACAACATTTACATAAATTTGGATAAAAATTTAATTTTATGTAAATTTTAGAATCAAGCAAGTACATATAAAAACAAAATTAAAAAGATTAATTCATAAAGCCATGGTTATGATACCTGAAGTATCGAAAGAGCTTGGCTTGAACGATGATATTTTAAACTAATGTACGCCTTTTCTTGTTTAGATGTTTTAACATTTATTTAAAAGACTAAAAATATAAAAAGAACTAAATCAATATTATAATCCACTTTTTATCTCTATGCATATGTATGTATGTACAGAAGAGACAAACATACATAATGGCACCAAATTATGGCAAGATATATGAATGTGTAGATATCTTCTAACAAGCATTTATACAAGGTGTAGCTAAACATAAGTTTTTAATTTTTTTTAGATGTGTTCTTCTTCATGCCATAAACTATTAGTAATTTTAAAAAAGTTCCACTTTCAATAATAAAAATTCTGGACAACCAGAAATATATTTATCTTTAGTTCTTTATCAGAAGTTACATTGTGGTAAATAAAAAGTTGGATACTATGATTGAGTAATAACATTTAATCATGACAGCTTGACAATATTTGGAACTCCTTTAACACATTTTATGCTAGCATCTTAACAAATCATAAAGTTTAAAATCACTATTGCATTGACAACAATAGCATATGCATGTGTGCATATATATATATTGACAAGAAGATTTTGCCAGGTCACACTTTTGCAGGTTCATCCATGTATGATTTTGATAATGAATATACTGATATTTCCGCTTGATTACACAAGCCATCAACTAGGTGATGAACAAAAAATTATAAAGATGGTTGTAACGGTGCTATAAACACTGGTTTATAACAATATTAAAGTTCCATTAATAGAAAAATATATATATAAGTGAAAAAAAAAGAAAAATTTTAGAAATGTTTTTTTAAAAAATTCTCCCATACAGGAAGCAGTTTGCATATGTCATCATGTCTGTTGATAAAATTTGATCTTTTTAGTATCTCAATGGCTTCTCTGATCTTACATTGGTAGAATGTCATATCTGGAGAGAATCCTGGTAGTAGAGAAATCAACACTGTGACCTGAATCCATCGTATGGAGCAAGAATACTGATGATGATGACTATTGTTTAACTGCATTAGCATGTTCATCTCTTCTAGTACTGATGCGACAATTGTTCATATCTACGTAAGAAGTTCCACAAATGCCACATGAAATTTCATAAACTCCATGAGTCTGAAGAGGAAATGAATCTTTAAGCTTGATTATGATGTTACTAATTTTTTGATAAGTAATACATGCTGATTTTATATTGTAGCATTTTAGTATACTTCTAATGCTGTCTGTAATTCCTTTTATATAAGAAACACAAATTCTAATAGTTGTTTCGTCTTTTTTTGTTTCTTATTTTGATTATTTTGGGCTTGGAATTAAGGCTTGATGAATAATTTTATTATTATTATAACCATTAGCTAATCAAGTACAAGAATTACATACAGTATTGGACGTACACTAAAATGCTACAAAATTAAAAACAGCATATACTATTTATCAAAAATTAGTAACATCTTATCCAAGCCTAAAGATTCAACCCCTCTAGAGGCTCATGGAATTTATGAAAATTCATGTGGCATTTATAAAGCTTCTTAAATAGGTATGAGCAATCATCACATCAGTACTAGAAGAGATGAACATGCTAACGCAGTTAAACAACACTCATCATCATCGGCACTCTCACTCCATGCTATGTATTTAAGTCATAATATTAATATGATTCTACCAATGTATGATCAGAGAAGCTATTAAGATACTAAAAAGATGAAATGGTATCAATAAACATAATGATATATGCAAACTTCTATTTTGAAGAATTTTTTAAAAAGCATATTGCACTAAAAATTTTCTGACTTTTTTCCAATTGTATATACCCATTCCGGTACATCTTTATCATTTAGACATTTGGTATATAACTTTGCTAAAATTGTTTCTATTTCTTCACCTGCTTCTTTTAATATATCAATTATAATTCCATCATTTCCTGGAGCCTTTCCTTTCTTCATACATTTAATTGCATGTCTCACTTCTTCATTTAAAATTCTGGGCAATTCGGAAGATGTAATAGATATAGAAGGTACTTGTTCTTTATTACTATATAATTCTTGATAAAAATCTTCTACCAACTTCATGATGTCATCTCTCTTTTTAGTAATAATTCCATCTTTTTTTCTTATTGCAGATATAAATTTCCTACCAATACCAAAATGTTGTTTAACATTCTTGAGACTTTTATTTTCTTCTACAGCTTTCCTTGCTATTTCACAAGAATGCAGTAATAATATTAATATTTAAAAAAGGTGATAAAGAAGATATTAGAAATTACAGACCTATCAGCCTTTTATCAGTTTTATATAAAATTTTTACCAAGATAATTACAACTCGTCTACAGAGAACTTTGGATTTCCACCAACCAAGAGAACAAGCTGGATTTAAAAGTGGTTTTAGTACAATAGATCATATCCAGGTATTGAGAGAAGTCATAGAAAGGACAAATGAATATGAGTTGTCATTACGTTTTGGATTTGTAGATTATGAAAAGGCATTCGATTCTATACACATTTCTTCAGTGAGTAAAGCATTGGATCATCAAGGTATAGATCCAGGATATTGTCATATTTTAAAGAATATTTATAAAAATGCAACAGCAACAATTAGATTACATAATGATACTGGAAAAATCAACATTGAGAAAGGTGTAAGACAAGGTGACTCCATATCTCCAAAACTTTTTACAGCAGTGCTGCAAGAAGTATTTTGTGGATTAAAATGGGAAACTAAAGGAATGAAAGTAAATGGAGAGTATTTAAGTCATTTAGATTTTGCAGATGATGTAGTTGTTTTTGCAAATAATGCTTCAGAGCTGCAGGAAATGTTGCAGGAGTTAGCAGATGAAAGTAGAAAAGTAGGACTAAAGATAAATGTTAAAAAGACTAAAGTAATGTTTAATCAATTTGCTCAAAATATGAAAATAAAGATTGATTATGAAGAATTAGAAAAAGTTAACAGTTACAAATATCTTGGTTAGATTATTAATACAGATGGAAACATAATGGAGGAAATTAATCATAGAATTAAACTTGGTTGGAGTGCTTTTGGCAGAAATAACTTGATACTAAAAGGAAATATGCCTATGTGTTTGAAAAGAATGGTTTTTAAAAAATGTGTTTTACCAGTTCTTACTTATGGATCTGAGACTTGGACACTTAATAGAAGAGCAATACAGAGACTTCAGACCACTCAAAGAAGTATGGAGAGATGTATGTTGGGAGTAACAAGAAGAGATCGAAAACGCAATGTATGGGTAAGACAACAAACAGGTGTTACTGACCTTATTGAAAAAATTAAAAGATTGAAATGGAGTTGGGCTGGACATATTGCTAGAAGAAATGATAATAGATGGACAATTGAAATTTTAAACTGGATTCCAAGAGATTGTAAAAGACCCAGAAAGAGACCACATGTGAGATGGATGGATGAAATAAGAAAATGTGCAGGGGTGTTGTGGAAAAGAGAAGCTAAAGATCGGAGAAGATGGATTAAACTTGGAGAGACCTTCATCCTGCAGTGGATTGATAATGGTTGATGATGATGATGATGATGATATACCCATTTTTCTATTAGTAGAACTTCTAATATTGTTATAAATCAGTATCTACAGCCCTTTACAACCATTTTTATATTTTATTCACCACCCAGTTGATGGTTTTTGTAATCAAACCAAAACATCAGAATATTCATTATCAAAATCATACATGGATGAACCTGCAAAGTATATCATTTATATCCAATAAACATCAGATGACCACCACCTCTTGTGCTTGTGTATAACGGTTGTAAAACTCACTATATGTATTGCCACACACAGCAAGCTAGAGTAATCGATGGATGCTAGAAGGCTTGTGCATAAAATCCCCAACTAATGCCTACTCATCCAATATCCCCAGACTAGTTTCTGGCTTGTGGCCTTCGTCAGTGAGGCCTTCTGGCATCCATAGATTACTCTAGCTTGCTGTGTGTGGCAATACATACAGTGAGTTTTGCCTGTTTTAATATCATTTATATGTGTGTGGGTGTTTATGATTATTTGAGAGGTAATTCTATTTATATGATTCTGCATTATCTTCAACAAACTTATCAAATTATTAAAAAAAAATATTGCTCTAATCTATTTACTTGTTGCACAATTATGAATCTGATCAAAAAATTTTTTTTCAAAATATATGGTGGTATTTATAAAAATAGTTTTATAGAAAAAATTAAAACATAACTGATTTCCCATGCAATCCCAACACATCTTTTTCAGAGCTTTCTCTTTCGTAAATTAGAAGTGTTCTTAGTTTCACTTCTTCATTTTTGAGTTTCTCTACATTCCGAAGGTTAATGATTACAAAGTTTTAAATGAAGATTTTTTCCTCCAATACTATGGCACTGTTTTATTTAATTCTTACTTTTCATTCATGTTACCGGGCCTTTTAAAAATTTCTATAGCTTTTTAAAAATCGTTAACCAGAATTAAATGTTTCGTTAAAACTAATATCAATTTAATATGCAATAAATGCTTGAAGAACTAGAATTCTCCTAATAACAAAACGTTCAAACTTTTCTTACATTAACTATATGGTGGTCAAACTGTTGTGTGAAAGGAAACAGTTCAAGTATAAAACTTCAGGAATATCTTGACATTCTAAAAAAAACTTATCCTTGGGACATGAAAATATTTTACATTTCTTTTAAATTAGTAAAAACAGTACTGATATTATTTTCCTAAAAATATTAGTGATTTTATCAATGCTTATTTTTAAGTATATTGAAACTGTCTTAATTCCTGAATGATCGAAATCATTTTTTTATTATATGAAAAGGACTTATTAAAAATATTGTAGCTAAAACTATTGTCAAAAACATTTCTTTTTTAGCCAAGATATTTGGTGGAACATGTGAAGCGATGATAGTTTCTAAATGGCAGTGCTTAATAAAGCCCTATTCTGTGCTTTTCTATCCAAAATCCCCAGACTATTTTAATCAGTGAGGAGCTTTGGATTTTGGAACAGTGCGATTAGACCTTGGGATCTAATGCATCTTAATTCTAGATTCTATCATTTACCTTTATTTTATACTATCAGTTATCAGCCCAAAAATAAAAACATATAAATATTTTCAATCTAACACAGGCAAAACTCTCCATACAGTAGTGCCACTCATTGCCAAAAAGAGTGATCAATGGATGCCAGAAGGCTTGTGCATAAAATCCCCATCTAGTATCTACTCATCCAATATCCCCAGACTAGTTTCTGGCTTGTGGCCTTTGTCAGTGAAAAGCTTTGGATCTGAGAGCACTGCACCTAGATCTTAGGATATAATGCAATCCTCCAGCAGACACCTTTTATATCTACTTAACTACAAAACTATGAAAATAAACGTGAAAACACAATAATATTTTCAAACTAAGCTCAATAGCTTATATAGTCATATGGGTCTGAACTCAGTTCAGTACCCATAGATTTTGGTGTCTTTGGCTCTTTAACAACCATAGCCACCACTATCCTATTAGGCAGGATTGGTGTTAAACCACTACACATCACCTGAACACCATTTCTTATGCTAGCACATAACTGTTATTAACGCAGGCAAAATTCTCCATACAGTAGTGCCACTCAGTGCCAACCAGAGTAATCAATGAAATGTCAGGGGTGCAGTGCTCTCAGATCCAAAGCTCCTCATTGAAGAAGGCCACAAGCCAGAAACTAGTCTGGGGATATTGGAAGAGTAGGCACTAGATGGAAATTTTATGCACACGCCTTCCGGCATCCATTGATTACTCTGGTTGGCACTGAGTGGCACTATTATATGGAGAGTTTTGCCAGTGTTAATAACAGTTATGTGCTAGCATAAGAAATGGTGATCATGTGATGTTTTCAATTTAAGCCAGTTTGCTTGTATAGTCTCATAGATCTGAATCCAGTTAAGTTTTTATATATTATTGTGTTCTTAGTTTTTTAATAATTAAAATCATTTCTATTCCATGGCCAGGATTTTATATAAATCAATAAAACATCACATGACTTATCACATCTTCAGCTCACATATTGCAATTTTAGTAGCATACTTTTCCACTTTCTTTTTGCCATTTACCATAAGCTTTATCGGATTATATCAAATCCTGGCCATGGAATAGAGATGACTTTACTTATTAAAATAACTAAGGACATCATAATATACAGAAACTGAAGTTTAAAGATTCAGATTTATATGACTATACAAGCAAGTTGGCTTAGATTGAAGATATTTGTTTTTAGTTTTGGCTGATAGCTTGGTAGTGTAACATAGTTAGAAGAAAGGGCATTAATCCTAAGTTCCAATTGCACTGTTCCAAGTTTCAAAGCTCCTCAGTGGTGAAAACTGTAAGCCTGAAACTAATCTGGGAATTTGGGAAAGGAAAGCACAGGATAGGGATTTGGAAGGAAAATATGTATAGCTGTTTTTTATAGGTTTTTTTAAAAATTGATTTACTTGTAAAAGGTAAAAATCCTGTTAACATTTTTATGTAATGCTATTATAAAAATAAAAAAAATTGTTAACCAAAGAATATCATATATAAAAGATACAGAAAAAAAATTGAACAGAATTTGAATTATAGATGTCAAAAAAAAAAAACCAATGTTGAGAAAGAAAAAAGAAAATTGAATGTTTACTTTTAAATGCAAGTGAGGTTAGAGAAAATTTCAAAAGAAGATGCCAATAAAGTGAAGTACGAAAAGAACCATTTAATTGAATCATTATTTTGGACAGAAGCATCCCAGTCTACATATAATAACATTATTTTATAAAAAGTTAATTTGGATTTTATATAAGATTAAAAAATGTGTGAAGAAAAGTAATTTTTGTTTCCAAAAAAAGCCGAGGTATCTAAAAAACAGTTTTGGCAATAAAAAAGATTCTAATAGAGAGAGAGCACATATAGGTATAGATAAGATCCAATGAAAACAATTTGATTATCTTTTGAGTAATTACAGTATCAAAAATTACATTCAAAGTAGCAGTATTTTAGAAAGAATAAATTATTTTATAATCCATGACTATTAATTTAGCAGATATTCCAATTTTTCAAATGGAGAAAAAAGCTGGATATTAATTAGTTTTCCATAATTTTAAGCAAAAAAAAAAACATTTATAAGATAGTTAGCAAAAAATGACTTATTGGGGGGGGGGGGGGATAGGCAAATATGCACAATTTTCCAACAATCAGAAAAAATTAATAACACCTTTTTTTTTTACATTTTGTTCAATGCAAAACATTATTTCTCTAAATAATTTTATTTCCTTTCTGACAGTTTCAACTGTCCATCAGTCTTCATCAGAAGTACAAATTTAAGTATATATGATTATGAAAAAACAATATACACTGTACTATAATTATATTCAGACATATGTAATTCATATTTTAATTGCAATTGTAAAAATATTTATATCGTCATCACTGTCAAACATTATTAATCCACTGCATGATGGTCTTTCCAAGTTCAATCCATCTTCTCTGATCTCTAGTTCTTCTCCACATCATCCCCAAACACTTCTTTATTTCATCCATCCATTACACATATGGTCTCTATCTGGGCCTTTTACAATCTCTTGGAATCCAGTTTAAGACTTCAACTGTTCATCTATTATCATTTCTTCTAGAAATATGTCCATGCCAACTTAACTTCAATCTCTTAATTCTTTCAACGATATCAGTAATACCTGTTTGTTCTTTTACCTACATATTTCATTTTTGATCTTTTCTTCTTACTCCTAATATGCATCTCTCCATACTTCTTCGAGTGGTCTGAAGTCTCTGTACTGATATTCTGTTAAGTGTCGGATCTATAAGTATGAACTGGTAAAACACACATTAAAAACCTTCGTTTTCATAACAGATAGGCATATTTTCTTTTAATAAGTTATTTCTATCAACCAAGTTTAATTCTAGGAATAATTTCATCCATTATGTTTCCATCTGTAGCAATAATATGACCAAGGTATTTGTAGTTGTTAATTTCTAACTCGTCATACTTTTATAATTATTAATCTTAAATTTATATTTTGTTTTATTAATATTTATATTATTTTTGATATAAATCTTTATTTACATAAAACTTATACCTAATGGCCAATTGTATATTAATTTTTAATTCTATTATATATATATAACCATTAGAAATCAGTCCACATTTAGGCAATCCCAAGATAGATAACAATCAACAATTTCAAACAGCTATCAAAGCAACCTCCTTTTAATATCAAATAAAAAATATATTTTAATTATTGTAATTTAATAAGACAATTTAACTATTTATAATTTATATAAACTGTAAATAAGATTATTTGGAGAAATAATATGTTTGGCATTGAATAAAATATAGAGAAATTTGTTAATTAATAATCAATGCATAGAAGTTAAAAAAAAATTTATTTAAAAAACTTAACGACACGGTTTAGCATTGGAATAATTTCGACGGCGGTTTTTAAGACAACAGTTGGATTGCCAATAAAAGAATATTATTTGAACCAGAAACTTTTCTAATATCAAGCTTGAAAACACATTAATTTTAATTTATGAAAAATAGATAGCAAGGATTGCACTTGATTTAATTAGAATAACAACACATACATAATACTAACAAAATACCTGAAATAAATCAACATGATTCTTGAATGTTACCAAAACACAATTTTTTTGCGACACTGATTCTACTCCAAGAAAATTATCTTTAGGAATACCGCATAAACTGTAATGATCACCTAATATAGTCGCCATTTTTAAAATTGCAGAACCGCATATACTAACAATATAAAAAAATTATACAAAAAGTCATCATGTATAGCCTTATATTTTTTAAATATTAAAATAGAAATTAATTAACTTTCATTTTTTAGTTAAATTATTTAATATTTTTAATATTACTCAATAATTATGAGAAGTATGAATATCTCCGTATTAAAAAAAATGGCGGAAATTTGCTTTAAGTAGGCAATGGTGATAAATTTTGGTATTCGAAAATAGTAATGATTTTGCGGAGGTAATGAATCAGAGATCCTCAAGTAGCCGTGCAAGGCAGCCTAGAAAAGAAAGAATATCTCGAGACTTAAAATCTGATGATACACGTTCTAAAAAAGAAGGCCAAAATGATGGTCTTTCGACCCCAACAATACCACGAAAAGCTGAAAGTTCGACTGATGGTTTTGGATCAAACAGACGCCACGAATTTCGTGACAGATCGTTGGAATATAGAGAAAAACGATCCACAAGTCGTGATGATGATAAAGGAAAAATCTCAAAACGGATTGAAAGGGATGGTAGTGCAGTTTGTTCGAGTAGAAGAGGTGAAATACCTACCGCTAAAATTTTACAAAGTGAAGCGTTGACTGGTAGTGGAAATTCTTTTGGCCTTTCAACCGAAATTAAACGCTCAGGTAATTTATTTTAATATATTAATTTTTTTATTTATTTTTTGAATAACATTTTTTTTTAGTTACAATGGGGGTTCTGTAAGCATTTTTGTTCGTTATTTTTGCAATGCATTCTGTTTATTTGCTTGTGAACGTTATCGTATAGGCTCATAAATTTCTTTTTATTTTTATTCATAATTATTAAAAATTTGAATTCCAAGTAATAAAAAGAAAGGGCGATTGTATTTACGGCGGTTATTGCCACGGTTGCTTGAAATAAATTTGCATATGAGAAGAAAAAAACGTTTTTTATATATATAAAATGTAAAAAATGCTGAGAAATGTATCGTAGGGAGTTTGGTAACATATTCTAAATAGTTCCCTGCAACAACCACAGTTATGAAACATTAAAAAAAAAACTAGCTACTGTTATACTCTCATTACATAGTAGAGTCAGTGTTCATACATGTAAGTTTATATAAATGAAAATTAGCACCATTTTTTTTTTTTGGCAGTCCAGTTAACTTTTGTAGTCATGTTCAAAGTAAAGTTTCGAGTATTATATAGATTATCAATAAGTCAGTATTTTTTGTCCATGATTTTAAATTCCGAGATTAAAGCCTGTGATATCATCAACAAATTTGTAAAATCTTTCAAAAATAGATTTCATTCTAGTAGGAATGATATATTTTATTTTAATTTTTTGGCATAATAAAGTGAAGCCTATTAATCCACGATGAAGAAACAAGGAAAAACTATCCAGGGTTTTAAATTTTGTGGATGTCAATTTTTTTGAATTATATTTTCAGCATTTGATTTTAAAATGAAAATATAAAAATTGTAGAAAAAGTACATTTAAACATTTTTGGACCTTATAATTGAAGAGAACAAGCCTGATAACCCTCATCAGTAAATAAACTCGCCCCGCATATGTAAAGTCATACATATCACATTCTGAATTTTGCCGATTAAAGAAATTATCATTTATTGGTTTGTTTATTAAATAAACCAGTTATAGCTCTAGGCCAACATAGGAATTCAACTGATAGTCTGAAATCTCTTGACAATCCATCACTCCAATATATGATACCTAGACTGGCACAAAAACATTTGCATTGTGATCACTCACAAGTCACAATTAACAAAAATGATATAACAATCTTTAACCAGTGCACATATCAAGTCATAAAGGAACAAGTCGACTAGTGTAAAACATCATACAAAAGTGATTTCTGTAAACTTAATCAAGTGCTAGTGGTATCCACATATCGGTACAGAACCTTATGCTTTCAATGAAAAGCTCACTACTGTCTTTTTTTTTTTTTTTTGATATGAATTTGGTTCATCTTATTAATATAGCCTGTATCAATTAAACTCATTTATGTTGTGAGAGATTTGTCATTTATTGCCAAAATATAAAGTGGAATAAAACTCTTATAATGTATAAACATTTTGTCTATTGAACAATAATCCATATAATAATTTGCATATACTTATATCCAGAATTATAACTCTTCAGTAAAATACTATATGAAATTAAACCAGTTGCTAATACTACCCTGGAAATCAAATGTAGCAAATATGAATCTACTTAACATTTTAATATTTCAACAATGCCACCTGTGTGAAAACATTGCTTCTTTATGGCTGTTAAGATCTTAAATAGTCAGAATTCAGAACATTGTAAATAAATATATATTCTCTATAAACGAAATAGCAATTTGTAAACAGTTTTATACTTTTAAGAAAAGATTGAATAATAATAATCACTTTGAAACCTTAAAATCTCTCACTTTGAAACCTTGAAATCTCTCACAACTCACTATTAGAAATTAAACCAAAAGCTAAGACACTAACTAATTGAAAATCAAATACAGAAAATATGAACTCACTTATTACTGCAGTAGCACTATCTATATGAACACATGACTCAAAACTAACCAGCCTGAAAAAAACTAATGTCTTTCCCATCACCACTAAGATCTTAAATAGTAAAGAACAATATAAACAAAGATTTAGTAATTCTAAAAAATATTATAATAATAAAAAATGAACTATGTGCTCTCTAGTGAAGATTGTTTTATAGTTTAGTCATGTTTTTTTTTTTTCGTTAGGATCAGTGCTTTAACAATAATCTGATTGATCCTTGGAATTCTTGAGATAAAAATAGCTAATATAGATTTATGACAAGTACTAAATAGCTAGCTATGTTGAAAAATCCTCCTTTGCAGAATTCCTCAGCCCCATTCTAGGCTTGAACCTTTAATCGTAACATAGCTGCCTTAAAGTCTTGCAATAATGTTGCACCCATAATTATTCACAGAATTATGCAATTATTTTAGGCATTTTGAAAATAAGCAATAACAGATAAATTTTCTTATCTTAGTTGACAAAATTATAACATTAGGTATGTGGGTTTTGAAAAGAAACTGTTTTTAGAAATTATATATTATTAGTAGTAATCTTTGTTTAGTGGTTATTTTTTCCATTAAAATATATTTTAGAAGCCTGATAGTCTTTTAACAATAAAGACTTTTTTAAATGACTACAATTTTTTGGATGTTTTAGTTAAATCTGATTTTTTTTTTTATAGAGGACAATTACTCTTTAAAAAATATCTAATTTCAACATTATGTTTGTTTAGATTTAATAACATATTAAAATATAAGAATAAATTACTTTTAGAATTAAAAATTTAAATGAAGAGAAAATAGAAATAATATTAATAATAATTTTATATAAAAATTTATTAAATGTTACCAAATAAAATAATACAAAATAGTTTCACCAGGAAAATGAAATATGTAAGCATAGCTAGATGTTCATTTACTGTGCAGTGATAGATGATTATCTGGATTGGTTGTAGGCCAGCTTCCTGAGAGAAAAATTCTAAACCGCTTGAAAAACTTTGATTTGTCCTGAATTCAAACACCAGATCATAGATAAATCAGATGTGGCCACTGTTTTTTTAATATGCGCTTAGATTTATGTAATTTTGTATGCAAAATTGCATTTTCATTTTCAGAATTGTCTTGGGTACTTATATTACCTATCCTTTATGATTCGTATAATTTTAATGAGATATGAAATAAACATTTTCAGTCTAAGTAGTAAAAATTTTTGTTATAATTGGCATATTTATTTTTGTGTTGTTTATTGCATCTCTGAAGTAAACTGTCTAGAAATAGCCGTGTCAATAAAATATTTGTAATTTAAAATTCATTGTTTAGTATTTACTTGCAATCCATCTGTTCTGATGACTTGAGTTTTAAAATTTATTAACTCTGTCCTGATAGCAGTTTGATTTGAATTCTTCCATATAAATCTTGCACAAATCTCATTCTTAATAATAACTGCCTAACAAGAATTATATTTTAGCAATCTCAAAATATAAATAATGAATATATCTGGTATAAGCATATATTTAAGATTGATGCTAATAATAATAATATCTTAGAAAAGTATTTGGAAGTATTCTTATGCATAAACATAAACACTTGAATTTGTTTAAAAGGGGAGCATTTAAATAATATTTTTTTATGGAATATATATAAGGATGAATAATTAATTATATGTCCTTATTAAAAATATATATTTCAAAATATACACATTCCACACTTATTCCCATAACAGACAAGTTTGAATACATTACTAAGATAATTCACAAGCTAGATTTCTAATGAAGCATTTAAATTAACTTGCCAATAATGCCCATATTTTGTTATATCAGTGTCAATCCATTTTGTCAGATAAAAAATGATTACCTTTTGTCTAACAAAATAGATTGACATTGGTATAACAAAGGATGGATGTTATTTACAAGTTCATTTAAATGATTTTTGGGGGATCTAGTTTGCTAATTATTTTATTAACATAATCAAACTTGTTTGTTTTGTGAATAGGTTTATATTCTTAGTGTTCATATTTGTTAAACAATAAAATTATTTACCTGCTTTTTAAAAATCATTAGAATTTTTTCTAAATTAATATTTGAAATTGTAAGCTGGCTTGATTAATATCAAGACAAAAATTGCCATTAGTAAACACCTCCAGCCTTTTCGGTATCACTGCTTGATTTATTTGCTATATAACAAATCCAATGTTAGACAAAAGTGAACATCTTTTATCTGTCAAGTATATTAGCATTGATATAACAAAAGGTGGATGCTTGGGAATCTATCTTTTGAATTATCTTAGTAATATATTGAGCCTTACCGGTACTTTATTAGTATAGCTGCGGCGGCTTTTTCACTTCCACAATAAATGCGTTTACAATCATTTGACATTTTCAGTTATTGTCTAGATTTCTTTCTGGCAACAGCTTTTTTTTTCCATTGCATACTCTACCTGTGTGCTATTTATTACTTTTTATTTTTTATTATTTTACTTAGTATGAATTTCAGTTATAATGAGTTGTTCATGCTGATAGGTGTTTCTCTAACATTTGCGTTAATGAAATTGTATACAATCACATTTTTATTTTTTAATTGTAATAACTGAAATACAGGCTTATTATATAAAGACTTACTAAAATAGGTTTATATTCTTAGTATTACATATTTGATATGCTGAAAAATTATTTACATGCTTATCAAGTCATTTTAATCTTTGTAATATGTAAAATTTATTTATGTCTAATGTTTTGATTGGCAAATATTCTTCAGACCATAATAGAAAAATTATACTATATAATGCATAATTGTTTTACATTTTTTAAAGCAATTTTATTTAATTTCCTGTTTCATCAGAGATCTGTGAATATTTTATAATTTATTACATTTCTTAATATATCAACTACAAGTATATTTTAACTTTGTCGATTTAAAATCATTATAATTGTGCATTAAACGTATTTAGTAGCAAATCAATTTCCAAAAATAAACTTTATATATAAAAAAAACAAAACAAATTTTTAATAACTACTATTTTTTTTTAATTGCATTATGTAACTTTGTCTATACAGAGAAGTTAATAAAACCATGATTGAATTTAACTACTGGTTGAATTCTACTTTTTTTTATGATAGTTATGAATAGCTGTCTAAAAAAATTTATTGTTTCGGGTATTTTGATACAATCATCTTCAAGTATATTAAAGTCCTATAATAATCAAAATCATCTTGTAAATAATGAAAAAGCATAAAAATTTTCTTTAATAATGATTTAATTTAATTGGGTTTAATATGCTAATTGAAGATGAAATATCACATGATCACTATCTTATACTAGCACAATTGTTATTAAACAAGGCAAAACTCTCCATTTAGTAGTGCTGCCCTGTGCCAACCAGAGTAATCAATGGATGCCAGAAGGCTTGTGCATAAAATCCTTATCTAGGGCCTACTCATCCAATATCCCCAGACTAGTTTCTGGCTTGTGGCCTTCGTCAGTGAGGAGTCTTAGATCTGGGAGCACTGCATCTAGATCTTAGGATCTCACTGACGAAGGCCGCAAGCCAGAAACTAGTCTGGGGATATTGGATGAGTAGGCACTAGATAGGGATTTTATGCACAAGCCTTCTGGCATTCATTGATTATTCTGGTTGGCACAGGGTTGCACAACTGTATGAAGAGGAAATATATATGAAACATAATTTATTAATTATTTTTTGGAAAACTATAATAGTTATTAATGAAAATACTAAGTAATTTGAGAGATTTGCATGTTAATCAATCACTCAATAATATTCTGTCCAATAGACAGATCCAGAGAGTAGTCACAACATCCATTCTTCCATTCTATTCTCTTCTTTGCCCATTTCTTCAATTCCACATAAGTCTTCCCATCTCTTATATCATCCAATAATGTCAATCTCTTCCGTCCTTCCTTTTTATTTCCACTCACCATTCCCTCCAAAACATCTTTCATTAAACTATAACTTTTTCTTAATATATGTCCAATTCAGTTTGCATGTATAACAGAAAAATAGAAACTGAAATAAATCAAAATTGTTTTGTAAGTGTATATAAAGGATGCATGAAATAATAAAAGAAGTTTGTTTGACATGAAGAAATTAGGAATCAGAGAAAGTGGATTAAACTTGGAGAGACTTTCATCCTACAGTAGATTGATAATGATCAGAAATAATGATATATATATTGTACCGGTCGAAAAACACACATTGATCCAACAAACTCCTGAATACAGGTAAAGTAACTCGAGTCCGACCACGTACAAGATATATAAATCAGGTACATCATGAAGTCTGCCCTATTTACCTATATCCCCAGGTCAAAGATCTAATCAATAGCCTTTCTCGACTATACGATCGAATTCTCTTACTTTCACCGTCCCAGCAGCTGAGTCTTAAAGCATGAGATTCAATTTAATTATATTTTTAGTGAGAACTTGGGTGATTGGTTGATAGGTATATTTAAAAATCAAAATTTATTTAACATAAAAGTAAATAAAATGATTTGAGAACGCTGGAAGTTTGTTTTAGTTATATATATATTTAAAATCATTAGACATTCTACATTAATTTAACTCAAGCTCTAAAAACAAAAATTACAATCTTTAAATTATCTTTATCATCATAGGAGTTCATGACGACTTTATTTATATTATCGGTCAGCATTAACATTATTGAGTTTGTACAATTTATTTTGTGCAGTTTATACATCTTTACTTTTGTTTATATTTATTCTCCTTTTTTAAAATAGCAAAAATTATTTCATAATTAAATGACCACGGACTTCAAAATTCCCCATGCACATTTATTACAAGCTTGTAATATAGCGGTAGGTTTAAACATCTGCCTACTCACATATATAAGAATGACTATTTTAATGAATTCTTTATATAAGATTTAAAAAAAAAACATTCCTATAAAAAAAACCTTAATTAAATAGACGATTATAAGACTAATTTGACGTCTTACTCCACTAACAGATAAAAAATTCATTTCATTTCTCTTTATAAAATTAATAATTTGGATTTTCAATAACTAATGTTTTATGACATTAGTGGACCTTGCTGGCATAGCTTATAAATAACTTTAAAACTGTGATTATAATAAAAAAATATATCAGTTAATTATCAAAGCAAACAAGTCACTTTAGTTGGACTTACAACTAAAATCATACCTATAATAAAATATAACATGAATTAGCCAAGACCAAACGATTTTGACTAATTATGCAAACGAACAAAAGAGTCGATTACTCAGGTCGAAGACCCTTTCAGTAGAATCATTTCCCTATGGCTTACGTATTAGATAGCCAAAATAAAAGCAAAACAATGTCGGGTTAATAAATATACGAATGCACAGGAGAGAAGAAACGTAAGTAAGAAAATACGAGCCGGATTACGGACACTCGTATGCCTTTTTCAATGAAGAATAGAAAGGGAAATCGATACGTCCACATGTCGTGTCCATATATCGATAGGAGATAGGATTTACGGAGAGCCCTCTTATTCGCCTCTACGAATTCTGATGACAAACCAACTATCTCAACCACGCTGTCCGATTCACAGGCTTATGCGAAAAACGGAAGCTAACTCCAAATCAGTGACCGTTTTAGGTCTGTTCATGAGACTCCAAGCATTCTTTATTAACCTGAGATATTATAATTATTAAATAGGAACGAATTATAATTAAATAGCCTTAAAATGATCTAATACTGCATAGAGACCAACCTGTGTAACCAACTATTTTATATAAATATTTAACCTACAAGAAAAACATACATATAGAAATAAGGGAATTTAATTCTCGAAAAAATCCCCCCTTCCCTCTTTTCTAACTTAAAAAAAAAAGGCATGATAATTAACTGACGCTATCCAGCGGCGCTGTTACTAGGTCAAAATCTATAGCATATTTTATTCTGTTTTGAATTGCAGAAATATAAAATAATAGAATCCCATTCTGGGAAATCTATAATAAAACTGTTTAAAGAAATTACGGCATGTTTATTTCGAAATATATATATTCGATATAACTTCACTTGCGAAATAAAAATAGATCAAAATTATTTTATTTTAAAATTAAATCGTTCTTTCCCTAACTCCCTCTAATAAAACATAATTTGCTCTCTTAGCAAATTACTCCGAGCCCCTGCGAGTGAAGCTTGTCGAAATACAAAAAAATCAAAGCATGAAATAATCTCATGCTAAAAATTAATATAAAACAAATAAATAAATTCATATTCAATTAATTATATATATTAAAATTATAGTGAGCTTGAGTTAATGAAAACATAATTTAAAAGAAAAGGTTAAAAGAGTCAGTTAAAACAAAATTCTTAATAAACATTAACTTTTGACATTTTTTTTTTTTTTAAGCTTTACAAAACTACATTTAGATTGTAATAATACTTTTAAAATCTTGACGACAGGATTTAAGCTCTTCGGTATTTTACCTGGAGTTCCCTGATATGAGTTCACGGGTGAACATTGATGGCTAGTGGCATTTGAAGGCAGGTTCTGGCAGCAACATAACGGACGATTTCAGGTCTCAGGAAGAAAAGGGTAGTGATTTACCCTTTTTTACTCCTCGATCATCATAGCGTGCTTTCTACAACTCTGTCTGGTCTCTGGTCACTCTCTTGTCTAAAAAGGGCCACTATTTATTACTTCCTGCTGCCTCAGGTGATCTTCTTTTAGAAACAATAGAAATTGTTTTTATTCTAATTTTAGAATGTTTGTACCACGATAAGATCAATATATTTCAATATAATTTTATGTTAGTTTTTAATTTAGATAATGTAGAATCTCTACTAATTAATGAATAGATTCCACAGTGAATGGATTTTGGTAATTTATCAATGATTTTAATTTAAACATTTATTTTAAACTTCTTATCAAGGTACAAATCTGTTCAAAAAGGCCATCTTGGATTCTTATACTGAAAAAATAAAACATTTAAAACATATATATCTAAACTATGTAAATAAAAATAGAATAACAGTGTGTTAGTATAATTATATGATCCAAAATACATTTTAGAATTTATTCAGGATAGTTAAAAAAAAAAGTTACAATATTTTTTTAGAATAATAAAAAAGCAAATGTTAGTAAAATAAATGATTAGGGGGGTCAGACTATGAAACGGCAAATCTGAATCAGATTTACCATTCCAATATATATATAAAAGCTTCAAAATTAAAAAAAAAAAAATCATGCAATCCTTTTTAATTCTCTGCAAGCTATCCTCTTTTAAGACAATTTATTCTATCATCTCATTTTTAAAGCTAGATCATGAAATTTAATGACTACAGATTTAATATTTATTAAAAATTAATAAAAACAATAATGGTAAACTTTATAAGATTCATTTAATACATGAGATTAGACAAAGCACATTCTTTATTAAGATGAAATATTTTTTTAAAAAATCATTTTAATTTTAGCTGAGAATATGCTACAATTTCATCCAAACTAATACATATGAATTCATCTTAAAATGGTTAATTAATTCTACCGAAATACTGTTAATCCAGATTCTTATGATTTGGCATCTCCTATCATCCTGATGAAATTATAAACGGATGTCTGAATTTTCACAATTGCTGAATTTATTATTTAAGAGTGCATTTTGTATTTACTTAAATTACATTTTTTATTTAATATTGAATGTATTAAAATTTTAAAATAATAATAAACCCCATATTATAAATAAAACTTGGATTACACAATGTTAACAGTGCTTATTTTATTAGCGAGTATCCTTCAACTTTATATTCAGAAAATTCTGAGTAAAGAAATGTTTATTCTTGTTGGACAGCATTATTACAGTGATATTATTAAAAGATTAAATGTTTCTTTTCAAAGACTTTAATGTATGTGTTGGTACAAATAATAGAGTTTAGCCAAATGCTGTTGGCAATAATATATTGCTGCTATAAAATCATATGGTCTGTAGTTATTGAATTTTTGCCCAACACATAGATTGACTGTCACAAACACTATTTTGACAAAACAAATTGAATTTATATTAATATATATACATTTTAAAATGAATAAAAAACATGTATTTCAAATACAGGCACTCTTCACATACTTGGAGTCTAATTGTAAATATAGGGATTTGAACTCAGACTTTCAAGTACCTGTCAACTGTCCTCACTATCTCATACCACTGATACACATGACCACACACATGTAGAAAAGATAAATAATCACCAATATACTTATTTCATGCTAAACCAGCACTCATCAGTTGGTCCAGATTATCATCTCCCACACATATATAATCAGTGTTCAGTTTATATTAAGATAGCAAATCTTCATACTTTAACGGTCAGGCTTCAATCTACTCCAACTCTTCAGCCAGCCATCCATAGCACTGAAAATCTGATTTGGGCGTTGGAGTAGATTGAAGCCTGTCCAGTAAAGTATGAAGATTTGCTTTCTTAATATAAACTGAACACTGATTATATATATGTGTGGGAGATGATAATCGGACCAACTGATGAATGCTGGTTTAGCATGAGATATGTATATATTGATGATTATTTATCTTTTCTACCTGTGGGTGGTCATGGTCATGTGTGTCAGTGGTATGAGATAGGATGGATAGTTGAAGGGTACTTGAAATTCTGAGTTCAAATCCCAATTTGTAAATTACAATAGTGTAATTACTGGATACTATCAAACTACCATTAATCCGAACAACTCAAATTCAAAAACTTCTAATATCCAGATAAAGTTACAAAGTATGGTTTTGATTACTGCTATATAAAAAGTTAACACTAACATAAATAGAATCATATTCTATGCTTTAAAATATATTGTTATTAGTAAAAAAAATTCATATAGTATACAAAAAGGATCTATATATATATCAAACTATAGTTAATAAACTTGATTTTGCATAAGTCTAGCTGGATCACATGATAATAACTCAAATTTATTAACATCAAGACAACCCAATCTGTTGTCAAAGCAACTTCCATCTTTTATTCATGGAGTTTGTCTTGACAAATTCCTTTCTTTGATAAGCTTGAGCTATTATTATGTGATTTAAAACTATAATTAGTAAAGTCAATGTTTCTTTAAATTTTCAGCAATATTTGATTTACAATGTGGAGGGGGTGGGGGGTGGGAGTGGTATTATTGCCAAAGTCCAAAAAATTCACAAATCTGAAAAGACTCTGCAACCAAGAATTTCAGATTAAAAATAGTCTGCCTGTATATTGTTTAATTATTACTGCATATTTTCTTAATTCAGAGAAGTTGTACGTATTTTACATATTAAGGGACATTTTAAAAAATGGTTACCTAGCTGCTGTCAAATAAGCAAATATGGGCCTCATTCTGTGTTCTTTGTCTAGTTTCAAATTCAAATCAATGAACTTTGAAAATTTAGTTCTGCTTTTATGTAGTTAGCACTAGTAGTCTTGTATTATTATTAAAGGTTATTTACTAGCGAATGTTTGTTGGAGTGTAGAAATCCTGTAGTAATTTGGCTTGGTCAGAAAAGTGTTAATGCATTGGCTGTAGAATACAATGCACTCTTCATTGATGTAGAGATTGCATATCCCAGTGAATGCAGAACTTTTTTAGAAAAAAAAACTTACGAAAAATGTGTTTTGAAACTGATACAAGTTAATTCAATGTTATTACTCAATTAACGTGAAAAGTATAGTGAATATAGTCATTAAGAGTATAAAAGGACTGGCTTCGACTTCTCTGATACATCTGTTATCATATTATATTATCATTTATGTTCTTTATTATTTTTACAATGCTTCATATAATTACAACCCACAATTGACAATTTCGATTGCCCCAGCAATCTTCTTCAGAACTTCTACTTTTATTTTCAAATCTTAACTGTTAAGGATTTGAAAATGTAAGTAGAAGTTCTGAAGAAGATTGCTGGGGCTATCGAAACCGTCTATAATGGGTTGTAATTGTATGAAGCATTATAAAAGTCATAACATAAATGATATTACTATTATATGGATTTGCTAGCTTATGGTTGTATTCACGCTATGCAAAATTTTTTACACACGGTAAAAAAATGGGATTTAATCTTTTTAATGAAAATTTTATGTAAAATATATAAATAATTAAAAAATAAATAGAAATCTTGTTTAGGGAGAAAAAAAAATCAATAGTGATATACTTTAGCGACATGAAAAGTGACAGTATATTTTGTATTTTGATAGAATAATGCACTAACAATAAATTAAATTTTGTTTTAAATTGGGCCAAACTGTTGCTTAAATGTTATTCAAACTGTGTATGGTAATAAAGTAATCAGTCTCTCGAATGTTTTCAAGTGTTTTGCAAGATTTTGTGGATGACAAGGAAAGCATTGAAGACAGGCTATGAATATACAAAACACATGATCACATTTCATGTACTAGTTCGTAATCCAGGTGCGCTAGTGCCGTAAAATTTTTGTGAAGAATAATGACGCTATGAAACGTGATGATTCAGAGATGACATTGCTGCAGCATAAAAGGGGAAAACTTAATCTTATCACTGGGGCATGTGATTGGAATAATTTGCCACAATTTTTAAATTACAAACTGTTTATTAATTTATGTATCATGTGGCCAAATTGAGAGCAAATGATGTTGGACACCCAAGAGGTAAGTTGAGTAAGTTCTGCTGAGCTAAACAAACAACTCAGAGCATTAATGGATTAAATTTGCTGGAGAGCAGTTTTTATGACTTTTAAGTATGTCTTAAGGAATGAATAACAAATAAGCCAGGTTATCATTATCAATAATATTAGCATGTCATTGTATTGTATTAATTATATTGTGTTAAGATTTTTGTAAATTAATAATTCAAAGCTTTTAAATGCAAGAGATAGAATAGTGAGTCCTGAATGTTGTCTTCTGTTTATTGTATATTTTGGATATGTGTTGAATGGCAATTGATTAATAAAGTATTAGGAGAATAGGCAGAGAGATGAATAATTTTTATTAAGTTTGTTAATGATATTAGAATGCCTATAGCCAACTAGAAAATAACAAGTTGTGTAGATATATATGATAAATTAGAATGAAAATGAATTCTATATATATATAATTAATTATGCCAGTAGAAAGATTGATAAGATTAAAACTTTTATTAATGGAGAAATTACTGGAGCAAGTTTTTATATTTTGCCATGATTTAATCTCATACAACCTTAATGCATATATGAACTCAGTGTGGCTCTTTTGATTGTTTCTAAAAAGTATTCTTGGCTGATTTGATGGAAGTCTGGAATTATCTAACAATTATATGTTTAACTGTCTGGATATTATAAAGTGCATTTTGATTTTAGTATATGGCCTGTGTGCCACATCTGGCCCACATAATGATTTTGTCTGGCCCATGATATGCCACACTATCTAGAATGAAAACATTATAATCAACAAGTGAAGTTGAAAGTTGCTTTCTGATTAATTATATAATATTGGCAATCAGAAAATTAAACTAAAAAACTCTACATACCAGTGCAAAAAGGTTTCATTTTTGTATAAAAAACCATAAAAATTGTCTGATTTTTTCCTCAAAAGATGAATAACTTATATTTTTTTAAATTAAAAATAGATTAAAACTGAGTGAATGAAACATTTTATAGAATGGGGGAAAAAATATTTTTTCCAAAAAATTTTAAAAATACCTGTACAGCCAGCAGAAAATATCGAAATTAAACATAAAGATCATAATTACCATATAATTTCATAGAAATATTAAAAAAAAATAAGTTTTTATACAATTTTATGGCATTAAGACTTAAAATTTGTTATCCAGCATTAACTTGCCACCTCTTTTAACTGGAGATCAAATCTTGAATGGAACTAGAAAAAAAATTCTTAAGATGACTGAGAATTTTTTCCATGTGTCTTTATAATCAATGTAGTTATTTATACAAATATGACTGTTGAAGTATTCTTAGAGAAAAACTTGATTCCATGACAAATTAAATCAGTTATATGAGTGCCAGTATATCAAAGGACTGCCTTTGCCATTGATGGGGAATCATGCACTTGGGGTATGTTATCACATGACCTTAATTAAGATTTGCTTGAATTTTCAGTGCACTCTAATCATGAACTTAAATGTTTTTGATAACAGCCTACATTGTATCATATATGGAATGGAATTAAGGAAATAACCTTAATTTTAGTGGAGCCCTGAACTACACTGCATTTTGTTCCAAGCCTCCTTTGCATACAAACTTATGTTAGCTTATAATAACTCACATGATATTGATAAACTTTGATTAGAATAGAATGCAAATTGTTCATTGAACTGCTGTAAGTGTGCAATACTTTTCAAAACTGTCATATATATATATAATTAGAAGGGATTTGAACACAGACTTTCAAGCTCCCTTTAGTCACCGGCCATCCTATATAATTGATGCCCACAACCACATACATATGAAAAAGATAAATGATCTTCAATATACATATTTCGTATATAACACAGTTACATTTTTTCTATGTATAGTATGCATATATAAATTAAGATTATAGTATAAACAAAATTTTAAAGTAATAACATAATTAATAATAAATTGAGGAAACGCGTATATATTTTATTGAATGTGCATTCATTCATTCACTGAAAAATAAGAAGAAAAACAACTATTATATTTTTATTTTTTATCTAACTTTCATCACTATTAAAAATGTTCTGGGCATTATTCTGTTTTGCAATTAGTTTTTTGTTATAGAAATATGATAGTGATCTTGTTATCATAAATTAGGATCTGAAATTGTTTTGATGTTTCTAAGTCGGTATCAGCTCTTAATAGTTTTTTTTTTAAATTTTGTCAAACTTTTAACATTATAATTAGAAAATAATTTATTATACCAAATCCCTGCACATCAAATTTGAAAAGGATAATAAGGTAAGACTCAAATATATGGCTTTCCACATAACTTGGAAGAAATTATTAATAAAATATGATCATGTATGGCGCTTTAAATTATAATTTGTTTTAAACATGATCATAAATCGTGCTCATAGTTGGAAAAATTGTTGCTTGCACATCATAAAATATAAATTTACAAAATTTAATGTTTTTTTTTTGTTTCTTTATTTACATTTTTGTTTGTTTACATTTTTTATTGAATAGCGAATAATTGAAATTGTATACTTTGACATAGCATAATTTACAGCTTTACTGTATTTCATTTTCATTACAGAATCTGTAATATTTTGTGATTGTTGCTAAAGAATAGATCCACTACCTTCATTTATTTTTTCCAATTTAATGTTATTTTTGTTAATGTACAATAAATATGAAAGACAGCCCAAGTTTATTGAAATGATTTCAGAAAGTCTGGTTTGTGACTTATTCCTAGGATATGCACATTCGGAATGTATTGGTAAACATTATTATTGTCGTCATTATATATTGATACCTTGCCCAGATTATTAATGCAAATGAAAACATAATAGATGAAATTAATCGTACAATTATGGAGTGCTTTTGATAAACGTAATTTCAAAAGAAATATGCTTACATGTATAAAAAGGAAGGTTTTTACGTTGTGCTTCACCACTTCTTATTCATGGATCTGAAACTTTTAACATTTAACAGAAAAACAAGATAGAAGCTTCAGACTACTCAACAAAGTATGGAGGTATATATGATCAACCGATTAGCAAGAGATAGAAAATGAAATATATGAATGAGAAAACAAAGAGGCATAGCTGACATTGAAAGATATGATAGCTAAATGGAGATTGGTCGTGTATATTGCTCTAGAAAAGATTATAATAGCCTGGTAGTTGTAATTTTAAATTGAAACCGCATGTGAGATGGAGGATGAAATAAAAAAAAATTGCTGATAAAATTACGGAGAAATTAGATATCGGAGCAACTGAATTAATCTTTAAGAGGTCTTCATCCTGCAGTGGATTGCTAATAATTGAAATTAATTACGTTTTTGGGAATTATCTCAATAGGTAGAAATTCTTATAATTGATTATAAAAGAATGCCACTGACGAAGGCCACAAGCCAGAAACTAGTCTGGGGATATTGGATGAGTAGGCATTAGATAGGGATTTTATGCACAAGCCTTCTGGCATCCATTGATTACTCTGTTTAGCACAGGTGGCAATACTGTATGGAGAGTTTTGCTCTGTTTATCAACAATTAATGTGCTAGTATAGGAAATGTGATCATGTGATGCTTAAGATAGAATAATGGTTCCTCTAAAACTGGAACGCACATTGAGTTTTCTTACATTTGTTTAAACTGGGTAGTCTTTTCAAAATTTCACTATTTTCATTCTATTTTAGTATTTTCAGAAATGTAATGTAAAAGCTGATGCAATTGATTTTTGTTAAAAGCATTTCTGTGTTCTCTATTTCTTTAAGTAATACTGATCATCATGTCAAGTTTTACCTTGTTAATGATTTGATAAAAAGCTCTGATTTTCAATAGTGTCCCGTTCCCCCATTTATAATATTTTATATTAGTTCTAATAAAAAATAAAAATGAATATAATGACAGATCAACAAAGAGATTTTTTTTTTACACTCTGAAATCCAAAACTAAATGTAAATGTATTCATAACCACAAACTCAGAATCCACTACACTCCTCCACTTAGTGATCCAGGATTACATTATACTACAATATTTTTTTTTTTTTGTTTTGTTTTACCATCACCACATTGACATTCATTTGACCAACACAAATTAACTTGGAACTTTTAATCTCTTAACTTAATAGTAATCAGATACTTATTTGCCGAGCAATGCCGAATGGCTAGTTAGTTTTGCTATGAGCTGGTTTCATGGAAGAAAAATCCTAAGACTGCTCACCTGAAAAAATTAAAAGTGTTCATTGAGCCCAAACTCATATCCCAGACTATATTAATGACAAAACAGATTGGCTAACCATAGCTTTTAAAACAATAAAAATTGTGGAACAAGCTAATTCTTCCACATATAAAATTAAAAGGGTTCATTGAGCTCAAACTCATATCCCAGACCATATTAATGACAAAACAGATTGGCTAACCATAGCTTTTAAAACAATAAAAATTGTGGAACAAGCTAATTCTTCCACATATAGAAATTTTAATGAACAATATTTTAATACTTCCAAGTCTTTTTTTCAGAATCTAATTGAATATTGTTCTGGTATTTAGAATAAAAAAGTGTTCAAACTAAGCTTTATATAAGCTATTAAATATTATTTTGATAATTATTTCTGGCACACTCAAGTCCATCCCTTTACATTTGCTAACAGAAAATAAATAAAAAAGATTTTAAGTAGAGAAACTTAGCATTAATCAAAGGTATAATTTTATCTAAGGCAGGGAGGGGTGGGAACCTCCAGCCCCTCTCATTGTGGCCTACAGATATTTTCAGAAATGTATATAAAAATGGTCCTCTATAATAATTCTATTTAAACATGCACAATGCAAAAATTGAATTGAGAGTTAAGTAAAATAATTTCTCAATTACATTTTTTCTCTCTCTAACCTTTATAATAGTTCTAATTCATTCTGTCAGAGATGCAATATTCCAATAAATTATCTGACTAGGGATTTAATCTATAATGATTCTGGGGGCATTTTGTTTATTTTTATAATGATTTTTACAAACATATATAATAGCAAAAATAAAAATCAAATTTTATTTGTTTTATTATTATTATTTTGCATTTAATTTTATTTTTATTAGGATGGCTACATTAAGTAAGATAAGAAAAATTGACTTAGAAAATTGTACAGTTCAAAAGAAATGGATCTATGCATTTTATATATAAATAGTAAAGCAATGTGCACCATATGTGGAAAGTATTTCAGTTAATAAAGAACCCAATATTAAGAGGCACTATTTGTCAAAACATTCTGATTACAGCAAAATTGTTGGGGAAAAATAAAATTAAAATAGAAAACTTGAAAAGAAGTTTCATCAAGTGGCTGACATGTTTCATGAAAAGTACAAGTAAATTGGAAAATGCTGTGAAAATAAGTTATAGTATTTAAAAAAAAATTGGAAATCATTTTCTGAAGAGAAGTTTATAAAAGACTATTTTAGTTGCTATAGAATTAATCTATTTAGAACATAAAAAAGAAATTTTAGAATATATGTTGCAAAGAATAGCTAAATTAGCATTAAATGTGGAACTTAATAATAATGTTACTTTTAATTAAAAAAAATTTATGACCCTCATTTAGAAAGGAAAGTTGAAATTGGCTTGCCAGGTGAAAAGGTTGTCTGGCCCTAATGATTAGGGGTAAATTAATTAAATTTTGAATTAAATGTAACAGGCTAAGTTTTAAGTTGATAATTTTGTATGGCTCACAAATGATATAAATATCCAAATGGACTTTGGCTGAAAAAAAAATTTGCTATTTCTTATCTAAGGCATGATCTCAAATCAGGATTCCTTTTCTAGATGCTCAACTAAAAATCCGTTCAAACAACTGAAGAATTATAATTAATAACTTCTTTTATTTACACTTTATTCAATGCAATGTAGTTATAATTTCAACTGCTCAGCAGTCTTCATCAGTGCTACAAAAATATTTAAAATGTGATTACACAGAAACTATTATACATAATTCATAATTATAAATTTATTAAACGCACATTGTTTACGTAAGTAATATTTACTGAGGCTATAACCTCGATAATATGCATATAAAATGCGATAGTAGGGACCTCTACAGGTGTTTTTCCCCTCTTTTCTTCCATAGCGTAAGCTTGTGGTTAAAACAACTGTAGAGGTCCCTACTATCGCATTTTATACGCATATTATCGAGGTTATAGCCTCAGTAAATAATAATTCATAATTGTAATTAAAATATGAATTATGTATGGTTTTAGATATAATTATTGTAAAATATATCATTTCTGTGTAATCATGTGTAGAAGAATATTTTTGTAGCTCGGATGAAAACTTCTAGGCAGTCGAAACTGTAAGAAAAGAAAAAAAAAGGATAGAAACAATATGCTGCATTGAATAAAGTGCAAATGAAAGGAATTATTAATTGTATTTATTATTAAAATTAATGCATAGAAGATAAAGAAATAACAGGAAAATTAACTGAATAATTATTAGACTTGCTGTGAAACTCCAAACGAATCTTTTCCAGATGCAATGCAACAATAAAGTATCAGGATCTGATTTTGCTTGACATTACTGGAAGCTTATCATTCTGATCTATTCATTATTGCTATGTTCAATCTCTCCAGAAATCAAATTCAACGGCTTCTAACATATGTAATTGTGAGCAAATTGTGAACAACATAGTAAAGCCAAATCTATGCTTATAGTAGCAGAATGGAAATATTTAATAAAACCATTTTCAAATCTACCTCCTGATTGGAATTTCTGCCATTTATATTTTTTAATAATTACATAAATAGTTGTGGATAAGCCACAAACAACTTAATTCAGTAATTAACTAAGCTGTAATCTGTGCTTTTAGAGACAGAATAAAGTACTTAACAAAACCATTCTTGAATCTATCTCCTGATTGAAATTTCCATAGATTAATTTAAAATATTTGATAATAATTAGCTATCTTCAAAAAAAAAAAAAAGATCTGTTGAACAAATAAATGGATAAAGACTTTTACAGAGTGGGGAATTAAATTAACATAATACTACACAGTATTTAATTGTTTGTTTGTTTTTTTAATTACATTTTAAAATTAAATGTGTTAAAAAAAAATTGATAAAATTTAATTTTTTTTTTCTCATGTGTCATAGCATCAGCCGGGAAGCGAACCCGCTAACCTGGGACAACTGCTTGTAAAGCAGCTGTCACTGTCCTCTCGACCACCAATGCTTGACTAATAGATAAAATTTAAATTGTGTTTGTTGTACAATAATAGCTTTATAAACGGAGAGAATTAAAATGAATGAGTGGGGATATTTTGTATCTAAGAAAAACATGTCGAGTTTTAGACTTATATCAAAAAGTAAAAAAATATTATATTGATCAAATGGAAGTTTTATTCTTCAAATTTAAACTATTCACGGAAACATAAATTAGAAAGTAGGACAATTATGCAGCCATATTGGATTAGTAGGGTATAGCTGGGCCATAGTAAATGTTTATGAGTTCACTTTTATATAATTGCTTAAACTTAATGATTCTTCATTTTATTTTAGAAAAAGTGAATATGATTAATCATGTTCCACTTACTAACGGAAATTACTTAAGCTTAACCATGTAAATGATTAAGTCTATGTTAGGAAACTAGCCAGAAACTATATTTTAACTAATGTGCAAATATACCACTTACTAACAAAGATTATTGTAAGCTTAACCACATGAAAGCTTAAGCATATGTTAAACTAATTATCCTAGTCAGAAACGATATACTCATATTTTAATAATTGTGCTATTACATTAACAAAATGTCAAATTTATTATATGTTAATGCTAAGTCATTATGGAAATGTTCTATTTACAAATACTGTAATGTACATCTAATTATAATGTTTTAAAATAACTGCTAGAAATTTTGGAAAATAAGTTGGTATTTTTTTGTTTTTCTGTAAATTTTCTTGTTTTATCACCATTAACAATAAATATTAGTTTTTATTCTATGCAAATGTATCATTATTATAATTTTTTAATTCTTTGTATTTAAATAATTTGATTAGCATATGGGAAAATGTAAATTCACAAAATAAAATAATCTGATATTTTTTTTTTACATTTAAACAACCAATTTTTTAACGCCATTTATTTTTTAAAAAAAACTGTTATATATATACTTGCATTCTAAAATGTCTTAACAGTGATTTGAGCTAGATTCTGATTTATGGCTGTTTTTTTTTGTAAGTAAAATTACTAATATATATGTATAAGAAAATTGTTATAATTAGGAATTATTTAATTTTAGTTTATAATAGCTTTTTTTTAAAAAAAAAAATTATTAAAGTAGTTAAAAGTATTTTAAATAAGAATTTTTATGAATATATAATAAATGAATATTTATGTTATATATTGTAACAGTATGTACATACATAGGTTGTGCAAGGGTGTGTGTATTGAAAATAATATAAAATTTGAAATAATCATAATTTAATAGTTTGAAAGGGTAGAAGTTAAAAGAATAGAGGGGAAATTTAGAGATAAGTTAGGAATTAGTTAATAATTGTAACTTGTCTTTCTTTTATATACTTTTATTTTATAATCTTGTCAAAAATACTCTTTGAAAAATATTTTTTTGTTTGTTTAATTAAAAAAATAAAAGTTCTTATAATTAATTAAAATAGTTTGTACAAAAGTAATCAGGTTCTGGAGATTAAAATCCCAGACTGATTAGTTGAACACTATGGCTAATCTCTGTAATTAAATTAGAAAAACCAGAAAATGAAGGAATGTAAATTTTAATTAAAATTTTTTAGAGATAAAATGTATTGATAATGTTGAAACTCAAGCAAGGATGGAGTCAGAGTAGTATAAAAAGTTGACATTCTCTATTGTCTTCAGTTTGTTAGTTTGAGTTTCTTGTTCATTTCAGTTAGAGAGTTATTGTAATATTAGATTATTATTAGAGATGAGTATTAGATGATTATTCTATTGAATTATTAAAGAGAATGAGTGGCTAGAACCGAACGCTAGTGTTGGGCTGTTTTCCTCCGTTTGTCTTCCGTGTGCCATTGGCAAAATGCCATGGTAATTTACTCTAACTCGCCTTCTGCTGATGTTTCAACTCCCCCTATCAAATTAAGTAAACCAGGCACACTATAGAACAAGAAACCAAAAAGCTTCCTTTATGCAAATACCTTGACCAAGAAAACTGACCAGATCCGAGGAAAAGGGGTGATCACCCACATACAAAAAAAAAAAAAAAAAACAAGAACTGTGCATATCTACATACAAAAACCAAGAACTGTGTAAAAAAAAACGCCTATGGAAATCAAGAGACGATGTTTAACCTACAAATAAATTCCAAAAGCTGTGCTGTATTTTTCCTAGGTAAATAGTCATTGACATCATTATTATCTGGAAAAAGAATTCGTTATCATAAGCATGCATACTTGTTAAGTGTATACTATTCCTTATGTGTTTCATATTTTATTATTTTTATTATTATCATTACATTTGTAATTATTATTTTTTAATAAGTTTGTTTAAATTATTAATGTCATTTTACGTCTCTCTCTTCATTCATCTAAGTAAATGTATAACTGGTCTCATGTTAAGAACTAGCCATGGGTCAAGCACTTGAAACATGTTAATGACATTTCATGGGTTCCAGTGTAAAGTATTGGATGGTACCCTGGGTTTAATCCCATTATAAATATCCCCATGAGATGTTTCACATTTCTTGCAGCCGGGCTACTTCAGTCTGGAAAGGTAACTGTCGGTTTAATATTTTATTACATCTCGGTCTGACCAAGAGTATGATTCACATGTAATTATTAATTATATTTACTCCCTTACTTGAAGGTAATTCCTGTTACAATATATATATATATCGCAATAAGTTAAAACTTATGATGGAATCCATGTGAGAATTTTTTAATTTCAAAAGTGTTAATCCCAAAATAATTTTTCACTGACAAAGGGAATTCTCTTCTGCCAGCATCTTTTATATAATAACAAATTCAGATATTAACAATTTGTGAGATTTTTACATGCCTTCTTATATAGGTTTCGTCATATGATTTGTAATATATTATAATAAATTTCTTGATTATTTACATTGAGTATATCATCCTTTAATATTGACACTTAGTAAAATTTCAATATTTCATAAGTGTTAATAGGATATAAAAAAGAAATGGTTTTCATACTCTCGTTCCAAGATGCTTAAGATTTACCTGTTTTAGACTAGGACTTCACAATAATGAGTATTTGTTTACATCATTGCTTTTAAATTATACTCATGGAGCTATTTTGGTAGTTTATCAGCAGTGGAAGAGTGGAGAATAATACTACTTAAAACATATAATTCCTAAACATTGTGTTATCTATTTGTGTGTTATTACTAACAAGTTGTTTATAAAACAATTCAAAACAAAGCAAAACTCTCCATATAGTAGTGCCATCTTGTGCTTTGTTTTGAATTGTTTAATTAATAATTATGTGCTAGTATGAGATAGTGATCATGTGATGTTTTAGTGGTTTAAGTTGTTTATATTTGAAAAGTTTAAATAAAAGTTTTAAATTTTCTAGACATTCAACATGAAATAGTTCAGCATATTGTCACATGTAAACTTCTTACTTTAAATAATAAACCTATAGTCATATCCATCATCAGCCATAATGTAAATATATTTATTTTTATGAGTAAGATTCAAGTGTACAATCTAATGATTTGTGGTTAATGATGTTTAAAAACTTAACACAATGGTCATGTATATCTTTTTTTGTCTTAATTTAAAATTCAGAATTTGTTTTTTACATTATGATCGTATTTTTTTTATACTTGTGAAATTCAAATATAATTTTTTAAATGCTCAATTAATCCGCATATTCAAAAGGTGGTCCCTTGAGGCAAAATTCCTCGATTTCCTCCTCAAAATCAATCTTCATTCCCTTCCCACAAATCAGTTTTTGGTCAACCATAGGGGTTTCACAAGATCTCTTCTGTATGCCAGCTCTGTAAAACTGACAATGAGACCCTCCAGCACTTCCTTCTTAAATGTCCCTTTCTGCTTGGAGTGAGACATGTCATCAATTCCTGGCTTTCCTTGCATAGGAATACCATCTTCAACCTCCAAGAATCCATAGAAACAGGGGTCTTTGCAACTATTAGAGTATCAGTTTTCCTCATCTATGCACTCTGGTTGCTCCGATGTGCCATTATTTTTGACCAGAGAGTCCAATCAGTGAATCAAAAGCTACTGGACCTAATTCGCTCTCTCAAAACCAGAGATACCAAACTAGCCCCACCCTCACTCTTCACAGACACTTGGGCAATCCTCCAACTCCCATCCTCTCAGCCTCTGTCATAGGACTCAATCATTCAAATGTTTGTGATCCATGCAGTGTTTGCTCAATGAAAACATGCATCTCGGACTGGCCTGGACTATACACTGTTTCCACTTCCCATTCCCTTTTAACATGTATTCTTCCCCTCTTACCATGTTGCTTCTGAAATTTCAATTTATCAAATAATCACCCCTTGTAAACCTTTTTCTAACTATATTTGTATCTTTTTTTTTTTTTATGAATAAACTTTCATCACTGAGAAAAAAATATTAATTTCATTTGTAAACCGTAAATTCCTATCAAATTTCTTACAGTTAGCTAAAATACTTAAATAGTCTTTTAATTTAGTTTTAAATGCAATCAAATTACATGTATGCATTAATTAGTTTTCACACCTTTGAGAATACAATGTAAAGCTTTAATACACTTTTTTTAATTAGTCACTAATCTAAGATTCTTTTAACTTGTTAAGATGGTTTTCTTAAATGAGAATTCCTGAAAAAATCTTGGAATTATTAGCTAAATTGAAAATGTGTAAATTACTGTTTTAAATTATAATTTACATAAAAATTTTAAATTATATTTATCAGCATATTATGCATATGTATGTTAATTATTTGGAATATTTATCTTGCCTTTATATCCATTTTAAGATTATGTGTTTAATATATAATAGTAATAACATATTCTATCACTACATTTGTGGGAGGTCCGAGTTAATCTACTTATTGCAAGACATTACTGTATGTAGAGTGCAAGGAAATGTTCAAAAAAAGAAAAGAAATTCGGGCAAGCTCAGGAGTTTTACAGATAGCTGACCGATAGCCAATCAGGTAACCATCTAATATCAATTGGTGTTTTTTTAGATAACATGGTTGATCGAAAGAGTTTTACTATGCAGATTAATGGAAAAAATAAGATAATAATGGAATGCAACTAATGAGGGAGATATTGTACACCACATATTGATCTCATCATTAAAATATTTTTAGTAATTAATACATCTACTTAGCATAGAGGTGGAGAGAAATTATTTTAGATAGCTTATGTACATTTTAAACAACTATCCAACACTAATCTGAAAAATTGTATTTTTATCAGGAGTAAAGAATGTCTGACAATGAGGGTTGATGCATTAAGTCATTAATGAAACATGTTTGCAATATAATGGAACTATGAGATCATGACTGACCTTTATCATTTTATTCTTTTGTGATTGCTTTTATTACAAAAAAAAAAGTTACATTATTGTTTTGAACAGATACTTTAATCATAAGAATGATTAGAGACAGAAACACTCTTGGATCTATTCACAGCTAAAATATCAGTTAAAGAAGTTAAAATGATCAACAGATGAATTGATTCATTAACTGCATGCATCACATCATCTTCAGTGCTCAGATTAGAGGTTATTTTAATCAAAAAATGGCAGGACTGAAAAACAAAACATTTCCGGTTTCTAGTCTAAAACTTGTCAGATGATGATCTAAAGTATTCAATGATTGGTTGTTATACCTTATTCTATTCATGTCTAGCTATTAAGGAAAATGTGTATTGATTTGTCAGTTGGAACCCATTCAAAGACGATTATTTTGATGAACACAAAGTAGTGATTGATTAATTGTAGTACCTTATTACCTTGGTCCCCTGGTCAGAGGGGGATGATTGGCTGGAAAAGAAACCAACTAAAATCGTCCAATGATATACAATGGAGATCTAGTCATTATTTGTTTATGTATTTAAGGGGATGGTGAGCAATGGAAACTAATCATCACATGGTCAGAGTTTCTCATTGCGGAATTACGTCCATTATTGACTTATTAAGACTGATTGGCTGAAGGGGAAAAATTAACTGACCAACTTACTGGAATTGTTTCTTCCATCTATCATTTTAATGTTCTAGTCTTGCCTTCCAGAATGACTAGTCGTCATATAATAAATTGCCTTAAGATTACTGAACTTATCAGCTTTGCTTGGTTTAGTAAAATGGTAAAATAGTGGACTCTAGATTTCATAAGTGCTTGAAATTCTAAGCAATAAAACATTTTAATTGTATAAGTTACTGAGCTTAGCTAATTATTACTATTTTCATTTTTTTGTTTTTTTAATTGCTTTTGCAAAAAAATAGCAAAACAAAAATATCTCTATTCCATTTTCTGTGAATCATTTTTTTAAAATTGGATTTTTTTAAAAAAAAAAAACAAACTTATTACTCTTCATTGATAAAATAGTAATTAAATATGGGGGGGGGGTGAAATACGTAAGAGAACGCGGTTATTTTTAACACTGTAGAAGTGCAAAAGTTGAAGAATCAGCCGAGTTCGCGTATTTAGAGAAAATGTCACATACCACTATCTTTGTAGACTCTTGGAGAAGAAAAAAAAGGGGGTGGGGGGTCACTTTTAGAAAAAAATTTAAAAGTATTTTCAATTCGAAAAGTCTACACAATTCGGTTTTTTTTTTCATGTATACTATTCAAGAATTAAAACTTGAAAAGATTAAAAGCTGATATTTAAACCTTTTTAAAATGTATGTATATGCAATTAAACCCGTATCTACAGCACATACATCTTTATATGTGTACAAAACTGTTTGGCTACACATTTTAACTGATTATTCCACATTTAATGAATAATATTACTGCAGTGTAATTACACTACTGAAGTATTATTTATTAAAGGATAGTCTCTAGTCTAAGGAATGACTAATAAATTTTTTTAATTATTACACATATTTCACTTCTGTTGTGATTCTAGCTGCTTGAGGGGCTATTTTTAAATGGATTGAAATTAAACTCACCTTGGAAGAGGAGTGTGCTGTAATATGAGTAGATAGTTGAGATATAGTGCGAACGGAAAATTTGAAATGTGATAGGTTAAATATATGTTTTGCATCTGCAGAATGAAAGCTCTCTTAAGTTTAAGCTAACATAACAGCAGAAAACTTCCTTATTACATCCGTCTCACTTAAATCTATTTATAGATCTTTTACAACTTCTTGGATTTCAATTTAATCTGTTATCACTATTTTTAGAAATATATCCAACCCAGCCATATTGCACTCTTAATTCTTTTAATGAAGTCGCTGACACCCCTTTGTACCCTCTCATGTATTTCTTATTACTTTTAATGTCTCTTACTGTTTAGTGTTTAAGTTTCAAAATCAAACACATAGACATATTTCCTTTTAATACTAAGTTATATCTACCAAAACATTTTGCACAAATTTTCACTACACATATTTCTACATACCTGCAGTTGATTGATATACATATTTCAATTGTGTTGCAATATAACTGCTTGAGAAAGTATTTTAAATTGGGTAAGAATTCAGATCACCTTGAAAGAGCTTTAATCAGTACATAGTTGTGATAAGGAATGCAAAATAGTGACTAACACAGAAAATTTGAAATGTGATTGGTTAATGTTTTGTTTTGCATTTCATTATCAATCATTATCCACTGCAGGATGAAAGCTCTCTAAGTTTAAGCTCCTAGTCTCTCATCTCCACATCATAACTTCCTTATTTCATCTGTCTCACATAAATCTCTTTATATGTCGTCTACAATCTCTTGGATTTCAGTTCAAAACTTCAACTGTTTATTATCACCTTTTTTAGAAATATGTCTCCCTACTTCAATCTTTTAATTTTTTCAATGACTGATACCCATTTGCTCTCTCACTCATGTATTTTTTTGTTACTTCCAATATGTCTCCCAATGCCTTATTATTGGAAGAGTTCTTCTGTTCAGTGTTTGAATTTCAGATCTGTAAGAATCAGTAAAACACTTCTGTTAAAAACTTTCTTTGTCAAACATATAGTAGACATATTCTTTTTAATACTAAATTAATCTATTTAAAACATTCTTCACAAATTTTCATCCAGTATGCTTCCATCCATATTAATAATCTAGAAAAGTAATTAGTTTTCCTGAGAAAATTCATTGAACATTACTTTGGTCTATTTAGGATTTAACTTTAGTCCTGCTTTCTTATTTTTATATGATAACTCTTGCAACATTTTTTGAAGCTCTGAAGCATTATTTGTAGAAATAATTATATTATCTGCAAAATCTAGATAACTTAAATAATTTACTTTTATTACCTTCTTGTAAAATTTGTAAATATATAGAATTACCCTATATGCACACACTTATCAATTCAAATTTGCAAATGTTTGTTTGTCTGCTTATCAAGGTGGTTTATCAAGTTATAAAGAAGAAAAAAAACCATAAATTTGAAATAACTCTTACAATTTTATAAAACTTTTTAATAAAATCATTTTTAAAGTTTTTCATATTTTTTCTTTTTTATATATACATTATCTTATCTAAGTAGAAAATATACTGGTAAATTGTTGCTTTTTAGTACTAGCTAGCT
The DNA here is from genome assembly GCA_028023455.1 of Epiperipatus broadwayi. NCBI lineage: Eukaryota > Metazoa > Onychophora > Udeonychophora > Euonychophora > Peripatidae > Epiperipatus > Epiperipatus broadwayi. The sequence continues at coordinate 153,214 of JAQFVV010012785.1, forward strand.
TTCCTACAGTTCTTAATAGAATCATCTTACAGATTTCCACCAACTTTGAATTCATCTTGCAAATTCTAATTTAAATTTATAGGAATATTTATGAAAGTTAGAAATATCAACTGTTAATACTGTCTTTCTTAATAGTTTTCACCTCTCTACTTTTACATTAACAGGTATTTTGCATCCCATTATTCAATGATCACTTTTTGGGTTAACTCTATTAGAACATTACAATCTTGAAATACACATTTTCCACTGGTCAAAATATAATCTATTCTACTATACCTTCATTTGGATGCTTTCATATCTATTTCTTTAACATTTTTCTCAAAAAAACAATGTATACAATTGTTCTTTTTTTCTTTTTTTTTTTTTTTTGTACCACGACCAAATTTAGCAAGTATGTTTGTATGTTAATTTTAAAAAATCTACTTTTTCATAACAGTGACAACTTTTTGGGGGTAATTGTACACATTTGGTATCTGTCATTTATTTGAATAACCAATTTGACCTATCTTGCCATACTGTGTGTTATATGATCAAGTTCCACAATGTGATTTTTATATTTTTTATTTATAGTGAACCCCACTCTGTTACCAGTATTTGTGCGTTTGTAGTAAAACACATATTCACTTTTTAAATCATTTCTTCCTTCCCCTTTTCTTTAATTTCTCAAAGTCCAACAATGTCTCACTGAATATTAGGCAATTACGTTCAATTTGTGCAATTTGCACTTGAAAATCATCTGCAAAGGTAGATGTCTAAATACAAGGTCATCCGTATGGCAGTTTGAGTTCGCAATCATGGGATTCTTAGACCTTCTGCCTTGGGATGCTAACTATTATCTTATTTGGTGACTTAACAGCCTCAAAAGCCATAATTTAGTGTAGACTATCATAATTGTAAACATCTGTAATAATAATAAAAAAAAAAAAAGTTAATTCACATATCCATTCATTCTGCTTTCAAGAAAATTCACTATTTTCAGCTATCAGACAACTGAGAAGAAAATCTGTGATGTTTCTTGATTTTAAACTCCGAAGTAAAAAAGCCAGTAAACACTACACTGTGTGATAATGTGTAGGTGAGTAGCCAATTCTTGTTAATTTACTGTATGAATAATTATATAGTAATAACAATGGCAATGACAGGAATTTATGGAGTGGGCATTTAGAATTTGTCCTGCTCACTTTGTTTAAAGCCTCAAAGAAAATTCCAAGAATCTCCTTTCAGTTAACAGCAAATTCCTTTCTGTGGCCAATTATTACATAAGTGTTTATAAATTTATAGATGGCATGATAAAATATTCTAACTTGTGTAAGATTTATGTTGTTGGAATATTAGTGGGTTGGATAGACACAGTAGAAATTTATGTTTGATTGTTAATAAACTCAAGCTTAGAAAATTAAACCAAGCATATTTATGGTATATAAAAATATCAGGCTATCAAGGTATGCGTGAAGATGGGAGTGTTTAATGCCAATGGACTCATAATGAGCAAAGATTGTTGTTTACAACATTCATTTATAGTGAGAGGATATGATCTGTAATTTTTACACTGGTGGATGAATTGCAATATAATGGTATTTGAAATGAGGGGTACACTAATAAAAATTGAAAAAGAAAAAAAATCAATTGGTTTGGTGACATAAATGTACTTTTTTAAAATTGTATCTCACAGGTTTGCCGTCAATAGTACATATTGTTTTTCCCAACTTTTTTTTTTATATATACTTGCAGGATCTCTTATACTCCCTGTTGTACTTTTTGCTCTTCCTGTGAGGTTTTTTTTTTTTTTATGTCCGTTACTGAATTTCTTTTTTTCTACATATTTTTAAATCATTTTGTCTACAAATACACTCGATGAAAACTCATTTTATTCTTCATATTTTTCGTATTCAGTTTTTTCTTCAATTTCATTTTTTTTTTTTTTTCAATTTTACCAGTGTTGTTGTTGTGACATTTTCATGTTAATTGAACTTTATTTCATCTTGCTAATTGATATATGTTCAGTTACATACGGAACTACTGCTCTTGTAATAGTTCCTACCACACATCATTTGCCTATTGTTTTATACTACTTATAATGTTCCTGTATTGAAATGTTTCGAGTTGGAAGTAGGTTGCCTTTCATGAACTTATTTATTCCAGTTAATTTGTAGTAGTTTATTATAGTCCAATATTATAATTATCGTGCATAGATTAATGCTGTGGAGAGTGTCAGACTCTGTAGCGCCAGATTCTTGAACGATTCCAGTTCTGACACTTCCGGCACTTGAACTTGTTATGAATTCCCTAGCAATAATGCCATTTGATTATTTATTATTATTATTATTATTGACTGCCCTTTATAGTTTAGCACAGTGGTAAATGTCAGATTCCAGACTATGTGGTCCAAAGATCAATTCCATTGCTGCTTCTTCCGCTGCTCAAACTTATGAACTCTCAAGCAGTAAAGCTGTTTGAATATTTATTATTATTGACTTATAAAGAGTATGACATTTAATAGTTCTGTGGGTTTGTTCTTTCTCTGGTTAGAGATGAGAAAATTCTTTAGAAACCAGTTCTATGAGCATTAAAAAGTTCTGGAACCAGAGATTCTGGATTAATATTTTACCTTTTTTCTATTCTAGCAAAACTCTTAATCTGGAAAACTAAAGAACCTGTAGTTTAAAAGAAGCAGGTCAATAGATTGTTGGCAAAAGTGTTAAACCTGAATGGAATGTTTTTGGTAGGAGTAAATTAATACTAAAGTGAAATGAGCCTATGGGTTTTTAAAATGTTTTATATTATGTTCAGCATATTGATCTGAAAGGTTGATGCTTTTAGAAGCACGGTGCAAAGATTGCAGACCTTGCAGCAAAAACGCAGCTGCCTTGCAAGCAAGTAGTTGGTTGCCGACTGTTGTTGCAGGTTCGTCTCCCAGCCGATGCTATGACATATGGAAAACAATACAGACATATGTCGGAATTAATAAAGAATCTAAATTACCTGGGTGAGAGAACAAACTTGCATCATTGACATTAATGAAAGAATTCAAATAGCTGAAGTAGAATTTGGCTGGCTGTAGATAAAGTGCAGAACTTGGATCCCAAATTATGATATGGGAAGAAAATGGGTAGGATAAAATCTGTATCAGGAAATGTGCATTAAACTAAAAAATCTCTTATCCAGGTTTGAATTGATAATTTCTTGAATATAATGATTTTTAAATGCTTGACAACTGTTTTTGAAGTAGTGAAAATATTTTTTTTGTTTTGTTTTACTGGAAGAAGGGAAATTGTTCAGAAATTTTGAAAAATACATGATGGCTAGAATCATGTTTTTCCCCCTATTTCTAATTTTAAAATATAATTTCATTTTTAATTTTTTGTTTATTTATATTAATTTGTTTCTAATAAATTTTGACGGCTGACAACAATTTGTGTGTAGAGAAAAAGGATGGCGATATCTCTTACCTCTTCCTCTCCCTTTTTATATGTTAAATAACATTTTTTATACCCATATAATAATATTTACTTTGCTTTTTGATGCGATTTTTTAAAAATATTTTTCAAGTCGTTTTTTCCTCCTACAACCTATAGTTTTTAATAAAGTAATCTCTGAAGATAGTTATTGGAATATTGCCAGTAAATTTTTCTGTTATCATAACATTTAAAATATTTTCTAATAGAATTTAGCATTTATAAACAAATTTTATCACTACTTTTGCTTACGTTTCACAATAGTTATTATTTTTTTCTTTTTCAATTAATTTACATACGCGATTTTTTAATTTTTGATTTTGTGTTTTTGTCACACACGCACACACTTTCCTGCGTGGTTTAGTTTAATGATTTGATGTCAGACTGGACCTAAAGTTCTCTAATCCATTCCAGTTCTGACATTTTCGGCACTCGAATTTCGTATGAACTTGTCGTGCACGCTTGTCCGATTATTTTATTTAGTCTAATCATAATTTTTTTTTTTAAATTTGAAAATTAAACAAATCAATCTTGCTCCCTCTTCTTTATACATATTAATCTTTTTTGGAATACAAACATAATTCATGTACTTGGAGTTTAAATGTACTATAGGGGATTTGAACACAGATTCCAGCTACATTCAGCTATCCACCCCATTTCATACAACCAATACACATGCCCACACACATATGAAAAAGATAAATGAACTCCAATATACGTATTTCTTGCTGAATTAGCACTCATTAGCTGGTCCAGATCATTTTCCACATATACATGTAATTAGTGCTGGGTTTATATTAAGATAGCAAATGTTCAAACCTTAATAGACAGGCTCCAATCTATTCACCCACCAACCCTTCAGCCACTCATACCATTGAAAATCTGATGATGGAATGCCCAAATCCCTTGTTAAGTATATAAATTATGCTTGTATTTCAAAAATATTAGATTCAGTCTGTTTCCTGCCCATCCCTCTTTTGTGTATTTATGGACAAGGTCCTATAATTAAAATTCAGATTGACTTAAGGTCAACATGGACATGATAATAATATTGGTATCAACAAGGAATTTGGGAGATCCATCATCAAATTTTCAATGGTATGGATGGCTGAAGATTTGGAGAGTGGGGTAGATTGAAGTCTATCCATTAAAGTTTGAAGATTTGCTATCTTAATATAAAGCAAGCATTGATTACATATGTGTGGGTGGGAGATGATGATTTGGACCAGCTGATAATGGAGTGGATAACTGAATGGTGCTTAAAGGCTGTGTTCAAATTCCCTATATTATCTCTAGGTTGACACCGAAAATTTTATTGGATAAACTAGCCAAAGATGAGTGACTGACTGATGTAACTATATTTAAATACTGGGTTAATGATTTTCAGTAAATTAACAAGTTATCTTTTTTACTTGAAAATAAGGAAGAACTTTTTTTTTTATATCCGAGATATAATTTTAAATAGTGAGATATCTAAATAAATTAAAATAGGAAAGCGGGAAGGGGATCAAGTAACGGCAAAGCTATCACAGAATTAGGATTGTCATTTGTGCAAGCAACCTATTTTTTTAAGTTGCTTTCAGATAACTCTGTACCCATTAAAATAATTTGGTAAATGAAATTAATATATATGTATTTATAATTTTTTGTTCAATAAAGGAATGTATAGTTGCGATGCAGCCAGAAAAAAAAAAATATCAGTAATACATATAAACTCTCCAGATGTCCAATCTTTCTAGTGAGATAAATTTGTTTTTTTTTTTTGTTGTTGTTGTTTTTTAAAAAGAGGGTGTGTGTGTGATTATTTACTACCCAAACTAATTATAATAATTGAACTGTTTTCTCTTGGAAGTTCATGAGAAATTATCTGGTGACACATTCTGAAGGGTTGTGGATTGCTTCCAGTTCCGACACTTCTGGCATGTGTTTGGAGCAATGTTAGAGTGGTGGACTCTGGAGCTTAAAGTCCCCAAGTGCCCAGCTCTTATCATTTCCAGCATTCAATCTTTTCAATTCCCAAGCATGATAATAATAATATGGTTTATTTCTGGATGGAAGGGATGTGCATATATCAAGTGATTACTGCAATTTAAAGTATTTAGTGAAAAGATAGATTCAAACTTTAAATGTTGGTGAATTGATTCCCAGATGAAGGAAATTTACAAAACAAAAATCCTGGTTGGTGTACATCAATGAAACCTTGTACTCAGACTTTATGATTATTAGTCACCCAAAGTTAAATGCTTCAACAATGAGGTTCTGTTCTTGATGAAGTAGCAATTACTGATATTTTTTGTTTTAGCAAGATATTTTAAAAAAAAAAAGAGACTAGAGAGAAATTAAAAATTACATCACATGATCACCATCTCATACTAGCACATAATTGTTGTAAACAAAGGCAAAACTCTCCATACAGTATTGCCACCTGTGCTAAACAGAGTAATCAATGGATGCCAGAAGGCTTGTGCATAAAATCCCTATCTAGTGCCTACTCATCCGATATCCCCAAACTAGTTTCTGGCTTGTGGCCATCATCAGGGAGGAGCTTTGGATCTGAGAGCACTACACCTAGATCTTAGGATCTAATGCAACCCTCCAGCAGCCACCTTTTAACTCTACTCTAGTACAAAACTGTGAGAATGAAATTGGGAAGACACAAAAATATTTTCAATCTAAGCTCAATAGCATATATAGTCATATGCGTCTGAACTCAATTCAGCACTTACATATTTTGGTGTCTTTGCCTCTTAAACAACCATAGCCACCACTGGTTGTTTAAGAGCCAAAGACACCAAAATATATGGGTGCTGAATTGAGTTCAGACCCATATGATTATATAAGTTATTGAGCTTAGATTGAAAATATTTTTGTGTCTTCCCAATTTCATTCTCATAGTTTTGTAGTAAAGTAGAGTTAAAAGGTGGTTGCTGGAGGGTTGCATTAGATCCTAAGATCTAGGTGTAGTGCTCTTAGATCCAAAGCTCCTCCCTGATGATGGCCACAAGCCAGAAACTAGTCTGGGGATATCGGATGAGTAGGCACTAGATAGGGATTTTATGCACAAGCCTTCTGGCATCCATTGATTACTCTGGTTAGCACAGGGTGGCACTACTGTATGGAGAGTTTTGCCTTTGTTTACAACAATTATGTGCCAGTATAAGAAGGTGATCATGTGATGTTTAGTGGTTTAACACCAATCCTGCCTAATAGGATAATGGTGGCTATGGTTGTTTAAGAGTCAAAGACACCAAAATATATGGGTGCTGAATTGAGTTCAGACCCATATGACTATATAAGATTGAAAATATTTTTGTGTTTCCAATTTCATAGTTTTGTAGTAAAGTAGAGTTAAAAGGTGGCAGCTGGAGGATGCATTAGATCCTAAGATCTAGGTGCAATGCTCTCAGATCCAAGGCTCCTCAATGATGATGGCCACAAGTCAGAAACTAGTCTGGGGATTTTGGATGAGTAGGTGCTAGATAGGGATTTTATGCACAAGCCTTCTGGCATCTATTGATTACTCTGATTAGCACAGGGTGGCACTACTGTATGGAGAGTTTTGCCTTTGTTAAATTAAAAATTATTGAGAGTAGGGATGTAGTATAAGAGAAGAAAATTTCTCATGTATGGAGAAGCAGGGTAAGGTATAACTGAAAAGCAGAAAATAAAATGAATAAGAGAAACAGTTAAAGGAGTAGGAAGCTAGAAAGCATTTTTTTTTACACTTTGAAGTGCTATGTTAAAGCTATTTGCTTCTAACTCATATAGAACTATATTGTGATGGCTAAGGAACAAGAATTGAACTGGATGCTGGAATTGAAGAGTAGGAAAAATTAAAACGAAAAAAATTAAATATCTAAGAGAAGTGATTAAAGAAATAGGAAACTGCTTTGTTATAAATGTATTTATTTCTAACTTATTATGTTGTGATGGCTAGTGAAGAAGAATTGAATTGGCCACAGGAGTCTAAGAATAGGAAAAATTGAAAGGTAGAAAATATGAGCAAGGAAAGTGGGTAAGGAACGTTACATGAGAGTGGTGTAGTGAAAATTACATCACAGAAATATTATTCATTACTGAATAATCTAATAAACGACTAATAAAAATCATTAATATACTTTCATTAAGTGATTTGTGGCAAAGTTGTGAGGGCAGCACGTTTGACACATCAATTAAACTATAGTAATTTGCTGTCTACATAAATACTGAACATGACATATGTGCAAGAGATTGTAGTCTGGATCAACTGATGAGTGCTGGTTCAGCATAAAATGTGCATCTTGGGATAACAAATCTTTTTCACATATCTTTGGTCATATGTTTTTGATTAAACCCCTCCATAGGGTTATTAAAAGGGGATAGAAATCAGTCCCTATTTTGCATGAGAGTGTTGTAGTGAAAATTACACCACAGAAATATTATTCATTTATATCTTCTCTAATTAACAATTATAAATAAGTGTTTTTGTTTTACATAATAGTGAGAAGTAAAACTATATTTATTATTCATTATTGAATAATATCTAGTCTAATAAATGTCTAATAAAAATTATTAATTTGGTAGAAAGCTTTCTTTGTTTTACACTTTGCCGCACTGTGGTAAAGCTATTTGTTTCTAGTGTATATGGGATTATGTTGTTATGGTTAAGGAAGGATTGAAATGAATAAAGTATAAGTATGAATTTGACAATTCGCTACTGTTAAATTTAGCAGCTTAAAAAGATTAGATATTTTTATCATTGATACAATTACTACAATTAAATTGATTCTATATAGTAGTGTAACATTGGCATGTTCGGGTTTTTTATTAGCATGTAGACTATTTATATGTCATAATTTTCTTTAATATTTTTTTGGTTCCTAAATCTGTACTAATAAAAATGGTACTTTTCTATTCTATCGTGTCAGCCACTTGATGGCGTTGATGCTAAGCAAAAACATACATATAATGTTACCGGGCCCATTCTGTTTTTTGTAATTGAGTAAGAAGTGTACGGGTTAACGTAATTCATTAATTTTCTTAATAATATTTACTGGAACAATTTTACGTAAGCATACATTATTGCAAATATTCTTTCTAGTAGAATTCTCCATGTGACAAAACCCCCCTCCCCCTTCCCTGCAAACTTTACAACTACATCATGCTGGCCAAAAAATGATGCAGATAATGCTTTAATTACTGAACAGTCTATTACTTTTTCTGCTCATTTTTTGAAAAGGAAAAAAAAGTAATTATTTATTAATTGATTGATTTCTTACAATAGTTATCTTTGAAAGATAATATGTGTTTAGATCTTAATGGCACACCTATTAAGTACGATTAATATTTTCCAACTTGATCGTTTTTTTTTTTTTGGTTTTATTACGCCTTTTTGGTTGGGTATTTCAAGATTAATTAATCAATGTATTCAGTATTAGGACAATTTCTTTTGTTTTCTCTGGATAGAACTACGAGAATTTTCTTGCTCATATATCCTTTTTTTTTGTTTTTGGCCGGCTTAACGTAATTCATTCCGATTTCCTTCATCAATTTCTGTAATTTCATTGAGAACAATTTGATGCTACCAACAAATTTCAAAACCCGCTTGAACTCCAAGTGGCCCCGAAAAGTCAAATCTTAGTCCTGCAATATATTCCTTTTTCACATCCGCAAGAATTAAAACTTTATCAATTGTCCTATCTTTTTGCAAAGATTTATTCCAATAGAATTAATAAATTTCCTCATGCAGGCCGGTTTCTGTGAACGGCAATTGGCCCGATTTCGACCTGTAAGCTCTTTTATTTGTCACGGACATGTTCTCACGGAAACGTAACTATTCGCATGAACTTTCAAAATCTTCCTTGGACATACCCTTTCCGAATTGATTTGAAGGTTCCACATTGAGTAGGAAAGCGTGGCAACGGGTGGACAATTGTTAGGAGGTAATAGTAGGTAGAATGACTTCTAAGCTAATTCCTTTGACATGCATATTTGAAGAGTTATGGCAGGCTGAAGTCCAGACCCCCTCACATGATACTGTAGCGAAAACTGAACTATGAGCATTGGGATAAAGTGTGTAACACTAAAACAGATCAGTCGCTGCTAAAAGGCATCTTTGCTTTATAGCATAGAAATTAATGGCGTCATTGGGCACTGGCTGCTGCATATTAAGCAGCCTCTTTCTGTGTTTTTTGTATAGATATATAGGCTTACAAGGCAGCAGCTGCGTAAACAGCATATTTATGTGCTTTGGCATATAAATAATGCCATCAAGCGGCTGACACGTTAATAAAATAGAAAACTACCATAAAAATTTACTAAAAGTAAAATAAATAAATATAATATTATATTAGAATTCAATTTACATTTGAACTCTGATTAGAAGCAATAAATTATGATATTTTTTAAGGCAAATAAAATGGTACCAGTATACTGTATCACATTCTATAAGCCTGCCAAATGATTCCAATAAAATTAGAAAGTAAACTCAGTAAAATATTTTATAACTCTTTGAAGTAAGTTTATTTGAAATCTAAAGTAAAAGTAATCAAATGGTTTTCTTTCCTAATCTTTTGTCACCTAAATGTGTTGACACCATTCATTGTTTTAATATAATCAAAATCGAACTAGGAAACGAAATGAGTAATCAACGCCATCAAATGATGTTTTTTTTTTTTTTTTTTGCTCGAAGTTTTGCTGTAAAAGTGAAATGATAAATCTTTTTTTTTTTTAAATTATTAAAGCTCATTTTAATTTACTTTTAAATAAATTTGTTACTATTATATTAATATGACTAGTGAAAATAAAAAACAAAAATTATCAAGCAGAAGAGAATTTCAAAATTGGTGAATTGTTGAGTATGGAATGATCAACAAAGGCACCATGGTAGTATGTGTTTTATATTCTGGAACAGTTATATTGAGAACATGATCGGGGCATTATGAGACCAATTATAAATCGCTCTGTGAAAAAAGTAAAGATAAATAAAAAGAATATATTGCCCAAACATTCAAAAACAAATATTCAATCAACATCTATAATAAAATTTATGGGAAATCATTGAAATATAACTGCTGCTATTTTTTTTTTTATATTTCAAATGTAATTGCCAAACATGGGAAACCTTTTAATGATGGAGAATATATGAAAGAAGCTTGGATGAAATGTGCACCAGTTCTTTTTGAAGATTTTGAAAACAAAGCAAAAATTATTCAGAGCATTTCTAGGGAAAGAAAGAATCCTGCAAATGGCTAACAACATAACTTACCAACAAAAAAGAGAGAAAAAATCTTCTAGTTTAATTTCTCTCTGCCTTGATGAAAGTATAGATATAAATGGATCAGCTCATTTGGCTATTTTTATTTACTATTGGGTTGGGAATAATATCAAAGAAGACTTGATCAGTTTAACCTCATTAGTAACAGCAGCAAAAGGAATAGATATTTGCAACATAGATGTTGCCAAAATTGTATCAGTAACTACAGATGGTGCTTATGACTGGAAAAGAAACTAGTTTTCTCACTTTATTTTAAACCATATTGGACGTTCAATTTTTGGTTTTCATTGCATTATACATCAGCAGGTTTTATGCATGAAGTCCAGCTTTAAGCCACAGGATGATGTTATGAATGTTGTGACTAAGTTCAATTTTATATCTACACATTCAGTGAGATAAATTCAATATACTTTGGTTTACTTATGTACAGCAATGTCCAATGGTTGAGTTGAGGAAAAGTTCTTCAAAGATTCATTGAGTGTTTAAAAGAAATTAGACTTTTTACATAATGAGAAAATCATTGAAAAACATATTGAATTAATGGATGTTGAGTGGTTTTTAAAATTAATGTTTTTTACTAATATGTGTTCACATATAAATGAATTAAATATGAACCTGCAAGGTTATAATAAGACAATTGTTGTCATGTTTGATTTGATCAAAGCATTTGAAGTTAAATTAAAAATTTTCAACCGTGATATTATTTTTTATACCTTCAAATATTTTCCCAATCTAAAAATGTTCTTGACAGATTTAGAATCTCATGAGAAACCAGATCAAGTAAAACTGATGCGACTTTTGAGGTGTTATTCAATTTATAATTTTCTTTAAGATTTACACAATTCAGACAATTTTCAGAAATATCAAAAATTTATTTTATACCCAGACATAATATCAATGGATAGTCTCGAGTTAGAAATTTTTGAGTGGTTTAATTTGAAAGACATGGAAATGCAATCAGTCGATTTTCAATCCAGTTCTTTATGGAAACAGAAATTTGATGATTTGAGGAATGAGTTAAAAACAATGGGGAATGATCGATTTTTGGATATATGTAAAAAGAATGCTGAAGAAGAACTATTGTCTGCCTGGAATTCTATTCCTGAAACATTTAATTGTTTAAAAAAATTAGCGGCCACTATATTATCAATTTTTTTTCCTCTACATATGCATGTGAATCATTGTTTTCAGAAACGAATTTAATTAAAGACAATTTGAGAAATAGAATGACAGATGAATCTAGTTCAACATGTACATTATTAAAAATATGAACCAGATATAAAACATTTGGCATCCAATGTACTCCAGCAAAAATCTCATTAAATAATATCTATTTATGTTGATTTTATATGTTTATTTCCAAAATTTTGTTTTAATTATTATTAATTTTTTATTATAACCTTTTATTCAACTTGTGCTCTTCTAAATAAATATTGTTCACTTGTATTTAGATTATTTAAAAATTTTGCTTAATTATTATTGTTATTATTTTGTTTTTTAAATTTTTAAAAAACAATAATTAGATTGTTTATATTTTGATTTAATAACTGCATGGCATGCCAATCATTCAATACATTTTTTTGGAAATTTTTGGCATTCGCGCGTAAAAGGTTCGCCATCACTGGAATATAGGATTGTTGTTTTACTTAATATGCTGGGTTGCCCATCAACTTAATATAAAAGCAGTAGAAAAATTTCATTTAAGAGTGCTTCTTAAAGTCGGCGATAGCAAGATTATAAGCTTACTGAATGTGATACTGTAGAAACTATTATTGTAAAATCATTACCTTTATTGGATGTGAAACGAATTAAGAATGCAAGACTTCCCTAAAAAAAATTTTATAGCAAATTTAGACATGCTTTTCCTGGAAGGCACAGAACTCGTCTTTGTTTGTAAAGAATATCTCTCTGAGGAGTGCCAAAGCACGAAACCATGGTCAGGGGTTTGGGGAGGGGTTCCTGACAGATATTTTAAGTGCTGGCTCTGGCTAAGCATTTATCATAAAGCTTGTAGAGGAATTGGCAATCCTCACTGTTTATAACTTACAAGCTTAAGAGATAGGGTCATGTGATCTATGAATTGATCTATGACTTTTATTTTGACTATTTATATCTCAAAGATGTTTTAATTAATGAAGTGCAATGCTGATTGCTCTCATTGGTAATAACATTTGTCTAAATTGCATGTTGTTATTAAATTAGTAATAATTGAAATTTTGCTAGTCTTTCACATGTGCCTACAGTTGTTTCTCAGACAGCCAACCAGATTTTTAAACCGCTGTCTCTTAAGAACGATCAGGCCTTGACACACGACAGAGATTTTGATAAATTGTCAAGGCCTGATCATTCTTAAGAGACAGCTGTTTAAAAATCTGATTGGCTGTCTAGAAACAACTGTAGGCGCATGTGAAAGACTAGCAAACTTTCAATTATTACTAATCTCATTGGTAATCTATGCCTGAGAAGAGAATACAATGCAAAACTACAATTAGGCAAAAATTTCCAGGCTTTCAGGAGGAAATAGTAAACAACATTACAAAATATTTAAGTAAACAATAAGAGACCAACCTCTTCATATTTATATGCATATTTGTGTTTTACAGATTGGTTTGTATGGTCATCGCAAAACAACTCATGCCGTGTGTTTTGTTTTTTTTTATTTCTTTCTTTCTCTCTTTTTTTGGGGTTATAATGGTCAAATTCATTTGCTAATGGTTACTCTCCTTCACTTACAAATATATTATTTCTTAAACTTTGTATTAGATTATTTTATAAGTCGGAGCTAAATTTTATTAAATTGTGTTTTATATGCAACCATATCTATATATCAACAAGCTAAGAAATTTTGTGATTTTGCTGAAATGAACACTTAGTTAAAATTTAAAATTTATTTTGTGATACAGGGAGAGTAATCCCCGACCCCCCAAGAATATATTGCTGCTACTCTCACATTAACTTTTTACTTGAATTAAATTTTGATGCATAATTTTTTTTTAAACAATCATTAATTGATAACTAGAATATTTGTCAAAATTTATACTATTTTAGATCATTAGTTTGCAAAGTTTAAAAATAATAATAAACATTTTAAAAATTGGTAGATGTTAATATGATGGGCATATTATTTTTTGTATAAGTAATATGTGGCAAAATTTAAAGAAGCAAAATGTGATGCACTATGGTTTCTCCTTTGTCAAGAAACTCTCAGCCATTTTGGCCTGAGAAACCTGTCAGCCACCTTGCCTTCCCGTTCCATGCTCCACCTTAAGTTTTTCCCCATATTCTCTATCCTGCTTCATCTCATTTCAACATCATCATCTTTGTCCACTCTATGGTCTTTGTATCTGGATCTCCCTTATCTTTTTCCAAACTCGGCATAGTTTATATTTATTCTCCTGCAACTTTATTACTTGTATCCTTAGTGCTTGTGAGCATTTACATTCAATTAGCAGATATTTAATATTTTTCATACCTTTCTGACTAAATCACCCACATTTTTTTATTTATGTATATATTCCCTTGTTACTAATGATCCTATTCAAGCCTTAAACAGTAGACTACTTTCCTTGCTATTATTGGAAATTAACTTGCATCCAGTATTCTGTTTACTAATATATGTTTTAAAACTCTTTACTCTCCATACTAGTTCTCCTCTCTCCAGCTCCCTATTTTTTATTAAGGCATCTATTCTTTTATCCCATTCTTTGCCACTATAACATTCAATAATCCTAACACAATCATCCCACCTTTTGTATAAGTAAGTACATTGACATAAAGTCTTAATCAAAAAATAAATAAAAACGAGGCCATGGATGTTGACATTTGTAACAACTGTTGGAATTTCTGGCTACAATCTGTTAATGGAAAAGTATATGTGGAATCTGTTAGTTACCACAAATTTCATATATTTTGGTAAATTGGGAATAAAAGTAACACTTTGTATAATTGTTATTAATATTTGGCAGCATTCCACATTTTTTCTGATTCACTGGTCTTTTTCCAAAAAAAATTTATATATTTGAAAAATATAAAGAATTTGATCTACCTTGAAGAACAAATTTTATAAATATGCTTCCATAAATAGTAGCTTCTGAAATATTTAAAAGAAATGAGATTATGGGAAGCATTAGTATAAATCTTTGATTTTTTTTTTTTTACATTAAATTGGGCTGATTAAATTTGGAAAATGAATGGAAACTTTTTGTTAAGCCTAATTCCTGTTTCTATTTTGTCTTTTTATTAGCTGAATAATTTTTATAAAAAAAAAAACAAAAATCCCCATTTGCTATAGTAAGTAGCAAGTATAAATGGGAAGGGGTGGTGAGGTTGAACATTTTAAGTTTTTAAAAAAATAGATTTAAAATAGGAAAGAAAAAGGATAGGACTAATTAGCAAATGTGTATATGTAAAATAATTATTTATATTTAAAAAAATTTTTACCGTTTTTATCTGTTAATGGCTACTTTAATTAAAAACGAGAAATTTGTAAACGACAGGTAAGATTACATACAATTTTTAAAGTTAGGCAAAAGTACTTCCAATATCCCTCCCCCTCCACAACTGAACAAGAAAGAAGTAATTATTCAATATTGCTGGTGTGGATGATCTAAAATATTCCTTTCTTGATTTACTGTTTAGATAAGATTGGTTATATACCCATTCCAATAATTGGATGGTAGCTTGAATGAAAAATCCTAAACCTGATATTTACCTGATGATTGATTGCATTTTAGTTCTATTTAGATGTGGATCATATCTGTTGTTGTCTAATATTAAATGTTGAATGAAAAAAATTTAAATTTTCCAATTATATTCAACTATTTGTAATAATACCCTGAATTAGTATATAGTTTTGAGTGGTTTACAGGTGTTGTGACTGACCAGTGACTGTACTAGCATGAGAATTAAATTTGGATCTTTAGATTCTTGAACATTGAATTTTACAGTAGCTCCAACCAACTGAGCTATTCTGCCCAATAAATAAAGTTTGATTTTTTTCTTTTACAGACATTCAATATTTATTGTTAGATGATGGAAATAGCTCAAGTATAACTAAACCTGATCAATATATATATATATATATTGTAACCTAATTAAAGGTCGCTCAAAAGATACATTGTAACATAATAAAATGAGTTCAAATATTATAGATTTCTCAAGATCCAAATATCAATATATAAGAAATAATCATAAATTCAAAAATTAAATGATGATCAAAAGATATTATTATATCTGAGTAAAGGAGTCCCTAAAATGATCATAATATTTAAAAGAAATAAGTAAATTATTAACAAATTAGTATTATATGAAATCATGTGAGGTGAGTACACTAGTAATTCAATAAAATATATAACTCAGGTATACAGGCAGTAGGTTTTATCCACTTTCATTCCTTGGTTTGATGTTAAGTGCATGTTTAAACAAATACTAAGTGAATATGGTCTAGCAGGGCGCCACTAGATTATCTGAATCTAGACACGGTTATATCTGATAACCTTTCACATGTACTGGGTTTGAATCCCTTTTTGGTACTTTATTTCTAATAAAATGAGAGATTTTGCTTTTTGAGCCATATCACTATAAGCACTAATAGTTAGGTAAAAGTAAAACATCTTTAAACCAAAGCGGAGTATACTAGACATAAATCATTTCTCAGATCTTAACATGACAAATGTGTTTTAATATTTTTATAAGTTCACTAGCTCAGATTATATATAACTAATTTAGGATGGCAATTCACTCATCCTTGCATGAAATAGATGATGGGATGTGATTATAATAATACTAAGAGATCACTAAATATTATAAAATCAATATTTATTTATGGCCTTTAAACAGTTAAACAGCTCATTAATTAAAACGTTGATGACGATGATGATGATGATAATAACAATAATGACAAGGGTTTCAACTACAGCTCTAGGACTAAGCCTAAACATAAAACTAAATTTTATAAAGAAATTCATAATTATTGCTTAATTTTAGCATATTTACTTATATCTTAAATAACTAATATTCAACCATTGATAATGATGAATAATCACACTTAACAAAGACTACACTTAATGAAATATATACGCCTCGTTTAATAAAACAAACTAATATTTATTACTACATTTCTAACATATACATAAAAATTTCTAGATAAATATGAAAATTGACATGAATAATAATAATAATTGATTATATAACACTCCTCAGATTAATTTTAAGTTCTTCCCCTTTCCCTTCAAATGTATTTTGTATTAAGTTGGACGTCACATTGACCATGAAAAGTATTTCAAGACAAAAAATATTATCTGCTCATTAGCACACATACTTTAAAATCCAACATGTAAATAGAATAAAAAAAAAATGTTAGTAAAATTGAAAGAGCAAGTTTTAGAAAAAAGTTTTAAATTATTTTCTCCCCCTCCCTTCCAAGCGCTGAAATCTATACTTAACTTGAAACAAAATAATCCAATATTCTAATACTACTCATTATTCACTCACAATTATACACATATAAAATATCACTATGTATGTGCGTGTTTTATCCCATGATAACAAAATATTATTTAAAACCAAAATAATAATATATTAGTTAAAACTAAAATCATAATACCATAAAAAAAAATAAAAAAAATTGTTTTACATATTAATATTGTAAAATTAATAAACAAATCATTTTATACATTCAAGATCATTTATGAAGCTCAAAGTTATTATTAGTAAGACATTCTTGTTTTAATCGACCTGAATAGTCTTTAAAAGTTCTTTAAATAAAAATATACCACTTTATTGCTAAAATGTTTATTAAGACTGATATCCTAAAGAAAATAGATATAAAAAGTCATATTACCGATCTTTTGTTTGTGGCGAATTTCCAAGGGTTCAAACTTGTCTTGTATAATGTTTATATTTCTGTAGCTACCATTTCCGTTTTACTGGGAACAATCTCTTTCTTGAGGTGGATAACTATTTGATGATGATGACTCTATTGAGGTTATTTGCTTTAGTGGACAATTTGGAAATCATTATAGTAAATTTTCTTCTCTTCTTGTCAAGCATGTGGATGAAATACAGCAGTTGTTTTCCCATTTGTAAATTTTCTTGAGTTTAAAATCAGTTGTTGTAACAATTAATTGGACTTGATGATTAATATTTATCAGTAGATTAATTCATCTTCTTTGAATGCAGGTGAATGCTTTCTTCCTTCTATTAAAAACATCTTATTTATCTGGTCAGTTGAAAGGTGTAGAATATTATTTTAGACACATCTTTTCTTTCCTATGTGATGTGCAGCTTCCTCCAGATGGTCCGGCAAATGGAATATACATATAATTTTTCTAGCCCGCCATCTCTTATATTTTCAACGTTCAATATTATAGTTTAATAATCTGAATCAATCACAACAATAATCTAAATAATAATTCAAAACAGCTTTTTATATCCAATTTTTAGCTAACTTAACCAATCAGAGATAGCATCACTTGCTATTTTTGGACAAATTTGTTTTAATTAGATCTCTAATTTATTTTCAACTATATTATTTTTCAACTGAAAAGTTCAATCCTTTTTCCAGACACTTTTGTTTTAAAAAAAAAAATAGACTCAATTCTTATTTCCTTTCTTTTGTTTTTTTTTTCTTTTTAACATCCAGGTAACACTTCAAATCTTTGAGCTTCCTTCTTTAGATCTTGATAAGACAATTTCAAAAATTATAGTTCTGACTCATGATAAGCTTCCAAAGTGAAACAATCATTTACAAAAAAAAAATTGCTACAAAGATCGATATCTGATTAAACAGATTTCCTCTTTTAACAAAAAATTGTACAAAAAAAATAATTTAACAGATTTAATACTTCCTTTTCTTTCAATATTTAGGAAATGTAAAATTTTGTATGTAATGTACCCACATCCTTCATTCTTTCAAATCATTCATAAACTAACCTTAAATACTATAATTGCTAGCTTAGTAATTATAACCCAATTATTTAATTAAATCTGTAACTTTTAAATCCCAATTATAATTAAAGAAAAGCAAAATAAAAGTATAGAATAAAATATTAGAATTGATCAAGCATAGGTTAGTTTTAAAGAAAGTTAAAATGTTTAATATTTGAAATATAAAACAATTAAATAATTTACACATACATTGCCTATATGTATGCATTATAACTTTGCTTTTTAACAGAAAATTTAAATATTAAATAGTTTAAATGTGTGTATTACCTTTCTATCAACACACACACAAATAAAGCATATAATTGTTGTCCCATTCTTTCTGTTTAAAGCTTTTGAAATTTTGATCTGGAAGGGTTTGAACTTGGATGCCCTACAGCTTCTTTTATGATTATATAAAATTGTGATGATGATTTTTGGTTTACCTTTTCTACATGCACATTACTATAAATTTGGCTAGTGACCAAATTGTAATGGCACAACTTTCTCCCCCTTCGGATAAAATCATCAGCACTTTTGTTTTAACTATATTTTTAAAAAAAATCTTAACTAATAAATACACTAATAATAATAAACACTTATAATATATATAAAAAATTAACTACTGCTAAATATATTTTTCATTAAAAAAAAAACCTAAAAATAATTTATTTGGAGATCTTTGCCAGGCTATTCTGCTGAAGTATAAGGGATCAAACTCCTAGCATTATAGGTCCCCTTATTCCCATCAAGAGCAGCAAGCATAAAGGCATTCTCCCCTATTTTCTTGGTAATTTGGAATGGCTTTTTCTTTTCAAACCATATTGTGGTCTGCATAAAAATGCACCTGTACATCCAGTCCATTTTTAATATTTCCATTTTTCATCTTGACTGGATATTTATAAAACATCTCTGGAGGAATTATTTTATATAACCTCCTATTACAAACTCTATTTAGAAATATGGACTCTTGGTACCATACATAATATGCCTTCAAGTTTTTCAGAGAGATTGACTCTCTATACAATACATACTTTATTTTTAAATTTTCCAGAAAGATTGACTCTCTGTACCATATATAATTCATTCTTAAATCTTCCAGAGAGATTAATTCTCTGTGCCATATATAATTCATCCTTAAATCTTCCAGAGAGATTGATTCTCTGGGCCATGTATAATTTATTTTTAAATTTTCTAGAAAGGTTGACTCTTTGTACCATATATAAGGCACATTTAAATTTTTCAGAGCATTTACATTTTTCAGAGAGATAGATTCTCTGTCTGATACACACTGGACATTTACATTTTTCAGAGAGATTGGCTCTCTGTACCATATATGACTTATTTTTGACTTTTCCAGAGCAGTTGAATTTTTCAGAGAGATTTGGACATTTACTTTCTTTACTGGGAGATTTGGTATTATGGCTAATATCGGTCTTTCTACTTCTTTTTCACCTTGTGGATTGTTAACTAAGGTAGGCATCCTTTTCTCTGACTGACTCTGTTCTGAGCTATCCCTACAGTCATCTGGACTGATGCTAACATCATTTTGCCTTGAGTTTAGGTTTGACTGATCCTGCAGCCCTACATTAATACAATCTTTTAATTCCCCTATTTTCTGGTAGAGATCATCCATCTTGGGGTTTATGTATTCCACAACATAGGCCTTCTGGTTCTCCTCAACCTTTTCCAACATAACACCCAATTCATGTTGATTCATTCTGGATCCCTCTTCTAAAGAACTTGACTTGTCCCTTTTTACTATCTCCTCCCTAAAGCTATCCATTTGTTTCCCCAATTCTTTCCTAAGATTTTGGTCAATTTGTACACACTCATTGGCCATGCTTCCCTTAACTTCTCGTATTTCCTTTTCTAAGCCACTAAACTTATTTTTCATAGTGAGGGTTTGATCTACACAGCCCAAAGTGGCTTCCTTATATGAGTCCACTTTGGCTACCCCCTCCTCTAATCTAATATGAATTCCTGCAGAAGTTATTTCGGCATTCTTTTCTATGCATTCTGATATGGATTGGGAGACCAAACCATGGACCTCATTCCTAACTAACTGAATTTCTCTCTTATTTTCTTCAATAGACTGCTCCACTTGAGCCTTTAATGACTGTAGTCCCTGACAGCCCTCCTGTTTGGTGACTTCCATAGACCTACACACTCCTTCTATCCTCTCCTCTAATGACACAAACCTATTTTTACACTCTATATTGGACCCTTCTATCCTATTTTCCAAAGCGATGATCATTTGGTTGTTATTGTCAATAGAGTTCTCTAGATTTACCCTTAAACCTTCTATACTTTTCTCCATAGATTGACCTATCTTTTGTTCTAGATTTTCCATCCTTTGCTTACTATCCTCTCTTAGACTTTCTATATTTTGCTTACTATCTTTTCTTAGACTTTCTATATTTTTCTCTATCTTTTGTTCTAGATTTACCATACTTTTATTATTTTTCTCTATCTTTTGTTCTAGATTTACCATACTTTTATTATTTTTCTCTATCTTTTGTTCTAGATTTACCATACTTTTATTATTTTTCTCTATCTTTTGTTCTAGATTTACCATCCCTTGCTTACTATCTTCTCTTAGACTTTCTATATTTTTCTCCATCTTTTGTTCTAGATTGACCGTACTTTGCTTGCTATCTTCTCTCATACTTCTGAGCATCTGCATTATCATGTCCATGTCTGATGGTGCCATCTTTGCTATTTGAGCCTGGCCCACTTCTGACTCCTCATCTACTTCCACACTTGAGGCCGTATTACTGCTACTAACATTAAAGGCATCTTCCTCTACTTCCTCTCTTTCCTTTTGTGTTTTTAAGAAAACCTCCCCATCCTCTTCTTCAGTATGAAAACGATCACTGATTCCTGGTATTGGGGCACCTTCCTCTTCCATAACCTCTTCCATACTATAATTTAGTTCACTCATGTTATAAAACTATATATATCCCATCTGTACTTCCCTGACCATCAGAAATCCACACATCTTCTCCCTGTCTGACACCTATTCTGACCAACTGACTGATTTGATTTTCACCTTATTATGCATTTACAAATACAACAAAAAAAAAATTTTAATATCCTTATTTAATGAACTACACAACAATAATCTATATAGTGCATGTCTGTCTGTAATAGCCCAAATTATACATTCATCCATTCTCCCAGAAATCCGACAGATATTGACAGTCCACAGAATGACTAGCAGTTCACAATCTTGAGATAAATAAAAGAATTCAGTCACAACACTATAATCACACAATGCATCACGAGCACTCAGAAGATCATCCCAATTCGATCACTATTAACTACCACAACCCTTGATTAAATGAAGCAAACTCTGTTGCAATAAAAGATGTATTTTAAGTCTTAGGGGCTAAGATAGATAAACTATGCCTTGCTCTCTCTCTTGGAGTCTTATGTGGCAAGTATCAAGGAATGCCCTGCTTATTATAGACTACAAAAACGAAACCTTGCTCTCTCTCTTGGAGACTTATAGGCTGATATCATGGCAGGTCTACTGTTAACTGCTTCATGAAAAAAATAAGACTAACATATAAACTTGATTGGAAAACTATGCCGTGCTCTCTCTCTTGGAGACTTATAGGCTGATATCATGGCAGGTCTGCTGTTAACTGCTTCATGATAAAATAAAGATAACATATAAATTGGGTTGGAGCAGTGAATGGGTTTGATCATTCATAAGTTACACGAAATACATAGCATTCTCAAGGCAATGACAAAACTCTCCACTCATCATCAAAACAGCAATCTAACCAACCAAACTCCAACGATCAACCATCCAATCAAACCTCTAAAATCATAGACTTTTTACAAAATGAACTCCCCAAACACACATGAGACTACTATTCCATAATTCATCACTATTACTATGCCTATCCTATCTGGCAATAAATCATTTTAATGTTCCACAAAAAAAATCTATTATTTATTTCACCTTTGTCTTAAGTTGTGATATTCATCTCTATTTTCAAAATTGATAAAAAAAACTACGCTGTTTTATGGCTGTACCCATTTTATCATCATCAATGAAAAATTAAATCATATTAAACATCATCATCTAAAATAAGACTGTTTGGCCAAGAAAATTTTGTAAGACAAAAAAAATTTTTACTGAAAAAAAAATTTTACTAAAAAAAATTTCTCTATTTTTAACCACACATCTCCCATCATTCTATAGACTCTCTTTTTCAGGTATATGGTAAAATATCAGGCCCCAGTTGGGTGTCCATTGTAACCTAATTAAAGTATCATCAAAAGATACATTGTAACATAATAAAATGAGTTCAAATATTATAGATTTCTCAAGATCCAAATATCAATATATAAGAAATAATCATAAATTCAAAAATTAAATGATGATCAAAAGATATTATTATATCTGAGTAAAGGAGTCCCTAAAATGATCATAATATTTAAAAGAAATAAGTAAATTATTAACAAATTAGTATTATATGAAATCATGTGAGGTGAGTACACTAGTAATTCAATAAAATATATAACTCAGGTATACAGGCAGTAGGTTTTATCCACTTTCATTTCTTGGTTTGATGTTAAGTGCATGTTTAAACAAATACTAAGTGAATATGGTCTAGCAGGGCGCCACTAGATTATCTGAATCTAGACACGGTTATATCTGATAACCTTTCACATGTACCGGGTTTGAATCCCTTTTTGGTACTTTATTTCTAATAAAATGAGAGATTTTGCTTTTTGAGCCATATCACTATAAGCACTAATAGTTAGGTAAAAGTAAAACATCTTTAAACCAAAGTGGAGTATACTAGACATAAATCATTTCTCAGATCTTAACATAACAAATGTGTTTTAATATTTTTATAAGTTCACTAGCTCAGATTATATATAACTAATTTAGGATGGCAATTCACTCATCCTTGCATGAAATAGATGATGGGATGTGGTTATAATAATACTAAGAGATCACTAAATATTATAAAATCAATATTTATTTATGGCCTTTAAACAGTTAAACAGCTCATTAATTAAAACGTTGATGACGATGATGATGATGATAATAATAACAATAATGACAAGGGTTTCAACTACAGCTCTAGGACTAAGCCTAAACATAAAACTAAATTTTATAAAGAAATTCATAATTATTGCTTAATTTTAGCATATTTACTTATATCTTAAATAACTAATATTCAACCATTGATGATGATGAATAATCACACTTAACAAAGACTACACTTAATGAAATATATACGCCTCGTTTAATAAAACAAACTAATATTTATTACTACATTTCTAACATATACATAAAAATTTCTAGATAAATATGAAAATTGACATGAATAATAATAATAATTGATTATATAACAATCCTCAGATTAATTTTAAGTTCTTCCCCCTTTCCCTTCAAATGTATTTTGTATTAAGTTGGACGTCACATTGACCATGAAAAGTATTTCAAGACAAAAAATATTATCTGCTCATTAGCACACATACTTTAAAATCCAACATGTAAATAGAATGTAAAAAAAAATGTTAGTAAAATTGAAAGAGCAAGTTTTAGAAAAAAGTTTTAAATTATTTTCTCCCCCTCCCTTCCAAGCGCTGAAATCTATACTGAACTTGAAACAAAATAATCTAATATTCTAATACTACTCATTATTTCACATTCACTTCCAATTATACACATATAAAAATATTATTATGTATGTGCGTGTTTTATCCCATGATAACAAAATATTATTTAAAACCAAAATAATAATATATTAGTTAAAACTAAAATCATAATACCATAAAAAAAAAATAAAAAAAATTGTTTTACATATTAATATTGTAAAATTAATAAACAAATCATTTTATACATTCAAGATCATTTATGAAGCTCAAAGTTATTATTAGTAAGACATTCTTGTTTTAATCGATCTGAATAGTCTTTAAAAGTTCTTTAAATAAAAATATACCACTTTATTGCTAAAATGTTTATTAAGACTGATATCCTAAAGAAAATAGATATAAAAAGTCATATTACCGATCTTTTGTTTGTGGCGAATTTCCAAGGGTTCAAACTTGTCTTGTATAATGTTTATATTTCTGTAGCTACCATTTCCGTTTTACTGGGAACAATCTCTTTCTTGAGGTGGATAACTATTTGATGATGATGACTCTATTGAGGTTATTTGCTTTAGTGGACAATTTGGAAATCATTATAGTAAATTTTCTTCTCTTCTTGTCAAGCATGTGGATGAAATACAGCAGTTGTTTTCCCATTTGTAAATTTTCTTGAGTTTAAAATCAGTTGTTGTAACAATTAATTGGACTTGATGATTAATATTTATCAGTAGATTAATTCATCTTCTTTGAATGCAGGTGAATGCTTTCTTCCTTCTATTAAAAACATCTTATTTATCTGGTCAGTTGAAAGGTGTAGAATATTATTTTAGACACATCTTTTCTTTCCTATGTGATGTGCAGCTTCCTCCAGATGGTCCGGCAAATGGAATATACATATAATTTTTCTAGCCCGCCATCTCTTATATTTTCAACGTTCAATATTATAGTTTAATAATCTGAATCAATCACAACAATAATCTAAATAATAATTCAAAACAGCTTTTTATATCCAATTTTTAGCTAACTTAACCAATCAGAGATAGCATCACTTGCTATTTTTGGACAAATTTGTTTTAATTAGATCTCTAATTTATTTTCAACTATATTATTTTTCAACTGAAAAGTTCAATCCTTTTTCCAGACACTTTTGTTTTAAAAAAAAAATAGACTCAATTCTTATTTCCTTTCTTTTGTTTTTTTTTCTTTTTAACATCCAGGTAACACTTCAAATCTTTGAGCTTCCTTCTTTAGATCTTGATAAGACAATTTCAAAAATTATAGTTCTGACTCATGATAAGCTTCCAAAGTGAAACAATCATTTACAAAAAAAAATTGCTACAAAGATCGATATCTGATTAAACAGATTTCCTCTTTTAACAAAAAATTGTACAAAAAAAATAATTTAACAGATTTAATACTTCCTTTTCTTTCAATATTTAGGAAATGTAAAATTTTGTATGTAATGTACACACATCCTTCATTCTTTCAAATCATTCATAAACTAACCTTAAATACTATAATTGCTAGCTTAGTAATTATAACCCAATTATTTAATTAAATCTGTAACTTTTAAATCCCAATTATAATTAAAGAAAAGCAAAATAAAAGTATAGAATAAAATATTAGAATTGATCAAGCATAGGTTAGTTTTAAAGAAAGTTAAAATGTTTAATATTTGAAATATAAAACAATTAAATAATTTACACATACATTGCCTATATGTATGCATTATAACTTTGCTTTTTAACAGAAAATTTAAATATTAAATAGTTTAAATGTGTGTATTACCTTTCTATCAACACACACACAAATAAAGCATATAATTGTTGTCCCATTCTTTCTGTTTAAAGCTTTTGAAATTTTGATCTGGAAGGGTTTGAACTTGGATGCCCTACAGCTTCTTTTATGATTATATAAAATTGTGATGATGATTTTTGGTTTACCTTTTCTACATGCACATTACTATAAATTTGGCTAGTGACCAAATTGTAATGGCACAATATACACACATACCAGGATTAGTTTTCAGTAATGAAGAATAAAAAGCATGGTCCAGAATATACAGATGATTAATATATTATAATCAATAGTTACTACTTAATTATTTTACAAAGTATCTAGCTTTTTACACAAATTACTCAAATTGTTGAAGGTGGGATACTCTTGAAATCTGCCTTGGAGCTGAGAATTTGACATATATAAGTATGCTTGTGTTTACATGCCCAATATGAATTTATATTTTGATTGAAAAGGAACATGGGTGGGATAGAAACAGACTAAAAACCTGTTATAATGCTATGCCTCTATTACTGTTACATACCTTAATAAATAAGTATTAGGAAAATATCTATTTCAAAATCATGTAGAATATTTACTACTATATATGTAAATTCCTTACTTGTTAAATGATTTTATATATCTCAGAAAATATGAAAATATAAATATATGTCTTACTGAATGAAATTTTTTTTTAAGTTACATAAAATTGATTATTTTAAAAAAAAAAGTCTAATACATGTATTAATCTGATTACTGATTAAAATTAGATCTGTCATTATCTGGAAGTCCATGACCCATATTTTTATTATTATTAAATTTATTGATTATTTATTAAACAAAATTATTTAACTGCATATAAATAGCATTTAAATCTAACTAATAATTATTATTATACTATATATAAATAATGCCTGAATGCTAATGGCAGAGGTGGATCTTAAAAAAAAATGTTAACTGCATATTTAGATTAAGCAATACTTTGTGTGTGTGTATATATATATAGGACCTCATGATTGTATCCACAATCTGGATTTGGAATCCGGGCTGAGTAAACTTAAAAAATGTGTTTTATTAGAACTAAGATTTTTTCTTCAGATAGTTGGCCAAAGTATCACCCAGCTAACTATCCAAAATTGTTCAATAAACAGGTATCTAGCATTTCTTAGAATATAAAACAAAAAAAAAAGAAAACACTCAGACCCTCCCCATCTGGCAATTGGTAGGTACTGTGGGTACTGCCGTTTGCTTCACTATTCCTCTATGAGTGAAGTTGGAAAGACCTTTGTCTTCTGTATTTGATTAATTAAAGTCTGCATCATACAATTGAAAAAAATATAAAGTATTATTAATATTTGCCTATATATTATGTGTTACATTTATAGCATAATAAAAATGTTGATGAAAAAAATATTACTTGATTTTCTATACCTTATATATATATATATTGTAGCGAATATATAGGCCATGCCAACATTACATTATTGTATTTTCAAAAATGTAATGTGATTCATTTAATTAATTTTCCCTTTCATTAAAAATAAAATACATTGAGCAGTAAAAGGCAAGAAAAATGAATTAGCTATTAAATAATGTTTGTTTGTTTTTTTACATAAGAAGTGAAAATTACTGTTTTTCATTATTCATTTAAAATGATGGAAAGATTCATTGTATTAAGATTTATATGGAAAATGAAGGAATAAGTTAAAGTAAATGGCTCATTGGTTTCTATTCTAGTGGAATTATCTAATCTACATTCCTTCTCAATTTATTTTAAAACTACTATTAGTGAATAGTTGAAGAAATAATGATATGAATGCCTTATATAATTACTTTTAGCATTTTACTTAATGATTCTGAAAAGAGAAAAAAAAACATTGAAAAGTTTTCCAGATAGTGGTAAGACATTTTAAAGTTAGAATTACTTTGATATTATTTTGTTATTTTTGAATATGCAAGATCAGTGAAGGAAAAGAATATTTAAGAACTTTTAAAGAAAGATTAAAGAATGAAAATTATTTTCAAACTTGTTAAAAATGATATTATTTTTTTATGCATAAAAGAATGATAGAAATATAATATTGGAATTTGAATTCTTTGGTGTATAAATTGTATAATATTCTACAATAATAAAGTATTTAAAATTATTTCTGAAAAGCTATCTAGAAATAAATGAAGATAATTCTTTTGTATGTGAAAAGGTTTAGAATGAATTTGAAAAGAAAGCATTCGAACTTTATTGCAATCTTTGAAATAATATATATTAAGGCTATAACCTTAAGACTATGTGCCTAGATACAGCAGTAGGGACCTCTACAAATCTTAACACAAGATTTATGACTTTAAAGCAGTGGTCTTCAATCTTTTCACACCTGCGGACTGGTAAAAATAAAGATAAGGTTTCGCGGCCCGGCAAAAATAAGAATAAGGTTTCGCAGACTAGCAGAAGTCTATAGATAATTTTTTTTAAAGATGTAAACTGCTTAGCTTTAGATGAGCATAATTGTTATAACTGATCAAAACAACAATGTTAAATATATAAAAGAAATTATATATGTATATGGAGTTTGTATTATAAAAAACTTTTTTTTTTTAATTTTGAATTTTTTTAGAAAAATAAAAAAAAATTTAATTCAACCCCCTCCCCCACATAAACATCTGTGATAACTAAAAAAACAAATTAATTTATGTATGATTGATGAGATTTTGTTTTCGTTGTGTCTTTTTTTTTAATTGGGTAAAAATGAGATGAACAAATAAATAAAAATTGTTTATATTAATTAAAAGTTTAAACTTATTATTTTGTTGTTACAAACTTTCCTGCGGCCTGGCACTGGTCCGCGGACCAAGGGTTGAAGATCACTGCGTTAAAGGACTTCCTTCCACCTACTTTTTAATTACATAGGCGAATCTAAAGCATTTTGATTTGAGAGCTTGAAGCTATTAATTACTTCACTGATTAAGTCCACAATTTCTATACAAGCTAATATAGTGAAATCTTTCGATTTACAGTGAGTCAATGAGAAGCTCTTATAATTAGAAATCTTTTAAGACAATTTAAAATAGTAATTAATAATTTGTTAAGTGCATACCTATTACCTAAGTAATATATATATTAAGGCTATAACCTTAAGACTATGCGCCTAGATATTACAGTAGAGACCTCTACAAATCTTAACACAAAATTAATGACTTTAAAAGACAAGAGCGGCCACTTTTATCTTCGACCTACTTTTTAATTATATAGGCAAATCTAAACTATTTTGATTTGAGAGCTTTGAAACGAAAAGCACTCGAGAAAGAAAATTCCCAAGGAAGATTTTAACTATATATAAATATATATGACTTTTATAAATCTCCACACTATACACGCTGATGCAAAAAAAGTAAAGAAGATATAAGAATAATACTTCTAAGAAAATTCTAATGATTTATTTCATTACTTATTAATTGATTTATTATTTTATTTTTCTCATTAATAAATTATTTTTATTGACAAACTTATTATTTCATACAGTCACTACAATAATAATTGAGTAAAAATATTTTATTATTTCATGAAAAACACACAAATTGCCTACAGCTTATATATAATAGTTGCTAATAAAATAAAGCAATAAATGCTCCATATATGACCCCTAGAGTAACCCCCCCTCCACAGCTCTAAGAACATATTCAATGATGTGTTATGTCTGAAATGTACTGTGGCTAAAGCGAGTGAATATTTATACGAAATATCTAGATAAATAATTCCTAACCTTCTATTTTATTTATGTTCTTTACTGCTGCTGTTGCTACTTACAAAGTTACCATTACAATATATTGTATCGATATCTTAGCTGTACATATAATAATTTTGTGTAAAAAATTAGTAAAATAAAATTCTCATAAATAACATGAAGGTTAATAAATAAATGGATTTATAAAAATCTAGAGTTTTTTTCCTATTATTAGTAGTTTGAAATAAAAGTACAAGTAATTAATTAGAAGGGGGAGGAAAATTAACTCAGCAATTTTAGAAAGTAAATAAAAGTTATGACCTTTCAAGAATAAATCTCTCTCTTCGTTTAAAATATTAAAAAAAAGAAAGTTGAAACTAAAAGCCTAAAATATAAATCTTTTATATAAATTAAAAAAATATCTCGTGAATTAAAGAAAAAAAAAAGCGGTTTCCGGTAATTTAAAGAAATGCAAATGTATATGTGTGTGTGTCATAGTGATTATAAACATAAAGGAATAGTAAATATATGCATGTTCAATGTTAAGGAATAAATGAAAGTTAAAAAATATTGTATAATCATAAGATATATAAACACAGAATTTGCAATGGCAACAAATTAAAAATCTATGAAACAACAAATTTGCAAAGGCTACCAAATGAAAACACGTAATCAAAAGCTTATCTAATGAATGTATTCAAAAACAGTGGAGTAATTCAAACAACAGAGATAGCTGGTAAAACATAAAAAACCAATTACCAAAGACAACAGCTCATCATATAAATAGTCCCGTTATTCATCGGACAATCAGTTGAGATCACAATCAGATCAGTGCAGTCGAGTTCAATCTATCAGGAGATTAAAATCAGTCCAATCAGTTATACAATCATGCATTGTTAATCGTCGTCAGAAACATATGACCTTGCTCCAGCCCTTAGTCTAATGAAGATCAGCAATTTTGCCCATAAAAAGTGATGCCTGCTTAACAACAATTTGAAAAAACCGCCAGGAAACTGTCTAAGAATAGTACCACGGAATAGTAAGCATATAAACCACAAAACTTCAAACCCAACAGTTGAAAAGATTTTCAATTGAAGCAACAACCAGCAAGAAGTCAATGTTCAAAACCTATAGGTAATAAGTAACTTATTATTTCCCTTTCTGATATTAAAGTGGCCATTGCAATAATTTGAAATCTCCCAGAGTCAGTTAACAAATGAACTCTATGGCATGCATAAAGAACTGTTGATGTGCATGTTTTGAACTTTCATGTATGTGAATGCTTTATGATATTTTATATTGATTTCATGTATTTATTTAAATGCCATATATTATTTAATGCTTGAATTCAGAGTGTGTGTGTAGTCATTATATGTAATTATCATTGTTTCATTTAATGAAGTTTCATATAAGTAATCAAAATTTTTTAGTTAATATAAATTATCTTGAAACGTAACATTTGTCGGTCAATTCTTTACCACTAATTAAAGCAATAATGTGTTAGATTATTCTTTTGATTGCGCTAGTCATGAGATATTTTGAGCGCTGGATTATGGGCCTACTGTCCAAACATGCTAGTTCTCGTAATTAGCTGGCGCCTGAGGTTTACCTCAAAACAAATAAAGTGCTTGGATAGTAGGGGTTTGAATCTAGCAGTCGTGCTACAGTCTGGAAATGTGATCGTGTTATGCGTTGCATAGCTCGGTCTGATCGTGGGTATCGTTGATAACTCTGCTGTTGATGGTATTCTCCCCTCTGCTCCAAGGGCCGGTCCGTTCACATAATATTTATATTATAAAAATTATAATAAGTAAGGTTTAAACCCAGTTAAAGCTAGCAAATAGAGTACTCCAGATTATCTTCCGAACGCACCCGGTACAATATATTGTACCAATATTGATATTGCACATATAATTTTATCTAAAAAAATTATTATTAAATAATAAATAAGTTATAAAAATATAAAAGGTTTCTTTAAGTAAACAAAATCAGTTTGTTTTCGAAAAAAAATATGAATCAAATATTTTTCCAGCGTTAGTTTTGAAATAAAAAGCTACAATTAATTAATCAAAAGGGGGGAGGGGAAGTCTTGGTAAGGAAAATTAAACTAAAGGTTTATAAAAGGAAATAAAAAGTTTTCTTATTAGTATTCGTAAAATATAAATAATTTAAAGTTTAAAAACAAAAAACAAATCTCTTTTCATTCGAATTAAGAAAAATGTAAAACTAGTAATATACATGCGTATATATGTGCGATTGTCAACAATAGAATAAATGTTATTATAAATAAATGAAAATTAAAGAAGATTATCATTAAAAAACACAGCAATGGCTATTAGATATTAATTAATATAAAACAATACGTTTTTGCATGGCTATTACTAATTAAGCAATCTTTCAAAACACGTTTATCAAATGATTATCACTGGAATTTCGACAACAGATCTTTGCCAGAGATAGCAAGACAACACGTCGCAGGTATAAATAGGCTTTTTTATCGGACAGTAGTTCAGTTCACAAATTAGTTGAGTGAGTGCAGTTCACAAAGTAATTGAGTAGTGCAGTTCAGAAATTAATTGAGTCAGTTAAGAAACAAAATGCAGTGTTGAGAAGATTTTGGGAACGCACGTTTCTCTCCAGCCCAGATTGTCCGATGAAAACAGCAGATTTGCCCATGAAATAATGTCAGCTTAACATCTTAGAAAATCTCCGTCAGTATCTAATTGTCTCAATGGTAATAATCGTGAAAATAAGGAAACTCATCAAGGAAAAGTCCCAGCCGGCTGGTAAGCATTCATAATGGAAATATCCTCACCGAAAGCAGCCACCAAAGAGAACAAAATTCTACGTCTACATTCAAAAGCCTAGGTAAAACATTTGCTTATTTCGTTTATACTGTAATAGCCATTTCATTGCATTAATTCGTACGAATCTTTCAAGAGTCTAATTATATGAACTTTATATCATACATAAATGAACTATTGATATGTGTGTTTAAATTTCAAATGCTATGTAATACTTTATTATTATTATTATGTGTGTGCATGAGTTAATATGTGCGTGAACCTTATATCAATATTATTAGTCAAAGTAGATAAATTCCCAGTGTTCTGTTATGAAAAATATTCAAGAATATTTAAACTATTTAGAAATGTTAATTTAAAATATGCGTGTGTTTTATTAATTTAGTAAATAAATGTTAGTTAATAAATTATCTTTAAAATTAAACTTTATTTGTTGGTCAATTCTTTTTATCAATTCCTTTTATCAAATTCTTTTATCAACTCCTTTTACAATTCTTTTATCAAGTCTTTTAACCACTAATTAAGTATAATCTATTAGTGATTACAAACAACTGAGCTAGTCATGGATTTAGGCGTTGAGTTAGTAGTGGCCACTGTTCAAAGTGTGTTGTCTATTCTTTTAGTATTCTTTTAGAATAAGCAGCTGGCGCCCGTGGTTATACACAAGCAAAAAAGTGCTTTGGACGTGGTGTTGAACTCAACAGCCGAGAAGAAGCTATGTCCTGGAAATGTAACGTTAGTTATATACTTTATAGCTATCATTTGGGCATACATACTTTCCGAGTATGTTCTTCTCTGCCTAAGAGACCGGTGTTTCGAATCAACATATTCAAATTCAGTTGACTATATAATGTAAAAAACAATAGATGATTAACAAATTGAAATTTGGAGAAATAAATCTATTCAAAAATTAATGTGGATCGGTTTAGATTTCTAAAATTAATTCAATCATTTTTAAAATTATTTGTACACATTCTTAAAATAAATATATAATCAGATAGCAAGTTGATCAAAAAGTCTTCTAACATTCGGACACACAAGTTGAACACAATTGTTCAATTTAATTGATCAAAGAATTTTTTTTTCTCATTTATGAATTGGGCCAACAGACTTGAATGAGTTTTCAAATAATAATTAAAAGGATTATCACTATGATATCACCATTCTTACAAAATAATTGCCATCTTGAAAAAATGGTGGAATATTTTTTTTAGAAAAAAGTTTGAATTTTTTTTTAAAACGTAAATCAAAATAATGGGTACAAATTGATGATAATCACTGTGGTGAATTCTTGCATGAAGATCCTTTGCTAAATTCAATAAATTGTATATTTTTTATTAGATAAGATGGGATGATTATTTGATTACAGTATTCATTTTACATAATTTTTCTGTAAGTGATGTATACTTTACTATTCTCCATTAAATTCATATTTATACATAACTGATAATAGACACATATTTAAAAGATAGTCTGTTAATATTTGTTCCTTTTTTGTGTGTTCAATGAATGTCTATTTTTATGTCAGCCAAAAGAAAAAAAAAATTGGTTGTGAATTAAAAATAAATGCTGCTTCTGACAGACTTTCTACTAGATAGAGTTATATGAAACACAGTTATGATTTTTAAAAAAAGTAAGTAATAAGAAACAAAATATAAGTGCAGTGAAACTGCAGTATGTGTTATATCAATATATACTATTTCAATTATATGCTATCCAAAAAAAAATATTAAAATTTATACATTTAATAAATTTCATATTTTATTATAATAAATATGTAAACCAGTTTTATTTCTTAAATGAATCTTATCAACTTTTTTTAATAAACATATGTAATGTGATGTATTTGATGTGATGTATTTTGGCTTCTCCTTAAATGAAGTCAAGAATATCTCAGCAATTATGCCTAGATAAACCTGTTAGCCACTTTATTTTCCATTCCCCACTCTTAGGCTTCTCATATT
The DNA here is from genome assembly GCA_028023455.1 of Epiperipatus broadwayi. NCBI lineage: Eukaryota > Metazoa > Onychophora > Udeonychophora > Euonychophora > Peripatidae > Epiperipatus > Epiperipatus broadwayi. The sequence goes on from JAQFVV010012785.1 coordinate 187,732, forward strand.
CTGCCCCATCCCATTTCCACAACATAATCTTTGTCAACTCTATGGCCTTTATATCTAAATCCCCCTTATCTTTTCGCAACCCCAGCATAAAAACCAATAACTCACTTTCTGTATAATCGCTTTGTTCATATCTGTTCTCCCATAACTTCATTATCTGTACCCTTTCTGCTTTCAAACATTTACATTCAATCAACAGATGCCTAAAATTTTCTATACCTTCCTTACACAATTTGCACACTAAATCACCCATACTTTTCCATTTACATGTGCATTCTCTTGTTGCTAAAGATCCCGTTCGAGCCTTAAACAATAAACTACTTTCCTTACTATTATCATAAATTAACTCGCATCCAATATTCCGTTTACTTCTATATATATTTAAACTCTTCTTACCCTCCATACTAGTTCTCCAATTCCCTATTTTTTATTAATGCTTGTATAAAAATACAAGTTTACTGATATAAATTTTTTATCCAAATCTTTTGCATACCACATTACCTTTCTCACCCATCTTGTTGCCTGCCCTTTACTCATAACCCAATTAAACACTATTTTGGCTATTCTTTTACTATCCATAAACTGCAACCTACCAAACATTTTCATTTTACTTTTTTGCAACTCTCATGTAAAAACTTGACCATCCCATTTCTCATTGAATTGCCTCCTTTGCTGTCCACATCTCTGCATCTAATGCATGTCTTCTTACTTCCCTTTGTACTTTCTCTAAATAATCTAAAACCCTTTTACTAACACATAATGCATCATTACCATATGTTAACCCTGCCACTGCAACTCCCTTTCCATACAATTCTAGCTACATCATATTTATTATATGAAAATACTGTTAATTTCTTTACCAAACCCTTTCTTTTCTTTGCTTCATTTACCAGTTTTTTCTCCCTTTCATCCAAGCAATTTTCCTGATTACATAAGATGATTCCCAAATACCTATATCTATCCACCACACTTAACTTTATATCTCAATGAAAATTCTACATCTTCTCTTTTCCCAGCATTAACCATCATTATATTTGATTTTTCTTCACTAAATTTATCCCCATCTCTTTACCCACCCTTGCATATTCAACATCATTTTCATATCTTCTCTTCTTTCTGCACACAAAAAGATATCCGCAAAAAAAAGACCCGACAAAGTATATACTCCCTTGCCACCTATTAACAGTATCTCTCTCCCTCTTAGTCTTTCTATTGCTTTCTCCATTTCACTCAAATACAACAGAATAGGTGATATAGGGCATCCTTGCCTTAATCCCACCCCATTTTTAACTTTAACTGATTCTATATCCCCTAATTGGTAAGTATAATAATTATTTTCATATAATTTCTTAGTAATATTTACTAAAGCTTCATCCATTCCCAAATTTGCTAACCTTACCCATAATCTATTTCTATTTACTCTATCATATGCTTTCTCTATATCTATAAAACTCATATATAACAATCTACCTGAATTCCTATTCATATCCATAAGTTGTGTAACTATGAACAAACTATCTCCTATACACCTATCTGACCTAAAACCTCCTTGCATTTCCCCCACTACATTATTCTCTTCCATCCATTTTACAACTCTTCCAACTACCATATATGAACAGCAACACATCCTCTAAATTTTTGAAGCATGCTAAACAATCTGGACACAACTATCTACCCGCCAATCCCATAATATTGTGCTCAGAATCAAATGATCACAAAAGAAAAATAAAGGAGGCATTTTACATTAATGGAAACATCCATGCCATTAATAGGAAAGACGCTTCGAGATCTCGAAGAAATGGGCTACGTAATACTAGCTTATTTGAATATTTGTATTTGCATATATTTTATTATACATTTTATGAAGGCTATGAATATGAGGCATGGATCCTCGAAAATGTTAAGCCGATAAACGTTTAACACTAATTTGGATCTTCTCTAATTAACAATTATAAATAAGTGTTTGTTTGTTCTACCATATATGAGAAAACTTTATATAAAACTGATGTTATCGCTATCGGTCTATAATTATTTAACTTTCTATGATCCTTATTCTTACCTTTAAATAATTATCTTATTCTTGTATTACTACAACTACCCGGAAAAATCCTTCTGTGCCATCTTATTAAAACATGATAAAAACTTTGCTTTTGCTCTATGCCCTAAATTCATTATCATCTCTGCTGCCCACCCATGTAAACCTCTCGCCTTTCCACTTTTCAATCTCTTCCCTACCTCATTCTGTTCATTTTTTGTGAACCTAATATTACCATTACTAAATGCTTTCATGTTTTTTATCACTAAGTCCTTCACATCTAACATCTTTTCTATATCCATTACATATCTATTTAAGATTCTCTCTAACTCTTCTCTAGAACTACACTCTATTCCCTCATCATCTATTAATACACTCTATTCCCTCATCATCTATTAATACTATCTTTATCCTACATTTCTCCTTTTAATGTAACTCCAAACATTTTTACTCCTATCTTTTCCACTTTTATTAATATTCTCCAACAATTTACTATTCAACTTCATCCTCTGTCTATAATTATCTATTTTAGCCAACTTCTTCTTTTCTAAGTACTTTCCCCATTTAACATTAATATCGTTTTCACTCCCTTTGTTTTTAATAGCACACTTATATTCTCTACATGCTTCTTTCCTCTCTTTTACACTTTTACTACCTCATTTTTTTATTACTTTTATTCTTCTGCATATTCTCAACTAAAACCCTATTTGCCACTTTTTCTATTTCACCACACCAGTCCTTATACTCATCCTCAACCAACTGTTCCATGATTTCTTCAACTTTTATCTTATACTCTTCCAATTTATTCTTATCATTCACTTTCCATCCACATCTTTCACTATTGTTTCTACCTTTATGTCTATCCTCCATCACATTACTAACTATTTTTAATACAATAAAGTTATGATCACTATTACATACTCTCTCTTCATTATCAAACACCTCAATTTTCCGTATTTTATTCATTCCCTCTTTCTCTACCAATACATAATCTATTGTGTGAAATATATTATTCCTAGACCATGTGTTTGTCCCTCACAAATATTTGATAAATTCCCAATGCTCAAATTTACTCTTTGACAAAATTCCTTCAAAAACTGACCATTCTTATTATGTACATCATCAATTTCTTCAATATGCCCATTCATATCCCCTATACCATTATTCTCTTCCCCTTTTCATTAAAACTCTTTATATCCTTAACTTGGCATTCATATATAAAGGCATTCATATATACTACTGTTTCACTCCATTACAGTTGACTATCTCCAGTGGCTATATACACTATAGCCACCATCCATCCACAAATACTCCTGACATTTAACAATATTTAAATATTTTTTCGATATAACAACTATATCACCACCCCTTTTTTCTTTTCTATTTATACCCTGCCAGACCACCTCTTCCAAAAATAGGTTCTTCTTCTCTTAGATGAGTTTCCACAACTGCTAATACCTCAAGCTCTTCATTTTCAATTGCTTTATTTAATTCCAGTCACTTTTCTGGTCTCCTACCACCTTGCATGTTCAAAAACCCAATTTTAACAATTTCTTCTTTCCTAACTACTCTTTTATAAATTCTTTTGTTTCTTTCTTCTCCATTACGTTTATAACAAACTTTCTTATCATTAATCTTACAGAACCATTCCCTCTCTACATTTACACTTTATCTAAATCAACCATCTTTTGCTTATTTCTTATATCCCATCCATTCTTCTTCATTTTGATAATATTACAATTTAAAAGCCCACTCCCCTTTAAAAGTTTCCCAAATTATATTCTTTAAATATCAGACTTCCTAAAACTTCACTTCCTTGTTTTCCTAAGTGCAATCCATCTTTACTGTATAACTCCCTCTTTCCAATAAACCAATCCCATACATCCACAAACACAACATTATTTCTCTCACACAATTTTTTCAATCTCTCATTTATAGAACATGCCCTATCTAACAAATGCCTCTTGTCAAATCTTGGTAATACTCCAACTACCCCTGCTCTTTCTTTAATATCCCTCAAACTCCTAATCAATTCTACATACTCATCCATTACTCTCTCTGATGGCTCTACAAATTATTAATCCCTACCATAACATATGCATCTCTACTACCTTGCTTTCTTACTTTATCTGTCACATCCCTAATTTTAGCTCCAGGCATACATATTCTTACATACCTACATACCTGTTTCAATTTTCCCTTGCACTTATATTCACAAATTCTCTTATTAGTGAATCTCCTATCAATACTGTCTCATATTTTACTTTTTCTACTCCATCTGTAACCTTTTCTACCGTCTTCTGGACCTCCATATCCATTTCTTCCTTATCATTTCGACTCAATAATTTTTTAATCTATTCACACTTCATCTCTAACAATTTTTCATTTTACTTCTACATCTTCACTTCTTACTCTATCTTACTTATCCTCACACTTCGTCTCTAACAATTTTTAATTTTACTTCTACATCCTTCACTTCTTCCTCTATCTTACTTATTCTCTGGCTAACCATCTCCATTGCCTTACTACTTTCTCCACCCATATTTCCTGACACTCCACTAAAACCATACTCTGTCCTATCATTCTTAACTACATTTTGCTCCCTCGCCTCTGTCTTTCTCTCTAGATTACCGACACTTAGAAACCAATTTCTCACCTCTTTAATCACATTTACACACTGACTACATAACCAGCAACCTGTTACCTCTTTCCTATTCTTATGCAAACATTTCAAGTGATACACCTCAGCACACATTGTACACTCTACCAGCGCTCGCCTAATTCCTTTCTGCTGATTGTATATACATTGTGCAATACAAATGCAATCCATTATAACGGATGGAACGAATCACCTGGATATACAGATCAGATTCAACAATCAGCTGCAAAGTTGATGGTGCCAGATATAACGGATGGAAAGATGACCACTAGCCCCAAACGTTGATGATGCCAGATATAACGGACAGAAAGATGACCACTAATTCCAAACGTTGCTAACACCAGTATAATGGGCAGTACTCTTCATCAACAATCATAGGCTAACCAAGCCCAATGATTGTGTGCCAAATGTAATGGATGGTCAACTAACCTGCAGACTATTACTATGCAGATGTAGCAATATGGTGTGGGGATAAGTTAATATGCTCTAATTTATTGCCCCTAATGAGACAATCTGCAGAGACCTACCAGGCTTATAAGGGAAAAAAGTTGCATCCAACTATGTTCAGACTGTGGGTCTACTGATAGAATGCTAATGAGAACCTGATGAAATGCTTAACCAATGATTGCATACCCTTTAATTGACTAACTCTATCCCTATTTAATAATATTAAATGCAATTTAGGTTAGTTCATCCACTTTCCCCTTTTTTAATTCCGTTATGCTTTAATATTCAAACGCAGAGAGTATATTGCTTTCGACTCCTTTAGCAGGTATGAACAGATACACACAGCAACTCCTGCACCTATATATAGGTTATAACTAGCATTTATTATATTTGTTTTATTTTCAAGCTTTTATATAATAAGAAAAATAGATGTGTATGCATGTATAATTATTTATAAACTGTGGAATGTCAGGACAACTCAATAAACCAGAGACCGGAATAATACAAACTCTCAAACATTTATTAACAATAATAAATATCAAGTATAACAACAATAGGAATGATAAAAAAAATATAAAAAATAATAATAATCATATGTACATGTGTCACATGTGAACCTCTACCATTTTACTAATTAATGATTATTATAATCCAATCCTTATACCCCATGGTAGAAATCCACCTATGTCACTAATTCTTTACAAATCATAATTATATAGAAAAATAAACTTTAGTTATTTAATATCATTGAGATGCTGGCTAGCTAAATTATATATTTGCAGATGTTAACCTATTTAACAAGTTCCCCCAATTTATATATATGATAGAGACAGATACTACTTGATTAGTCAAACATACTGGAAAATATATGTACAAGGTTAATTACAAAATAAAACATAATATGTATTCTGTATAAGTGTTGTAATTTAACCTATGAAAATAAATTTAGAGAATCTTACCTCAATATTTATGTGGATAACCTGATGTGAAGCAGGTGGGTTAATCTAAATTTTATTTACAATGAAAATAAAAAAATATCAACGTGAATAATCCCCCCCTTTTTTTTTTTTGCTAATTCTCAAAAAAATGAGGCTTCAGCATCAGTGTGTAAAAATACAACAGATAACATGAATAAAAAAAAATAATAAATAAACAAAAATTTACAATATTGATTCTTTGATTAAAAATTGTAATTGGAACAAAGTTCATAAAAATCATCATAATAGAAGTAGTAGTAGTTGATAGATAGGCAAGTTGTTTTTCAAAGCAGTTTCACTTAGTAAATCATTTTCCTTAGCAAGGATAGACAGGTACAATCATGTCTCCTGTAGTTGTGTTTAATGGTAAACACCTTGATCCTCATTTGAGTCACCATAAAGTATTCCAATCCTTGTTTACTTTGGACTGCAGGCATCTTCTTGTGTGTTTACAATAAAATAGAAATATATATATATAGTTATAGAGGTTGAATGCAGCTGGTAAGAAATACCATGACACACAATAGCATGTTTTGCTTTAGCCCATTTTCATATTAAAGTACAATTTAATAATTATTTATAATCATATATTTGTATTGAAGCGCTTTAAATATATATTAAGAAAATTATTTCATTCTTTTTTTCTTTTCCAATTTTCAGCAGACTTAATTTTCATTATTCTTTTTGAAAAGATTTAAAATATACAAATCTACTCCAACAATCGATTTAATTATTTAATAATATATCAATTATTCTTACTTCTTATTTTATTTTTTTCCCTCTGAATTTGATAAACTTTTAGTTACAGCATTTGACTTTTAAAATGTTTATAATTTAACTAAAAGAAAAAGTAAAACTCCATTTCAGCGTTCTAAATTTTAATTTTAATTGCTGTCTTTTGTTACTGGTACTATAACAATAAGAAGCACGATTTGTAAACTTTGTTTTTATACATTTCACGCGCGTAGATTTCCAGGAACGCTAAGATTTTTAACTGCCTATTGTTTAAATTCATTTAGATTTTTATATGTATTGTTTAAATACATTTCATTTATTACAAATAAAATAATAATAATAAAATCAGTTTTATTTTCACACAAGCCCACCAATTAACTTAACTTCAGGCCATCCCAAATTCATTTAACTATAAATTAATATTCAATTTTTAGTTTACAGTTTATTTAATCAAATAGTTTTATATATATACAATATTACTTTGTAAAATACTGATCTTTTTTTATTTTATAATAAAATAATCTATTGTGCATTACATGTATATGTGTAATAAATAATAAACAAATAATCTTCCCATTATTAATATAAATTCCAAATGGATTAGGTTCAATAACTAGGCTTGATCTTTTTAGGAATGTGTGCATTGTAAGCTACCCTTTATAACCCCCTCTCCTTACAGGGTTAGAATTTTAATCCGTTATGAAAATTTTAACACTTACACAAGGTTCGCATTTAAGTTTGATGGGGGTTTTTTTTTCAACAAATATAAGAAGGGTAGTGAAACCTTATTTTACTGTTTTTTACACTCAATTACACAAATTGTTTTCTATTCTTTTCTACTCACTCTCATGAAATACTTTGCAAGGTGGGGTTCAAACATAGGTTTTTTTTTTTAAAACTAATGATGGTTATGTTTTGAGCATTAATAAAAAATGTGTTTCTGTTTCAGATAGCACATATTTTTTTTTTTGTTATCCTCTATCCTGCTGCTATTGAGTCTTATTGAATTTCCTTTGAGGACTAACAGAAGATTGGAGCAACCATCACTTAGTGAGGTTTAACTCTTTTAAATAAAGTGGCTCTAAAGTATCCTAATATTTGCTTTGGCATCCATTAGGGAATACTCTCATCATAATTTTTAACCTAACTTCATAATATCTAATTTTTTTTTTTTTTACTTATCAATATTCATTTTTTTCCTTTCCACACATCAGTTGAGTATGGCAATTCTACAATACTAAGATTGTCCATAGTATGGTTTCATAATTCGGTATTATATGTGCCCCTAACTTGTCCTTCCATATCCAACCAAAATGCATTAGGACTCTATTGTTTAACTATTGTGTAATGTACCGGTCAGAATTGTATGTTCATTTAACAAAGTTTAGAATCTAAGCAAAAGTACCCTAAATCCACTCATGCCCGAGATACACAGGTCAGGAGCAATCATGAATTCTGCCCTATTTGCTCTTCTCTAAAACTGTAACATTATAAACAACACTTCTGATGATAACATGAAATTTTATTCATTCTGGTCCCAGAGACACAGCAGAGAAACATGAGATCTATAGGGTAATTAATGTAAATAAATAATATCAAATCTTGGCTCAATCAAATATCTTATGTGAAGGGACAATTTATAAATTTTAAATGAATTACACACAGCTAGCATTGCAAAAAAAAAAAAAACATGAATTATAAAATAGTATCCATCCAGAATGAGCAAGAACAGAATAACCCAGAGATAAATATCTATTTGAAGTAATCAGTTATAACTTCTAAATATTACTAACATTATTATAAATATTTAATGGAATTTAATGAATGAGAGTCAGTAAGACACAACGCATGAGTAATTATTAAAACATAATAATTTAATAAATATAAACAATTTAATTTACATTAGAAAACATAGCACAGATTTAATGCAGTTATTACTTTGCATATAAGCAACTGATTTAGTATGCTAATGAGATAGTATAATAATAAATTAATGTTATCAATGCGGTGATCATTACTTTAAGTAATGATAAGGACGTTTACAAATTCATCTCTAAAGAGAGGTTTACTCTTGATATGATAGTTAATAATTTATCGTTTATGAGCATATTTGGGCCTGTACAAATGAGGAATGGGTTAGCCTAAATTAGCTTTACTGTGACAATCCTAAAATATTCGACTAATTATAAAATGAGTGGTTTACAAACATCACTGTGCCACGTCTTATAAATAATATGAGAACTACCCATAAAAGAACTCGCAGTGCTAACTATAATGACAGCCTTTAAAATGGAGAAGATGTCCGTCTTTGGACTGAAAAACTTTATCACATATCTGATTCCTCTTGTATTTATCACAAGGTAGTATTCGAAAATATGAGTGGTAAGGATTCCATGGTACACCCTCCGACAAGTCACATGCATAGCCTTAATACTCTAATGTTTATTCTGAGATCGGTTCTACCAAACCTCATTCCTAGACGAGTTACGTGAAGAAAATCCGGAGTTCGGATGATAAATATGATAAAGCAAAATATAAGTACTTTAAAATGCTATCGTAAGTAAGCAACGCGAATATGGCTTAAGTCTTAAATGACTAATGAAATAATTTAAGCTTAAATAAAGCAATAATATCATGCGTAACGCCATGATAAAATAATAACCCACTCAGCATCGTATTTATAACTTTAATAAACTTAGGATGTCGAATATAGAAGAGGGAAAATATTATTTCCTATTTAACAAGTCCAAGTATTTTAAACGACAATATATTATAAGCAATTTAACTCTTAATGGCGTATAAATAATAAATAGTTATTAAAATATATTAATAATCAAATTTATTTTAAGAAGATAAAATGCATTTAAATATCGATAGTGACGACAACAAAAGGTTTATCTTATGCCATAATATAATTTTTAAATCATCTGCCATTAAACATATATTTCAAATATTTAACCGAGCGAACAGCGTTCAGTAAGAAATTTTACGTTTAACTATTTAAATATTCCAAAATATCGGAATGATGATTGAAATAATATAAATTCGCTAGATTAAAACATTAGCACACTAAAACTAATTTAATAAGATATATATTTAAAATAAGTTTTGCCGCATGAAATAAAATAATTAGAGTGTGAAACTTAAAAAGCTAATGATAGATTTAAAGTACATAATTCTGTGCTTAGCGTTTCAAAGAACAAGTTTAAAACTTAAGAGAGAAAAATCACAAATTTAATGATAATTAAGTTTATAATCAGTTACCAAATAAATAAAGATTACATTATGATTACAATTAAGATTTAGAAAAGAAGTGAAGTGAGGAGAATTAAGAGTTCATTCTTCGGCAAAACGGATTACCTTTAGAAGTTATGGTGGCCACTTATAATAACATATACGAAGTTTAGCAAGGCGTAATATTAATAAAATAATGGTAGGCATCTTCCAATATTCTTTACAATTAAACATAACAGTTCTCAAGTAGCGATGGCATAGCAGGGAGGCAGAACAAAGATGATTTAAGATCAGGGAGGCAAATTGCTTCTTTACTCACCTTCCATTTTGTCTCCACTCTCTACACAAATACCAGAGGGAAGAGTGATTTGAACTCCTTTTGCGCGTTCCTAGAACTTCTGTTCCTCCTATACTTGAAATTTAGCAATATTGGAAGATGTAAACAATACATTCCAGAAAGCATTATTTAAACATATTTTTAAAATTGCAAATAACTTTAAAATATGATTTTTGGTTTGACTTGAAATGAGAATGACATTTTTAAATTGTAATAATACTTTTTAGAATTTCTGGCATTGCTTTAGCTCTACATTAATTGTATTTATTTTTATATCTGTAATACATATACGTACATACACAATTATCTAAGTGAAGGGAATTTACAAGCTTGGAAATAAAATATACTTAAGCTAAAATAATAATTCAACTGGTTATACATCACCATTTTAAATAAACAAGGTGGAAGTGATATGTGTATATGTGTGTGCTTAACATTCCTGGATGACCAAAATAAACATATAAACATGTTCAAACCCTACTTTAAAGGTATGTAATGTCATCAGACAGTGAAGTTAAATATGTACTACAGATTTACCACTTCAGTAAGGTCCTTCATATAGATGGTAAAACTTACTGTACTTATTTTCAATTTGCTTACTAACTTGAGAGTTTTTTTTATTAAAAATTGATCTACTTTGAAAGTATATGGAGTTCCAATCTTATTTTTGTTCCTTTTATTGGCCTTACCAATCGAAGATATGCTTTCTGCACATTTTCCTCCATACTATTTTGTTTACATCTAGTCATAGGTTGATATTTAGTGAACAACATGGGAATTGATTGATTAAAATGTAGTTCAATGGGTGTGAATCCAGTGAATTCATTCACACTCCAGTTGATATAATTAACTATCTGTCTTACCCACCCTCTATGCTCATCCTTTAGGTAAGTCCTGAACAACCGACCGAGCTCCCGCATTTACATGTTCGCAAGGGTTTGACTGTGGATTGCTAATGGATGTGAGCACATGCTTTATTTGTGATCTTTCCACCCATTTTTTCCATTCTTTGGATAGGAAAGGGGTACCATGGTCTGTTAAAATGGTTTTGGGCTTTCCTATCCTCACAAATTGGAGGGTGTCTAATACCTTGATGGTATATCTGGTATTAGCTTGCGGTATTGGGTAAGCAGAAACATATTTAATAAAGAGATCATAAGCGACCAATAGATATTTTTGTTTATTAAATGGGGGTAAGGGCCCATAATAATCGATCGCCAAGATCGTATTTGGTCCTTTAGGTAATATTGATTTTGCAGTATTATAATAATTTTGATTTACTGGCTTGGCTCGAAGGCACACTAGACAATTTTGAAGTGACCGTAATATGTTTTTATACATACCAGGCCAGCAAAACCAATTTCTCAAAGTATGCTCCATTTTATGGGCACTGTAGTATCCATATAAACAATGAATATATTTTATGAGTGGGATATGCAATGTTTCTGGTATTACTACCCTCAACTCATCTATAATATTATTTACTTTATATAGCAGGACTTAAAAATCAAGATCTTTTGGCACATTCAAAACTTTTTCTCCTTTCAAAGCTCTCATGATTAAATTTAAATTTATTATCTTTAAGTTGCAATTCAGGCAGGTTTTCCAAATCGTTCTCTACCTTACCATCAGTCATCATATTGACATTTGTAATGTAGGCATTCTCTACCAATAAATGGCTCTGTTCTGATCCACATGGGTTTCGACTTAGCACATCGGCTACAACATTCTCTGATCCCTTGCAATACTGCACTGTGTAATTGAATTCCTGCAACGGCAAACTCCATCTAACTAGACGGCTGTTGGTCAGATAACTATGGTTCAGGTGATCTGTGATCACTATCACCTCTGATCCGAGAAGCATCTGTCGAAACTTTTGGAAAGCCCACACTATTGCCAGTGCTTCCTTCTCTGTTACTGTATAATTTAGCTCTGGACCTTTCAGAAGTTGGCTGATAAAGTAGAGGACCCCAGGTTGGCCATCCTCCTGGATTTGGGATAATGTTACCCCCAATCCGAAACCACTACTATCCATCTGGACTATAAATGGTTTACTAAAATCAGGGAAGGCTAACATGATTTGCTCTAAAAACCCTGTTTTAATTTTCTCAAATACCTGATCCTGTTCCATAGTCCATTTCCATCTCTCGTCTTTCCTGACTAATTTTAATAATGGTTCCGTGTGGTCAGAGAATTTTTGGTAGAAACGATGGTAAAAGTTAGATAGCCCTAAAAATGATGGGATTTGTTTTTTATTAGTCGGTTTAGGAAAGTTCTGAATGGCACTGATCTTGTCTGGATGAGGTCTTATCCCATCACAACCTACGATATGACCTAAGAAGATAGCCTTGTTTGAGATTAGGGTACTCTTCTTGAAGTTGATCTTGATGCCTTTCTGGAAGCACTCCTGGAAAAACATAGTCAGGTGTTGAAAATGCTCTTCAACAGTGGTAGATGCGACAATCACATCATCCACATATATCGTAATGATCTGCTTCACCTCAGGAGATAAGGTCTGATCTAAACATTGTATCAAACCAGCACCACTATTTATCAATCCAAACGGCATCCTATTAAATTGATATGTAAATCCCTCATATCGGAAGGCAGTGTATTGGCGATCATTCGGATGGAGTTGCCAATAACTAGAGGTTAGATTGAAAGTGGAAAACACCTTCTTGGCAATCATTCGGATGGAGTTCGATCTGCCAATAACTAGAGGTTAGATCGAAAGTGGAAAACACCTTGTTTCTAAATCCCATGAATAATTCGTGTATGGGTGGTGGAATATTTCTGTCAGGAACAGTAATTTTGTTTAGTTGTCTAGCATCCAAACAAAATCTCATGGACCCATCTTTCTTCTTCACAGTTACGACTGGATTACAGTACAATGAAGAGCATTTGGAAATGATCCCCCAATCTAGCATTTTGTTAATTTGTTTTGTTATCTCTTGCCGATACTGGTATGGAATAGGATACGATCTGAATTGAAATGGCTGGTCATGTATTAATCTTATTTTCTGCTCAAATCCTTCTAATACTCCTCGTATATCCGAAAAAATCGGGTTAAATTTATGTATCACAGATCTTAATTTCAATGTCTCCTCACCTCCAAGCAAGTTGGACTCTGCAAGCTTACTATCTATGAGTGCCTCCGGGATACTAGATATAACAGTCAACCTCAGGGAGGCCATTTCTCGGAAGTAATGTCATCTCCAAGACCTCATCACTTATCTTAACCACTTTGTTACAGAAATCAATAATACAATTGTTCAAGGGTAGGAAGTCTGACCCAAGAATTACATCATGGATTAAACCACTCAATATAAGGAACACATGATAGAGGATTGTTTGGCCGATTTTCATTTCTACTCAGATTTGCTTCTGTACAAGTTTTGCTTTCCTACTATTAGCCATGGTAAGCTGAATAGATTTCATTGGTAAGATTTTAATTTGGGGATTTTTTAATCAAAATTTTCTGGTAAAATTTATCTGAGATAACGGAAATCTGGCTACCAGAATCCAAAACAGTGCTTTAACTTGTAAACCCTCAAACAAAACCTCTATCATGGGACAGCTCTGCAAAGCATAGTCAGGTACTTTGTCTTCCCATGAACACATCATATTAGTGATCTCTCGGTCTGGGGTTTGTATCATGTTCCTCAGGGTATTTTCGGTCTCTCGAGGTGTGGAACATAACCTCAAGTACCCTTCTAGTTTAGTTTCTGTTGAATTTTTGGTGTATAATTACTACACCCTGGTTTGGGGGATTTTTTGGGACTAGGAAGAGGATTTATTCCTGTTTTGCTACTATTTGTACGATTCCTTTTAGCTGACCATATATAGGATGAATTACTTTGTATGGACTTCCCTTTCCAATGGTTAGCATCATTATTATTTTTTCTTTTTTTATAAAAAATAGCATTAACAGTAGCCTCTTCTCTCCTTTTTTCATATGCCCTAATTGACAGGTTAGCATTGTTCATATCTATGTTAATTAACAGTTCTGCCACCTGTTCTATGGTCCTAACATTGGTACACAATAGTGATTGTTCAATCCTGAGTGGTAAGTTTCTCTTTATTATTCTGATAATTTGACTTTCACTCAAGCAGTAGGTATTTAACGTTCAGTTTTGTAATTTGACGGCGGAAGAACTTCATCAAGGTTTCTCTAGGTGCTGCCCTATACTTTTCTTGAAATAACTGATACAATAAGGCCTCGTGCCTGTCCTTGTTCCAAAAATTTCTTCACCAGCAGTATCTGATATTCATCAAAGGTAGATGGGGCCTGAAACAATGACTCCCACCACACCAGCGCATCACCTTGCAGATGGCTGTATGCAATTTCTGTTTACAGAGAAATAAAGGTTCAGACTCCAGATGTGTTCAATGGGAACTTCGTTAGTAGATCCCTTGAATACATTTAGTTTGACAAACTGGTTAATATCATTCACTTGTGCAGGATTGTAAAGTGTCTTGTTGATTTCTGCAGTGTTTACAGGTGGGGTCAATGCATGATCATCAAAGTGTGTTCTATGACTATCTGGAATTAAACCTTCTAAACTAAAATTAGGAGGATAATCTTCTGCCTCAGACAAAATACAATGTGGGAGGAGAGTTTCTTCAGAAGGATCACTTATCTTCTGTGGGTCCTTAAGGGCCATCTTTAGGTGATGAGTCCTATTATCCCTTATTTTATTACTACTGTGCAGCCTTAATCAATTTCATCATGTTTTCCTCCACTGGTCGGCATCTTTTGGCACAGTTGAGATTCAAGTGCTACCAATCTCTGATTAAAGGCTTCACCCATTCTATCAATTTCATCTCTTATTTCATGAGCACTTCCTACCAACTTTTCTATATTGGCTTTGTCCGTGGTCATGTCCATCCCCCTTTGACTATTCTTCCCTCAACTCATTTAAGATTTTGATCCAAATCTACTAGCATCTTGTTGCATGACTCAACCTGATTATTTTGTGATATGGAAAGTTGTTCTATTCTTGATTGAATTCCCTGAAATTCATCTTGAACCTAGGTTAGGAATTTATCCTGTTCCACATGCACCTCATGTTTTAATGTTTCCTGACTCTTACATGCCTCATCATATTTTGCATTCAATTGTTCCATAACACTGGATTTAAAATCATCTATTCGCTGTTGGCATTTCGTATTCTTTTCATCAATTTCCTTCTTCATCTCCAACATTCCTTGCTTCAGCTCAATATTGTCTTTCTGAACATATTTTAATTTTAGGGAAAGTTGTCCCATATCTTCAGACAGCTTAATTTCCACATTATCAATTTTTGTTTCCATTTGTTCTTTCATATCATTCACATCCTTCTTCAATTCTTCCTTTATTTTATTTATATCAGCCTTGGTTGCCATATTCCCCAACTTACTATTCATATCACTTTTCATATTCTCCATATTACTAATTTATATCACTTTTCATATTCTCCATATTGCTATTTAAATCACTTTTCATATTCTCCATATTGCTATTTAAATCACTTTTTATTCTCCATATTGCTATTTAAATCACTTTTTATTCTCCATATTGCTATTTATATCACTTTTCATATTCTCCATATTGGTTGCCATATTCCCCATTTTATTATTCATATCACTTTTCATATCCAAGATTACTTGGATTAGTTGTGCCAATGCTGTAGGGTCTTGCATAACCTGAGTTACTCCAACTTCAGGCACTTGAATAATCTCACTGAGAGAAATCATCTGAATTTGAGAAACTGTTTGACTCCCTTCTTGCACTTGTGGGGATTGTTCAACTTCCAGAATAGACCCCCCAGGTATCTGAATCATCACAGATTCTACCTTATTACTGGTAGTATCATCTACCTTCTCACTATCACTATTATTTTTCCCCTATCTCCAAATGTTTTGATTCCATATTACTTAATTGCTTACCACCTCTGGTTATCATTAAATATTTATTTATTTGTAAACTATTTATAAAATATTTATTTATGAAACTATAAATAATCACATGCCACAGTGCATCATGCCACTCCCAGCCATTGCATTTATCTTTACCCTTTTTTTCTAATAGATCTACTTTTAGCCTATGTCCTACATGCCTAACTCTACTATATCAATTATTAATCACTTAACTATTTATCATCGGTCTCTGTTTATTGTTCAATCCTTTATATTTACACTCAATACTTTAGATCTCTTATTGAAAATTGATTCAAGTTTATGTGATCTATTATCCCTATTACTGTTATTTTAGATGAAAGTACTAGTTGTTTGTCATGTGTATAAGTTCATTTGGGTTTATGTTGATAGAAAAATATAAAATGAAGTGTGCTTTAACATTTTTAAAAAAAAAATTTAAATGCCAGTCCAATGGCTGGACTTCCTTTACAATTAGAGGATATTCATACCTAACATACTGGATATACATTTGGATACATCTATCAACTGTAATATCTTCATGCCTACCACGTTGCACTCCAGATATACCCGTTGGTAAATACACTCCTCTATCAACTGTAATATCTTCATGCCTACCATGTTGCGCGCCAGATCCTTTCTGCCAATTGTATATACATTGTGCAATACAAATGCAATCCATATTCTTATTTTTCAAGTCACCTATTCTATATTTGACTTTATAGTACTTCTCCTATTCTTCAAACACCCTTACACAGAAAAATAAAGATAAAAAATTTTTTTACTTTTTCCCAAATCTGATCAAACTATAACCACGTGTTTTCTAACGTTAGGCCTCCCAACGTTGTCCTTTTTCTCAAAATAAATGTCTATTTTAAAAATTAAAAAACCTTCAGTAACAAACTTAACTTATTTAACTAAAACGAATTAATTTTACATACAACTTTTTTATAAATATCCTTACGCTGACACACATTCAACAAGCACAAATTTTTTTAAAAAAAAAAAACTTCTATACCTAAAATGGCGAACGAAAACCTTTCAAACAATTAAACATAAAAATTTTCAATCTTTCAAATAACTGTCAATCACAATTTATACTTTCATGACAAACTATGCTATAGCAACTCCATCCAGGGGACATCATTCAAGATATAATACACAAAAAATATTAAGTGAAATATATATAAAGCTTAATAAATAAATATAAACTTATTAATATATCTAATTGTTCTTTGTATAAATCAAATGTACAAAAACCAATATTTTAATTACACTTTAAAGTTTCCTATAATCGAATATTACCCATTCTCTATCTAATTATACTGGACCTTTAACCGTGTTTATAAATTTATTTATATTTAAAAATCACTATTTTCTACTTAATTGTATTAGATTCTTAACCAAGTTTATACATTTAAGCAAATGTACATAAACATGATTAAAGATCCAGTTCAATTAGGTGGGAAATGGTAGTTAGATAAATGGAAACTTAAGTGTAATTAAGATAACATTTTTTTTTGTAGATTTTTTCATAAAAAAAAAAAATAGTTTTGGATTGGTTTTTTTTTTCTTTTTTATTTTTTTTTTATTTATTTTTCTTTTTATTTTTTTTAATTAATTTTATTTTTTTAATATTATCTAAATAGAATACATTTAGATAACATTGTGATAATATAATAAAAGGTTTTTTAAAAAGGGAGGGGGCTAAGAAAATACCCCCAAAAGGGTTGAAAGTTGATGAAATTTTTTTTTTTTTTTTTTTTTAATTTACATCTAACTTATTTTTATATAATTCTAAAACAATAATTTTCTTTTTTCTTCTGGAATTTTTTTTTAAAATTCAGGACCAGCTTTAGAAAATAATTATTTATAGGTAATTTAAAATTGTAATTTAATAAATATTTTATAAAGCGACATAGACAAATTATAGTACAAGAGGAAGCTGAGCTAATTTAACCTTTTGTCTGATCAATTTTCTTATTGACCACATTGAGTAAAAACTTGAGTGATTTGATTTGTTAAATATGGATCTAGCCAGTTTCCTTTCTAAAATATATTAATGTACAATAATCAGAATTGTTTTTATTTAGTTTCTAAAAATTGAATTATTTTGCATGCAAATTGGTTAAATGTAACGAAAAATTTAAAATAATGTTAATAATTGAAGAAAAATAATCTGCAGCAAAACAAAGGAAGCAAATTGGTTAAATGTAACGAAAAATTTAAAATAATGTTAATAATTGAAGAAAAATAATCTGCAGCAAAGCAAAGGAATTATATTTTAACCAATCATCACATGAAAATGCTGGTGATTTCTTGTAACTTAAAAATTACAATAGCTGATTATTCACTTATGTTGTCTTTTCTTCGTCTAAAATTAAATATTTTAAATAAAAATCTAAATCTAGCCACATTATTAGTCAATATAGTGTAAAAAGTAATCATAAAATCCATAAATATTTCTGAAAAATAGTTGTGTTTTGCTAGCTAGCACTGAATGTTATTGATATACAAATATTGGTGAATGTTATTCTTTTGTCTTGAATAGCAGTTAAGCACTATTCACTTTTTCTTGATCATTTTTTTTGTAAAATTTAAAAATTTTCGAATCAAAGTTTATATTTAAGTAAATCAATGTAAAAACTTAATTATGAATGTAAAAAATTATGAGAAATATATTTACATTCAAAATCTATTATGCAAGCAATAGCGGTCAACGTTATTCACTTGTCTTGAATAGCGGTCCAGCGCTATTCATTTTTTCTTGATTATTCTTTTTGTAAAATTTAAAAATTTTCGAATCAAACTTTTTATTTAGATAAATTAATATAAAAACTTAATTATGACTGTAAAAAATTACAAGAGATATATTTATGTATGTTCAAATCTATTAAGAAAACATAAAACATTTTGGTTTGATTTCTGACTTTGACAGTCAGTGCTTTGTGGCACTTTATAAGGAAAAAGAGGGGGGACTATATATAGTAGACTGCAATCAGAAATCAATTTTTTGCGAAAAATACTTTCGGTAGCGGATTTTTTTGGAATTAAAAAATGTAGTCACTCTCAAATACACTTTTACCAAAAAAGTCGCCCCCAATGTCTAAAAGTTTGGCCTCCCCTGCTATAAAGAATGATGTTTTAAATAAACTATTTTTAAATTGTTTATTATCAATTTTATTTAATGAAGGCAGCATTATGAACAATTTTTAAGTTTAAAATTTGATACTAAATTTTATGAATATTTATCGCAAATAATATATCAAATGACATTCATCTTGAAGCTCTCTTTCTAATTCTAAGATGGTTTTGTTTATTAATTGTGCTTTCTTTTAGTTAAATATATAGAAAGTAGTGTCATTTTCCCAAAAGATTTGATTATAATATAATATCTCATTTTATAAAATGAAAGTTAGAGATTTGTAATGAAAAAAAAAACCCATCATGTTCAGAAGTAGCCATATGTTCAAAAAGAGTGAATCATTTATTAGAGAAATAAAGGCACTTCTGTTATTAGTGTTTCTGAAATGACTGCAGTTTTGAACACTTTAAGATGTTTATAAGTTTAGCTGTTGATTAAAAAATGTTTTTTTGGTAAGCATTAATTTTATGGATAGAAAACATCAAATGGAAAATATTTCTAGTAGACATATTATATTGCATTAGAAAAATTAAAATCTAAAATTTTATTTAAAAAAACAGATACATGGCAGTTTTATATTATAGTGAGGCCACGAACAATGCTATATTTTGTTCATGCTCCCCCTATCTCCGCTTACAACCAAAATAGCATATTGTGCTGGGCACGCTATGAGTGGCCACACACAAGGTGGCTGTAGTTGAAGCTACAGTTCAGTTATAGATATAATTACAATTATTAATTTACGTAGCTATGATATAAACAGTATAAAATGGATGAAATGTCTATATGTTTTTTACCCACAGTCTCAAGAATATTAACTCCCAAATTGTAAATTGGCACATAATATATTACATATGCGTATAATATTTTTGTTTCATTTTATTTTATTTTAATAAATGTAAATGTCCTACATTTGTAATTTTATATCATTTTTTAATTTTTTCTGTAAAAAGTGTTTACGTGTTGGAACATGTTATAAAGGAAATAAAAATATATCAAATAATTAAAAAGTAATTGTAAATGTTCCAATGCCTCTGTCCTTTATTTTTAAATCATAAGATTTTCTATGTTAATGCATTAAGAAAAGTCAGGTGGCCATTGTTTTACCAAATATAAAAATACACTAATGTATTAATGGCCATCCTGCTTTGTACTCTTATTTTTACAAACAAAAGAGATCAAAAAATTTGGACACCAATGCAGATATAGAAAAATCTTGTTTATTTGTTGTATAGCTATGTTTAATTTTAACCCGTAGTTAAAGAATTTTTTCTTTGTATTTAAATTTGAAACTGATGTTTATCAATATAGTGGTCTGAGTCGCCCAGATAAAACTAAATTAAAAATATATAAAATTAATTAAAGATAACATTCTTTAAAAGAAAGCTATGTGAATTATTTTTAAATATATTAGCCACCAAATTAGAAGCTTGAGGCAATTATTCAAAGGCGGTAACCAAATTGACTATGTAATGGGGGTGCTATATATATTGTTCACCAAGTGCAAGACAATAATGGTAGTTATATTAAAGAATTCTTGTAGTCATATTATTCCAAGTTCTCTCAGATATATTTTTCCTAGGTGTAACCAGAGAGATTCTCAGAGCGATTTAAGCTTTTTAGAATATATCTTGCGTGATCATTGCAGGCTGACTAGCCTTATATTTTAGTCACTGTAAATATTTCATGATTCCAAATTAATGCAGAGGTTACTTACGCAGAATACCATTGCTATGGAATACTGACCTAATAATTGAATGGTTATAGCTACAATCAGTATGGAGGAGATTGGGGTTGCCGAAATCTTGCAGTGCTAACGAGCTCCTGTCACTTCCAGTTCTATACTGCGCTCACCTCATATCCAGGTCACTATCTAGAAGACATGAACTGTTAAGAAAGCATAGAGCCGAGTATCTACTGAATTCATTTCTAATCAAGTAAATAGCAATGTTCGTCTGATTGCCACAGCATTAACAAACTCAACCAGTGAGATAATTATGGGATAGAAGCCTGCTTCAGTGCACCTGTCCAAGCCATTGAAATGTAACCATCCAGGTCCAGCAGATGTTGATGATGAAGATTGCTAATCAACATAGTAAAAAGAAAGAAGTCCTTGCTGCCCTGGTAAACATGTATATAGCACGTTCAGAGACCCCAAGTTCAGATGAAGTCGCAAGACACCGAAGGGTAAAATTTGTTTTAATCTCTTAATATTATTTTTCTTAAATATTACTTATATGTTTATATTATATAATCATAATATGTTTAAAATCTAATTATGCCAAAGATCTAATTTATATTTCAGTAGTGCATGTATGTTAAATCATTTATCTAATTTATATTTCAGTAGTGTATGTATGTTAAGTCATTTATCTGCTAAGTGCAGGATTCTTTAAGTTAGTCATTCTTCCATATTTAGTTTAAAATGCATGATTGGAATGAATGCAGAAATGAGCATATATGTATAACCGAATATTTAATATCATATTACTTTTTATATTGCCTAATATATACATGTGGGTATAGAACTCAGACCACTTCATCCAAACATTTTTATGAATTAAAGGAAAACGGATTAAATAATATCTTATTTTCTTTTATTTGTGTAATTGGTGGTGGGACAATGGGGCTTAAGAAATGTTAACTGATGTGCGTAATAAATGTTTTATAACTTATTTTATTGTTGAGTGCTATATTTATTTTCTTTCATTTCCTAAAAATATAATAAAGTAAATATATTTTCGAAAGCGGCTTTAAAATTTCTTTTTATATAACCTGGGGTAAATGAGGGCTGAGCATAGCGTAATGGGATACAACTTTATCAGGCCTTAGAAAGTTGTTATATGTTATGTAATCGGTTGGGGGTTGTATATCATTCCAGTCAGGGCTTTTCTCTTTCTGGGAGTGGCACGTAAAGATGTGAATTATTCATGGTCTTTCAAAGATATACAGTGATTAACCTTTTGACGTCTGTTAGCATGGTAATGGAATAATCAACCGTGGTTCAATATATTGCCTAATTAATATGTATTCATACAAATTAACTTGTAGAATTCATACTTCTATTAAAATTATTATTGGGATTTCACCCTGAGGTGGTACAATCACTTCATGCATGATATGTACGCCAAAAGTTAGAAAAATAAAAGCACATTCTGTTATTAGTGTTTCTGAAATGACTGAAGTTTTGAACACTTTAAGATGTTTATAACTCTAACTGTTGATTAAAAAATGATTTTTTTGGTAAGCATTAAATTTATGGATAGAAAACAAATATTTCTAGTAGACATACTATATTGCATTAGAAAAATTAAGATGTCAAATTTTATTTTAAAAAATAGGTACATTGCAGTTTTATATTGTAGTGAGGCCAAGAACTATGCTGTATTTTGTTACAAGCTCCTCCTACCTCCGCATACAACCAAAATAGTATATAATAGTTAATCTTTTATTGATAATAGAATGCATATTATTTACTGTACTGTAAGTGCACAATACAGTACATTTTAATATGCATACACATAAAAGAGAGACAAAAAAACAGTATAGAAATGTAGTTAATAATAAATTGAAAAAAACACATTTACAAAATTTTTACAGAACTGTATATGTGTGTTTAATAAATTTTGACATTTTTAAAAAAACATGATGATGGGAAATTGTTTTATTTTTTAAATCATCAAACTTATCTTGCAACAATTACAATATTTAGTGATTTTCCATGTAAGAATAATGCTGTGTTCCATCATGGGATCATTTCCCATAATTGTATTCTTTAGTCTATGCAGCCATCCTTTATTTGTAGACCATACACTATATTAGCACCTAAAGTGTAACAATTTATATGCTTATTCAAAAGAAGATTATATATGTAATTTTAGTATTAAGTTTTTTAATACAGAATTAAAATTGTTTTTGTTTTGTTTTGTTTTTTTGTGACAAAAAAATATAACTTGTTGTCAGTGAAGAAAAAGAACATGGAATCTATTATTTTAGTTCTTGTATAACTGTCAAATTTATCATTTGGTTTGTTTTAACTTATGTTTTTAGATTGTATTTTTATTATTATTATTTGCTAAAAGATAAAAAAAAACAAAAACGTTATACTATATATATTTTATTTAAGTGAAATATATTTTTTAAATTGTAGTAAAATTAGAAGTTAAATATTTCAAACTCATATTTAGTATGATCTCAGGGTATAATAATTAATACATCTATCAACCATGCCATGATGTGGGATTTCATACAGGCTTAGGAGTTTTTTTTATGATAGCCACACTAGCTAATTATTCAATATTAGTCAGCAAATGAGGGTCTAGCTATTTTGAGATTGCTAGTAAAACACTACTTAACAGCTGATAAGGAGGAGGGAGATCATAGCACCTTCTAGAGCAGTGTTCTTCAACCCTTGGTCCGCAGCCCAGCACCGGGCTGCGGAACTTTTCTGCAGGTCCGTGTGCTAGACGGGCAGTAAAAAGTTTGTAATAATAAATAATAAGAGTTTAAACTTTTAATTAATATAGCCAATTTTTATTTATTTTTTCATCTCATTTTTACTCAATTAAAAAAAAACAAAAAACAATGAAAACAAAATCTAATCAATCATTCATAAATTAATTTGTTTTTCTAGTTATCACAGATGTTTATGGGGGGGGGGAATAAATTTTTTATTACTTTTCTTAAAAAAAATAAAAAAAAAGTTTTTTATTATATAAACTCCATATATATATAAAACTTTATCTTATATATTTAACATTGTTGTTTTGATCAGTTATAACAATTATGCTTATCTTTAAGAAAATTTATCTATAAACTTCTGCCGGTCTGCGAAATCTTATCCTTATTTTTGCTGGTCCGCAGAACCTTATCCTTATTTTTACCAGTCCGCAGTTGTGAAAAGGTTGAAGACCACTGTTCTAGAGGCTTAGAATAAAAAATCATTTATATGACAACTTCGCAGCATAATCAGAATCATCAATGTTATGTCATGTTGATAAAGTAAAATATCTAAAAAAAACAAAAACAAATGTCATCTTGACAAATCATTTATGCTGATAAGGTGAATGGTGCCTTCCATTTAATGATGATGATGTACTATTAAATATATATTATTGTCTATAAATAAATAGTCTTTATACATATAAAAATATTTATTATTTATAATAGTAATTATTGGATGTAGTTACACAAATCTGTCTATTAATTCTGAAAACAGTCGGCAGATTTTCCAATATGCAAAATAAATAAATTATAAAGTTCTTTAAAAGAAATGCAGTTATAAAAATTAGGGAAAACAAATAGAATACTACCCTGGCGGATATACATAATTCAGATTACAATGTTATTCAATAGCAGTTAAAAATAATATTGACGTGGGTTTCTGTTTAGAATTGAAACTAAATTTAAAAAGTATGGAAAGTTCTAAGCCCCAAAAGAAATGGACCATTAATAAATTAAAGGGAGCATAGTAAAAAAAAAAAAAATTTTTTAATTTATTGGCTAAGGTAATATATTGAAATTATAGCATGAAAATGATAATGCAGATTCCAATGAAAGATATGAAATACACAAGAAAAGATTGTGTAGCTTAGATAATACTTCTTAAGAAGGCAAAGGAAGTGAAACTTGAGTTAAAATGAGGTGGTCATTGGTAAAAAAAAAAAGACAAGTAAACATAATTATTGATTTAGATAAGCGTATATGAAAAGATTAACAACAATTTGGACTATAGGGAGTTGAAAAAAAAAATGATTGAAGTAGAAATGGTTTGAGATAGAATAAAGCACTTTGACTAGAAAAAAAAAAAATAGTACTGAGTTATTAGCCTATAGAATAGATACAATGAAAAGATGCAGTTTGTATGACGGTAATATCTCGACTGTATAAGCAGTAAAACATGATGTAAGAAAGTATACTTCAAAGATGAAATTGCAAATAATATAATTGAGAAATTATTGCAAAGCACAAGCAATTGATAAAATTCCAGTCAAATTGTTATAAGCAGTTTGGGGGGGTGATTGATATTTGTAATTTGTGGTTCGGGAAATATTTTAATATCATGGCCATGTTTATTCTCTTGAAGTGACATTTGCACTTGTAAAACAATATAGTATGATCAATGAGAATTTATTTAATGGTTATATGTCTCTTCTCCTTCCCTCAAAATGATCACTTTTCTCTCTCCCCTGTTGCTATTTCTTAACGGAAGATGGGGGGGGGGTCACCAATAATTAGAACAGCTGGACTTTATTTACTTTTACAACCTAAAAGCAAATAGAAAGTTATGCTTAGTTTGGTGCAGTGCAATTTCATGGTCCATCTGTATCACACCAGTTCCACAATTTTTAGTCTTCAAACTTCTTAATGAACTCTCGGGCAATAAAATATTTCATTATTATTATTATGCAATTGTAAAATGTCAAAATAGTAACTAAGGATTCATGTCGGTTTTAATTTATTTACTATACTACATATATTTATTTTTGAAGTATGTGAAATGACTTACTAACATAACATGTTTATGTATTTCATAATGTTTTCCCAACTACTTATAGAATGTATTAACTGTTTAAGTAAAAGAATAAAGCTTTATTGCTGAAGTTCATGAGAAATTTGAGCATTGCCAGTGACAGAGCTGAACCCCAATATATGGCGCTTGCAATGGCATCCTATTACTATACCAAATCATGCAGAACACTTTTTAATTAATGCATAGTAAAGGTAAAATGTAATTTCATAATATTATAAAACATTTTTTAAAAAGCAATAAGTGTTGACTGACTGAAACACAATGTTACCTTGTACAAGATTGGAGTGTGGGGGATTCTATTATAACCCTTTTACTGGTTTTTACACTTATCTCAAAGCTATTTCTAAAAATTGTCAATAATTGAAATTCCCATTTCTGAATACTTCTTGCAATTCTTTAAGCACTCGCTCATTGAGTTTCTGCAGTCATTTTCAAGTTATGCAAGAAAATAAATATCTTGTGGTTGTTGAAGTCATGATCTTAAGAACTGGGACCAGTTTGAGGGCCATCAGTTAGATGCATATAAAGATATGAAGAAGCAATTCTTTTATCTTTAAGCATTGTAACAAGGCATCTTGATTAGTATTTTTCATCTAAAGATTTCCATAGTATCAGACTTTTTTCTGTATGAATTTATATTTCGGTCATTTTCATAAGATGGCGTATAAACTGGTTTAAATTTTAGTTTTCTGGTTTATCCTTGAATAGAGCCTTGAATCATTTTTCAAACTTTCTCTTGTATTGATGTCGCATACATTTTATGGAGGCTTCTCTGGAGTCTATTTTTATGTTGTTTTACAATCTTTATGGCCACAGGTCTCAGCTGTTGAGGACAATGTTTAAGTCTTTAGATTTCATCTCATTTATGTGGAATGAGTGTCCTTTTCCAATTTTTAACTTGATTTTTATTTGTGAATTGTTTTTAGCATAACTTCTTTGTTCACTTAGATCTTAATGATATAGTGTTTATCTAAAGATTTATCCACAATATCAGGCTGTTTATCATGTATTAATTTTATTTTATATTTCAGATCATTTTATATGTAAACTAATCCAAATTTGAGTTGACTATTTTACCCCGTGAATAAAGCCTTGAACCACATTTTATACAGGTTTCACTGGTGCCTATTTTTTATAATGGTTTTACAATCTTTATATCCACATTTGTTGAGGACATTGTCTTTAGGGTTTATATTATTTATGTGGAATGGGTGTCGTTTCACAATTTTCAACCATATCATTAATTATGAATTGTCTTTAGCATAACTCTTTTTTTCCACTTTTCACTGGTGCCTATTTTTTATAATGGTTTTACAATCTTTATATCCACATCTGTTGAGGACATTATCTTTAGGGTTTATATTATTTATGTGGAATGGGTGTCGTTTCACAATTTTCAACCATATCATTAATTATGAATTGTCTTTAGCATAACTCTTTTTTTCCACTTAGAAATTTCATGATTTAGTTGAAATATATGTACCTGCCAGATCCTGGGTTAGATGAATCTCGATTTTTTTTTTTTTCAAGTCATAAGCAAGCATGGGATTTTTTTTCATCATAATCTAAAAGTGATTCATAATTTTGTTTATCTATAACTTATTAGCTATAGAGTAATGATGCCAGATTTTATTTGTATTTGTTCAATTGAGTGGAGGGTGCTCTGGCTGAAAAAGAAATGATTGTAGTTTAATGCAGTCTTCAGTTTTAGTTTGGGGGGGGGGGGTGTTGGGGATACTCCTATTGGTACAAATACTATAGCCATATTTCAAACTTTTGAGTTTATTTTTATTGCTAATTTTTTTTCAGTTTGTACCACTTGTATGTTTTTTAATATTTCCTATTATATTTATAACAAATTTTGATTTTTTTTTTGCCATAGGTAATCAAAATGAACTGAGCCATGCGCTTCATTTTGATCTTTTGTTACATTACCTATAATTCAAATCTGTTAAGTGGATTTCAATGTATTCAATTGATATTATTTCTAGAAACGTTTGCCATAAATGTTTTTAAAATGGATTAATCTGCATATAAAATATAGTCTGTGTATATTTGTATATGTGTTAATTTTGCCCTTGACCTTTTGAGAAAATGCTAAACATACATATATTTAAATCTCTATTTAGCCGTATTTATAATAATTTATTCGAATTTTTTCGCTTTTAACAAGGAAAAACTGAAAATTCAACAATTGTTTATCTTTGATTGTGATAGTATAAATTACATTCGTCAAGACTGAAATACTGTAATCTTATCAGCTTTGTTATAATATTAAGAGAAATGGCTGTTTTATCGTTTATATAATTTTTATTGAAATAATTTCAATTTAATATTTTTTAAAATAATCAAAAAAAAATAGTATTTTATATCTTGTTTAAAATTTTGAACTACGATGTAGAGCCAAAACAAAAAGGAGAAACGTTGGACATTTAAACAGGTTGTCTGCCACATATATATTTTCCCCCTCAATCTATGGCCTCTATTCTTGAAGGAAACCCTTACGAACAAAAACTGTTTCTTTCTTCAACTTGGATAAACAAAACCATACGAATCGGTGGAACGCCTGGTAAGGTTGTTTTTCTTTATTAACGATTTATTTAGTGATTGCCTTATTTAAAAAAAACAAAAAACGTTAAGATTATAACGAGGTTATGGCTTCCGTTATAAATTTGATAATTGTTTGTAACGTATGTTTTGATGAAACGTTTTTATTTTGATATGTAGCTTTGCATTTAGGATTTCTAACGATGCTATTTTATTAACTGATAGCAAGAAATAGCAGACTATCGCCGATGGTGATCAAATGTTATCACGTGATCGTAATAGCCTATTGCTTCGTAATCTCAATCTGGCTTTCGGCAGATAACGTATATAGTGTGTGCCCAACTAATTTTAATCGCGAAATTTATATTTTACAATTTAAAATAAATGCTAATTTCTCCATTGGATGAGACGTAAGATTACGCGTGTGTGCACATTGTAGTTTGTTTTTAAAAAAAAATTATAATAGATGCACCATTCTGATTTGAGTTCCCTACCTGAAAATAGGTGATAATCAGGAGATGGAGCCCAGCGATCAAGCGATACCATTCAATCATTGGTCTAGTTTGACATTGCTTGCCACCCCGAAATTTAATTTATTTTATCATCTTATGACAATGGATTTTGTACTTGAATATTTCATCAAGTAATTCTAAAATTTTAATGAAGAGATTTCTTTCTTTATTTGCATAAATTCTATCTTATGCTTATAATTAGTTTAATGCTATGGTTAATTAATTTTTCTTGTTTATTTTGTCATGAACAAATTTGAAAGAAAACCAGCAATCAATTTGTGCGTGTGTGTGAAACTAAAAGCTTACATATATGAATGTAAACTAGATTGTTTGCGCTTATAAACAACGATATAGAAAACTCGATAAGCTTTTTTTTTTTTTTTTAATTAAGAGATTTTTATGTCACAATTGTAATTTGAGCCTGCAAAATAAACCTGGCAAATTTTTCAGATCCCAATGGCAGATTTGGATTTTTTTACATTCAGATAGTTAGCTCAGTGATGCACAACCTTTTTATATTTGTGACTCCCTCCTGGATGAAAATTTGATACGACCTTTTTTTTTTTTTGTTTACGATTATGTAAAAATATTCATAATAAAATGATAGTAATTTTAATTAATATACAAATTTATATTGCTCACACAAGGCAAGGACTAATTTTTATCCATTTTTAACACCTTGGAGAATGTAATCATAAACATGTGACCAAAGACTTGAAAAAAATTATGATCCCCAAGATCTACATATCATTATCAACCAGCACTCATCATTTTGTCCAGATCACAATCTTTTACATATATTTATGATTACCGTCTTTCCACAAGATGTTAAAAAGCAGATAGAAACCATTCCTTACCTTGCATGAGAATGGTGTAGTGGAGATTATATTATATTTCCTAATGTTTTAATATTATTAAGCACATACGAATTGAAATGAAAATTTTAAAAAGTTTCTAAAAGACTACTGATTGCAAACCCAATGGGTTAGTTCATAGTTAATGCAGTTAATTATATTTGTCAGTAAATGGATATCTGGCTATTATTAATCAGATCAGTGTAGCCTTTATGTGTAGGGTATGTATTATTCCTATGGGGTTTGGATGTATAGTTTATTATTTTTATTTTATTAATATGAATTTAGAAAACAAGTTTGTTTATATACAGTGAAAAGTGTATAACACAAAAACAACGCTTTAGATTATTAATATAAATATGTCAGTGTATTTTTTAAGAAATCAATGAATGGTCTTCCAAACAACAATATACTGATTTTTAATAAAATATATGGTGCCATGTTTAAATAAATATTTAAAAAGCATCTTTGCTAGTGAGACTAATAATCACTTAAATATTTTTTAGCATCCTTAATTCTGTCTATAGAGTGTTCTATTGTTGATAAAAACTTTGTTACTAGTTAGAGAGATTATAAGCGTCATTAATCTGTTGATTAAAAAAAACTATTACAAACATTAGTCCGAATCCCTGATTCCAGGATATTTTTGGAATAGTGAATTATCAGATCTCAAAAATAAATAATACTGCCTTATTATAAATGTGAATTTTGCTAAGGAACACTTCACTCCACCTATAAATTATTTTATTTATTGTAAAAAGATCATTTTTGAAATTTTTTACCTGTAGTATGGTGTTCAAGGAAGATAAATTAGTCACCTTTATCAAAAGTAAAATATATTAGATGTCGCCATTTTTAAATTCAGATTATCATGACTATTTTTTTAAATGATGCTTTTTTTTTCTTTTTTATGTAAAATTATTTAAAATTGTTAGAGGAAGATATCACATTTTCATTATGATCTTATTTAGTCCATCTCCATCAGTCAGATATCAGTATTAACTTTGTTGTAAGTAGCTTTGAATTCATTGGCATTTTCTATAAACTTTCCACCTGCATTGAGGATAGACAAAGACAGTTTTACATTAATGTTATCAATTTCTCAATGGTATTTTGTAATTCTAGCTTTGTTTTTTTTTCCTCTCATGTTAATAGAAAAAATGGATAGGTTTTCAATGGGGAAGTTTGGTTTCTAGTGATGTTGCTACTTTGCTATATGTTTTCAGAAATCAATCATTTCTTAATATGACGTGTGTTCAATCTGCTTGCAATGTGAATGTAACTTAGAAACTTTGAAAAATGGATGAACACCAATTTGAGAGCTTTTTTACATGTAGTTTATGCATGCTTATAATACACATTAGTGACTATTATGAATGAGTGCATTTACGCACCCTCTATTAGCTCATCATGTAAGTAAGATATAAAATGTACTATACATAGCCAAATTGTAAGTTTGCATATGCAGCTTTAGGGAACTCTTTCATCAGCTTTGCCAAATCACAGAATTACTAACTACAGATCTGAATAAGCTTGAATCTTATTTATGTTAACCAACTTTTCTGACACTATTAAACATGATGCTTTTTACAGTTAAGAATTCAGAATTGACTCTTATATAACATCTTATCTTTTAGTTTAATAGTGAGATAACAGAGAATATTGAAATGCATTCAATAATAGTATAAAGTATAGCTCTTCGGTATTAAACAGTCTGTTGTTAATAACCATCTAACAAATTTTGCTTATCTGCCATGGCTATTTTTATGCAAACAATGTCATATTTTTAAACAGCATCTTAGTTTTAAAAATTATTCCAACAATTAAAATATGTTACTCAAAAATAATATAGTAGTCAGGCGTTGTTAGCCGAGAGGTCAGCGCAGTTGCCTTGCAAGCAAGTAATTGGTTGCAGGCGGTTGTGGGTTCGCCTCACGGTCAATGCTATGACATATGAAAAAAATATAATACTAATATTGAACAAAGTCATTTATTTATAAATAATCACTGTCCAATAAAGAAAAAGAGCACATTTAAATGATTTAAGCACACATATATGGCTATTTTATGAGGACATAAAAGTTTTATTTTACATTAAATGTAATTTGCATGTATATTAACTTCCCAAAGACATATTGAGATAATTAGTAATATAGTACTACAACCATGCAATAATAATTTATAATTGGCACTTTGTTATTACTTGTGTTTATAGTCTTTCTCTATTTAGGGTTAGACTATAAACCTTAATGACCCTTGTTTAATTTTATAGTAGAGATTTCAGTTAATCGTTATTAGTGTGTAGGATTCATCAGCAATAGCTATTAGCTCCAGAGCAGAAGTTTCTCCATCTTTTCAAATATTTTTTACATGCTTTTTTTTTTTGGCTTTCGTTAGTAATCCAGCAAACTTTTTGATCTTATCAACTTATCATAGTTTCAGTCTTTTCTGGAGAAACTTTTTTTTATTTTTTCTCTTTTTTTTTTTGTATTCTTTCTAGAATTGTCTCATCATTTCTTTATGTGCCAAATTCATTTCCAAACTTTTTAAATATATATTATAACTGATGTCAATTTGGGCTTGAATTCTCTTTTATTATTATTATTGACTTATTATTCTTCAATACTCTTGTGCTCTTTCTGCAATCTTGGTTTCATTTTTAAATTCAAAGTCTTTTTTGACTAAAGGTATTGCTCTATTAGTACAATACATTTCCAACTATTTCAATTTGTATTTTTTTCCCCATTCTCATTTCTATAGCTGTACTATAATTATCCACTTAATTTTTTTCTTCTTTTTTCACTACAATCCCCATAACCAATACAATTACATTAAACATTAGAGTGCTTGTTTCATAGCAGAATAAGAATGGTTGGGCTCAATAAAGCCGAACATTACTGAATCAATCATCATTCATGAAAAGTAAAACTCGGTTTGATCACTGGCATAACTGTTACACTCAGCCTGACATTGTGTTGCGTCAGCATTGTTTATACTGGTGCTTTAGGCTTGGAAATATTTATCTTTTAACTTCAGTCTTCGTCATTAGGCTTAAATTCCTCAGGACTTAATTCTCAATTTTCTGTAAACTTTCTTGATAATATCATTTTCTTATAAAATAAAATAAAAAAATAATTTAGATTAAACTCTATGGATATTCTTATTCAGTTTGATTTGTCTAATTTATTACTTGTAAATGATTCATGGTACAAAAGTTACTTAAAAATTTCACCATCTACTCTTGGCATAATTTTTTGTCTTGTAATGGCATTTCTATGGAGAAGTAGCCCCTGGGCTTCTGGCCTACCGGTGCACATATCCTACTCATATGTGAAAGATCCTGATTTGCTTCTGGAGAAGGGCAGGAAGAGGTTTGTGCTTAAGAAGGGTTTACAATAAAGTTATAGTTGTTTACAAAGAAATGGAAAGTTGACACTAGAGAAATAATCCCCGGACTTCTACCTAGCGAAGTATATCTGTTCATATGTGGAAGATCCTCATTTATTTCTGGAGAAGGAAGTGAACAGTTATTATGCTTAAGAGTGGGTTACAGCAAAGTGATAGTTGTTTACAAAGAGATGGAAAATTACATACTGGAGCTAATAATAATGAATCAAGGCCAAAATTGAGTACCGGAGGGGGGGGGGTGCTCAAGAAAATTGTGAAAATTTAAATAATTATCATAAATTGAAACTTTATTGGAAGAGTTTATGTGTATAAAAAGAAATTGTCTATATGTAAATAAGTATTAATTACGTAGAAAAAAAGCTTATTGCTTTTAATTGGAAAAAGTTTATAAAGAAGTAATGATTTTTTAAATCCTTCCTATCACTTTTTTTGTATATGGAATATTCCTACTACTTAGTAATATATCTGGTGTTTTTTTTTTAATCATCTTTTAAACACAAGTGATAACTTTTTTACTATTATTGCTCTCTGGCAAAAATCATTATCAGCTGCTATGTTATCTTCTCCAAATATTTTTTTGTTTTAATATTTGAAGAATTTCGTCAATATCTTATGAGTATTTTTTTTTGCAAACTTCACCATAAACATATCCATCTTGGATTTATATGGAAGTTTCTGATTATGACATTTTACTTCTCTTTATATATTGGATTATTTTCATTGTCAAGTTGAATTGTTAAATGTTTTTAGAAAAATTCAAACTAAATTTTCTTTTCCAAATATATTCATTTGTTATAATTTCACTTTGGTTAGTGTGGAACACAATGTTTCAAATTATCTCTTCTTCACATATTGTTGACGTGACCAGTGAAAACTAGCATTTAAATTAAACCTTTGATCTTCAGATTTGTGAGATAACGAATTTAAGGTGACATTAATCAAACTATGTGATTCTGTCAAAGGCAGCAGTCGGTAGAATTTTTATATATTTATCTATGAGGATTCTTGATTTTTTTCTTTTTAAGGGTAAGATTAATGAGTGTTCCCAAATATTATAGGTTATCGCACTAGGTTGGTTTATGTGGTTATTTGCCATTCTGAACTGTTAAATATAGAACCTGTTTCTTTTTTCAGCTCTTAATTTTGAAAGTCAAAACATCCCACCTTCTTAAAGTTAGGATATATTTAGTTTTCCAACTTCAATATTTTTGTCATATCTTATCTTGCCTTCAAATAAAGGATTAGTCCAGATTTCATTTTATCTAGATCATACTGGTTCATTGTCCTGAAACTATGCATATTCAGATAGATAACAGATAGCCAATGGCAAGAACAAATCAGTATGCAATGATGCTCATTAAATCTGAATGTTTCCATTAAGGAGGGGATCTGGCAATAAATAATCAATTTTTTTGAAGATAGGATCATAGAAATACTATCACAAAGCTGAAAGACAGAATTTGCATTCTTCATACATATTCTGCAGAGAATTACTGTCAAAGCTGAACAGCTGTATACACATTCTCCAGAGAACTATTATTACAAAGCTGAATGATTAAAGTACCGTTCTCCAGACAATAGCAGTTAAGTTAAACCGGTTGACACAGTGAGACAAGTTCACATTCAGGACTGGAAACTGCTAGAACCAAACATTGGCATGAGGCAGGCAGCCAAGGTACAGCTTGAAGTGATAGGGAAATCTATAAGGGTAATTGCAATTCCTTTTCATAGCTCACCCCAAAACTAGGAGCTATATCTTGCCTACAATAACAGGTGGAGTATAGCTGTTGTAAAATATATTGTAAATACGAGTGTACACTTGTTATCATTTCAGTAATAAATGTAATATTAGAAATGTATTTAAGTGCATTTGTGTTTATATATAATCCAGGCTAAACACAAGTTTGTTTGTTTTTCAATTAGGTTATTATTTTAAAAAGTGAATATCTCATGTTGCCATGTATTTGTGTTATTAATTTATTTAATTAGTTTGAGAGATTGGTTTTTTATAGAATTTTGTTGATTTTTCAGTGTTGTACCACAGTTTTGTTTCTGATCCTTTTATCTCTGCTCACTTGAATTTTCTAAAATCTGAGAGAAAATGAATACTTTTCTCAATTCTCAAATATTGTCATTGGTTTTTATTTCATTGCTTCCATTGTAACATCTGGCAATTGATGAGATATATCACACTTAATATCGTTAAAAAAGTAAATCAATGAATATTTATTGGCTTTTGTGTAATTCTTTTGCAATTATCAGATGTTTTTGCAATGAGCTTCTAAATTGAGATGAATAACATAAATATTTGTTGACTTGATATTAGATCTATATAGATGTGCAATTATTTCATCTTTTTTTTTAATATGGAAGATGAATAAAATATGACCTGAATGGACAATGATGCTATTCCTATACCTTTTACCAGAAGATTGTCAGTTAACTAGAAACCTATTGCCACTTAATTTTTTCTCATTTTTATTTATTATTTTTATTAGAGCTTGTGGGAGTGAAAGGTTAATTAATAATTATTTAGATGAATGATTTTCTGTTAATGGAAATGCTGTAATAACAGAAATACTAAAGCGAGAACTGCAAATACTATACAGGTTTTTAATAATTGTTTTTATTTTGTAACTTTTTAAAATTAGATTTAAGCAACAGTCTTTTAAATTTTTCATTTAGATTGCAGTTTTATTATAGAATCAGGGACTTGCCTCATTAGGGAAAAGTGGGAGAAAGAGAGATTTTAAAATATGGAAGTGAATGGAAAATACATTTTGCAAGAAAAGGATTTTGAAGTAGAAATAAATTGTTTGGAATGAGCTAGCTAGGAGCACATCTGAAAATTAGACAAAGTTGCAGGAAGACTTATAGGCAATTTTAGCAAATTGATGTGTAAAATCTGTCTTTCGGTAAATAATTATTGAATTGTATTTTGCCTTGAATGAAATTATTAAATTGGGATACATTTTATTCTTATACCAGATACTTATTAAAAGTCCTGCTATATTTTTTTTTTTTAATTTAACAACTAACACATTCGAAAAGATAAACTGTAGGCTTCCGGAACTATACATTTATCAAAAGTATGGGTGACAACTTGCTTGTCTGTAAAACAGAAAAGTACCCAAGATTTTATTCGCTTTCATGGTCTGACAATAAATACATACATATGCGCATGTTTGCAATACCATTGTTATCACTAAAACTTGCATTGTATAACTAAGCATCTATTGATTTTTGGAAAAATTAATAAATATAAATTTAAACAAATTAATCAATTAAAGTTAAACAAAATTAAATTTTTTTAATATCAATACTAAAAAGATAATTCCCTTTCAAAACAAAACATTACAATGCAGTCAAACAAATTTCTCAATTTTCAGGAATATTAACATCCGTAAATAAACACCGAATGAAAAATTTTTACAATCTTCTGAAAAGGAAAATAATTTATTTTATATTACATTAAATTATTTAGAATTTGACAATTATGTCTAATAACAACTCAAGACGATCTAAGAATTACTTTTTTTAGAATGTAAGATGATTTTTTATGACTTCCAAACAATAACATTCATTTTTTTTATTCCAATCATGAATACATCACAGGAACTCTAAACCCAAAGTACTGGATTTTTTTATCCATTGTGTTGTTTTAAAATAATTTGTGTAGAAAGGGATTTTTTTTAAAAAAAAAAAAAATTCTTGTTCTTTCAAAATTGTGCAAAAAAAATTCACGTAAAAGGAGAAATAGGTGTATATTGAAATAAATTCTTTACCTAGTAAAT
Source organism: Epiperipatus broadwayi (assembly GCA_028023455.1). Classification (NCBI taxonomy): domain Eukaryota; kingdom Metazoa; phylum Onychophora; class Udeonychophora; order Euonychophora; family Peripatidae; genus Epiperipatus; species Epiperipatus broadwayi. The sequence continues at coordinate 224,861 of JAQFVV010012785.1, forward strand.
TTGTATATTGTAAAACCCATTTAATTCATTGTGTTATTATTTCCTCATACAATGATTAGTTTATACATGTGCACTCTACATATTAATTAGTTGGTTTTGTTAAGAAAAAAGGCATACTAAGTCCTTTACTAAGCCATTATCATAAAATTAAATTGTAATTTTAATTCCTATATTGTCAGTTTCCAATCTATCTTTTACTAATATAACGATCCAAACGAAAGTGAAGATCGAATCTAACCGCAATCTTCACTACAAGGGCGCCATCTAGGCATTTGAGCCTAGAAAAATTTATAAAGTAGACAGATATGCGCTGTTAAGATTCCACTTTATTTAAATATTTAGATCGTTAGCCCATTGTCACTAGCTCAGTGGAGACGCAGAGATAAGAAATAACTTGTTCAATTTGTATATATAAAAAAATAAAAGCCACTGCCAGAAATTAACACATAAAAATATTTATTTACGCACATATAAATTTTGAATCATTTTAAATTTTGAGGAATAGATTTAACATTTAGATTTTTGTATTAACTTTTAATTTTACATTTAAATAGATTGCAATGAGTTTAATATTTTATTTAGAGGGTCGAATATGATTAGACTACATAGATCTGCATTTGAAAAGAAAATATTGTATCCCTTATTTAACCTTAGGCCAAAAGTTTGCAGTCAAACTGGCGTCAATCCATCTGATACATTTATGTATTCAATGTAGCATGAATACAATAGCACAAATATACTATACTGTCAGGAATGGACATCTGAATAGTATAGTTAGAAAAGACATTGACTCTTGACCAATACAGGAATGTTACATCTGTTATGGCAAGAAGAACAATAAAATAAAAACTCCATAGGAAGGGACCGCGGTCCTTTTTGCCGACTTACAATCCCATCCATAGGCAAAGGGTTGATGCGGTGTATACAGCAATTCTGCATGTAGCGAAACTGATACTACATCTACTAATTACACAAATATATCCAATCCATTGACCTAATTCAACTACGAAACGAATAACCTAAGATTATCCTACCTTAATATAACTTTACAAAACTATATAGCCATTCACGCCCGACTTAAATTTAACATTTAGATACGTTCGCACAGATGAATTTTATAAAATTTGTTTTATAATGTTGAGTATAGATAGGCTGCATAGATTCCACGGTTAAAAACATTCCAAAATAAACATAACCGATCAAAATACAAAGTCATCGATAACGTCAATTGCAGAGGGAATACAAGAAAACCCAATAGCATTCATCATAAGATGCCGCAGAGACACCGATGACCTATATATTCTAATCGAATATGAAAACCACAACATAATTAGCCGCTAACGAATCCATGCAACGTCCATACCCAACTTAAATTTCATCATTTAAAATTTAAACAATAAATATTAATAGAAATAAAATTAATAAAATGGAAATGATTTTTTTCTTTTAGCAAGCAAATATGTAAAACTTAAACATTTATAATTAATTTGAAACATAAGTCAGATATATATAATTTAAATATTAATTGTCAATTTGAAAATCAGATAAGAGTTTTTGTTTTTTTTTTAAATTTAGGTTAGCTGAATCTTAAAAGTTTGAACGAAAGTTCTTAATTATTTTTTTAAATTGTAAAGTTCATAGCTCACGGTAGAGGAGTCCAGGTTCCTGTTTTTAATTCCCACGACGTCTCCATTGGAAGACCGCTCTGATGTTCTGGAGGTAGCATTAGCTGGTTCCATTCTGGTATCACAGTCTTTTCATTTTTTAAAATAAGTGAGAGAGAACGACAAGTGCGTCTTATCGTTTGTCTCACCAAAACAAGCCGGAAACTGTCAGGAAAACTGTATTTCTCTTTTTATAGTATCCACACAGATTCAACCAACAAAACGTCACTAATCCATCCTTTTCATTCGGGGTCAGGCTGAGGCTTGGTGCTTCCATTGGTCAAGCTAATTTCTCTTTATTCTCTTATCTAATTTTCATCTGACTTTTTAATTACACAAGAGCCCCAAGGCTAGCTTGCTTTTCAATTAATAAACAATCATTTCCATTTACAAATTACAGGAATTAATTAATACCTGTTTTATTTTTACTTACGTTATTTCTTTATTAAAATATTTTTATATTTAAATCTTGTATTTTTTTATAAAAAAATACGTTCAAATACTTTTTTTTATTTATAAAAAAAATATTGTTAAAGTTTGCATCTGTGCGAATATATATATACGTTTAACAAACATTTTAGCTTTTAGTTTTTTAATAGATTTTATTTTTAATACATTTATTTTTATTTGCGAACTTTAAGATTTTATTTTAAATTAATGTAACGGCATATTTATATATCGTTACTCTAAATAAATCAAATTCATTTCTTATACTATGTTGTATTTTGTAAAAATTGCATACAGGTTTGTGCACTCCAGAAAAACTAGAATTTATTTAAGAGATTGTTTTTAGATCGCGTACTGATAACTGAGGAATTTAATTAAAGCATTAATGTAATGGCGATCGACAATTCCAAGAAATATTTGCTGATTGCAAATATTTCTAGATAAGAGACCTTACCTTATTGGAGAATGTAATTAATTGTTGCAGTTATCAGAAAGCTATAAAAAGAGTTTGTAACAAGTACATACGGCGATTATTCGAGTGCATCTCCGGTTGACTTTCCTGTTCAATTCTGGTAGGAGAGATCTAGCGTTAATGTCCAGTGCTCAGTGGAAATATAGTTTACGGGCATAGCTGAGTAGGCCCACAGATATTGGGAGACCGTAGCCTGAAGAAACCTGGATAGCAGCTAAATGAATTGTTGAGTTTCCAGTGTCTTTCAAGTGGAGTTACTGGTGAACTGTTGCAGAGACGGAAGCTTTAAGGAGCTTATAGTGGGTCGCAGTGCTACACCATGATGTGTTCGTGTACAGATAAGCTGGACCGGGGCCAATATGTGCGTAAACCTAGCCCATTGTGAACCCCTTTGTAGTAGCCAGCCTGAATGTACATCGAGGGAATTGAACATTAGCGAACTGTAGAGATAGTGTTGTTACAAACTATTTGCTATTCTGATTATTTAAAATATTATGAGTCTTTTATTGTATATATTCATTTGCTGGCCACCCAGTCATACTTGCGGACACATCAACTAATAGCAAATCTTGCAGTTTATTCTTTTTTTGCAGTGATTTATTTAATTTTGTCTTGTTTTTGATTTTTTTATCTATCTTCTTCAAAACTATAAAATATAATTGCATCATGTTATGTTTTTTGCATATATGCAGTAAATTTATTTTGATATATCCATATAAAGTTATTAAAAATTAACTGTGATAAAACACAGTTGCTGAAGCTTTAAATATAAAATTATAACAATAAAGCTGAGCGCTTTCGGGGGACTTAAGCCTCCATAATCATAGCTCAATACAAAACAAATACAAAATATAAACACTTATTCACAAGCAAAATGCGTATCTCAAATAAGATGTAAACTAACTCTAAATAAATAAATAAAATACAATATAAATAAATAAATATTATAAAGTCCATATTTTAGAAATATTAAAACAAGAATCCTTTCAATTAATAGCATTAGGATTACCAGCTATAAAACAAGCTTCTTTAATTTACACTTTACGTCATTCTTCTCCGTACACACTAATTTTGCCTCTACTGGTTGACATAAGTGTCCAGCCTTATTTTCATGTTCCACAAACACTGAATTTCCCAAAAATTTAGTTTTAGTACGATGATATAAATATTTATGCTATGACACTCTATTTAAAATATTGGTTTTAGTTTCACCATAATAAATAGAACCACAATCTTTATGAGAACAAGAAACACTATAAACCACATGCTGAGTTAAGTTAGATTCAATTTTAAATTTTGAATTGTTAATCAATCTATTCGTATTTGGAGGTGAATGAAAAATTACTTGAAAATCTGGAGATAACTTATTAATTAACTGTTTTGCAATAGAATGAATAAATGGTAAAACTATACGAGGTTTTTCAATCTTGTCAGGTTTAAACTGCAAATTATGTAAAAATTTTACAACTCTATTGTTAATAATTGAACGTTTATGTCCAAGTTTGACTAAGTCCTCAATAAAACAAATAAGATTTTCTTTCCTATGTGCCTCAAATTTGCAAAGATGGTGGTTTCTATATAAAAATGAATTCAAAGATGCCAACTTGTGCACTTGGGGAGAGTATGAATGCGGATGAATTAAACCCCTAACTTCAATAGGTTTCACAAACATACGGTAGTCCAAATGATCCTCTGTTCTATGCACAATAATATCTAAATATTTCACTTCCTGTAATGCATCTTCCCAATTTATCGTAAGATTTAAACTGGTAGCCTCATGAATACTACTTTGAATCTCCAAAATGATATTTTCAGGAGCCACAATAAATATATCATCTACATATCTAGTGTAGATAATATCTGGTACAGAGTTAATAAATGTAGGAATAATACTACGTTCATAATGGTCCAAAACTATACTAGAAAGAATTCCACTAAGAGGAAGTCCCATAGGCCAACCATTCATCATTTGAAAACAAGAATCTTTAAATGTAGCCACTAAATTTTCATCCAGCCAAGTCAAAAATCCAACAATAAAGTCAACTTTATTAGATGGAAAGACTTTATCAAGTAAAGATAACTTGACTATATCTATTGACTGCTTACGATCAATGGACCCATACAATTCCATAACATCCAGCGCTGCCGATTTAAAATTAGAATTAATTTTAGCATCTTTAATAACAACAATAAATTTAAACGATGAATTGACTGTAAACAACCCAAAACCTATAGCATCAATCAACCAACGATTAATCAAAACAGAAGTTTCAAAATAATGTACACTACCAAAATCCATCATTAAACGTAAAGGTCTATCTAGTTTATGTAATTTAACATTTGCAAAAATTCTAGGAAGGGATGATGCAGACGGGTAAACTTTAAAATACTCTAATTTTGTTAATGCTTTCTCTTTTTCTTTACGTAAAACACTAGCAATAAATTTCTCGCGATTAAGCTTACAATTAAATCTTTCAATCTTTTTAAACTTTAATTTATCAATTTGCATAAAAATTTTAACCGCAAATTCTTCCTCTTTCATCAAAACAAACCTGTTCCCCTTATCTTCTTTCATGCAAACAATATCATGCTCACACATAAATTGTTTTGTATGCAATATGCACTTATTCCAATTCAAATTATTATTGTTGAGATTTCTATTATTAATAATCTTCACTATATTACCAACACAAACATCTCTAAGGGGATTATTTAATAATGAAGCTTCAACATCCGCAATCAGCTCAATCTTCGGCTTTGCCCATTGACCTCCAATAAATTTAGGACCTCATTCTAAAACATACTTAACATCCTCCGGAATATTTACACCAGACAGATTCACAAATTTGTTTTCAACCACAGATGGTAAAACAATATTTTGCTTATATGCAAGAAACTTAAGTTTTAACTCAAATCTTTTAACAAGCATATCCTCATTCTTTTTAAATTTGTTCAAAATAAATTGTGGAATAATACCACGTACAGAAATAATAAACCACCTTCTTTTCTCCCTACATAATGCCCTCTTACAACCTTTAATAATTGATATGAGCAGTTGGCACTGCAATTGCATCTTGATTTTATCAAAATTATAAATAGATCTATCAATTTTAACTCTGCAACAGTTCGGGATTATCTTGAATTCTTCACACTTTTTCAAAAATGTAATACGTTGTTGAAACATATTAATTGACAAACCAATGCGCAATACTTGCTTATAATATATAAAATCCATAATGAAAAGAATGTATGTATATACTTCAACAAAAATCAATAAATTAAAAAAATTAACTGTGATAAAACACAGTTGCTGAAGCTTTAAATATAAAATTATAACAATAAAGCTGAGTGCTTTCGGGGGACTTAAGCCTCCATAATCATAGCTCAATACAAAACAAATACAAAATATAAACACTTATTCACAAGCAAAATGCGTATCTCAAATAAGATGTAAACTAACTCTAAATAAATAAATAAAATACAATATAAATAAATAAATATTATAAAGTCCATATTTTAGAAATATTAAAACAAGAATCCTTTCTATTAATAGCATTAGGATTACCAGCTATAAAACAAGCTTCTTTAACCTTACGCTTTACGTCATTCTTCTCCGTACACACTAATTTTGCATCTACTGGTTGACATAAGTGTGCAGCCTTATTTTCATGTTCCACAAACACTGAATTTCCCAAAAAGTTAGTTTTAGTATGATGATATAAATATGTATGCTGTGACACTCTATTTAAAATATTGGTTTTAGTTTCACCATAATAAATAGAACCACAATCTTTATGAGAACAAGAAACACTATAAATCACATGCTGAGTTAAGTTAGATTCAATTTTAAATTTTGAATTGTTAATCAATCTATTCGTATTTGGAGGTGAATGAAAAATTACTTGAAAATCTGGAGATAACTTATTAATTAACTGTTTTGCAATAGAATGAATAAATGATAAAACTTCTTGTTCTTTCTTCTTTTGGTTTATTATAAAAATATATATAAAATTTCCATCCCTTCTTTTTTAAATTTAACCTTTTGTTTCTTTTCTTTTTTTTCAATCCACTAAATAAAAAATATTTTCCTTTTCTTCTCTTTTCTTCTTAAAATTTAAAATTTTGGTGTTGTGTGAAAAGAAGGAGGGGTGGACTACCGTATGTTTGTGCAAACACTATATGAAGTTAGGGGTTTAATTCATCCGCATTCATACTCTCCCCAAGTGCACAAGTTGGCAATCTTTGAATTTATTGTTTATATAGAAACCACCAAGATTTTCTTTCCTATGAGGCACATAGGGAAGAAAATCTTATTTGTTTTATTGAGGACTTAGTCAAACTTGGACATAGACGTTCAATTATTAACAATAGAGATGTAAAATTTTTACATAATTTGCAGTTTAAACCTGACAAGATTGAAAAACCTCGTATAGTTTTACCATTTATTCATTCTATTGCAAAACAGTTAATTAATAAGTTATCTCCAGATTTTCAAGTAATTTTTCATTCACCTCCAAATACGAATAGATTGATTAACAATTCAAAATTTAAAATTGAATCTAACTTAACTCAGCATGTGGTTTATAGTGTTTCTTGTCCTCATAAAGATTGTGGTTCTATTTATTATGGTGAAACTAAAACCAATATTTTAAATAGAGTGTCACAGCATAAATATTTATATCATCGTACTAAAACTAAATTTTTGGGAAATTCAGTGTTTGTGGAACATGAAAATAAGGCTGGACACTTATGTCAACCAGTAGAGGCAAAATTAGTGTGTACGGAGAAGAATGACGTAAAGCGTAAGGTTAAAGAAGCTTGTTTTATAGCTGGTAATCCTAATGCTATTAATCGAAAGGATTCTTGTTTTAATATTTCTAAAATATGGACTTTATAATATTTATTTATTTATATTGTATTTTATTTATTTATTTAGAGTTAGTTTACATCTTATTTGAGATACGCATTTTGCTTGTGAATAAGTGTTTATATTTTGTATTTGTTTTGTATTGAGCTATGATTATGGAGGCTTAAGTCCCCCGAAAGCGCTCAGCTTTATTGTTATAATTTTATATTTAAAGCTTCAGCAACTGTGTTTTATCACAGTTAATTTTTAATTTATTGATTTTTGTTGAAGTATATACATACATTCTTTTCATAAAGTTATTGTATGTTTGTGTAAAAAATAATTTTATTATTTTAAAGAATGAGAAACAGTTGAGACTATGAGGTAATTAAATTGAATCAAACATTATAAAGAGTGCAAAAAAATAAAATTTAGTAAAGATTTATTTTAATGTAAGCAGTACAAGAAAAATAGAAAAGGTATAGATCATCTACGTTGGGAGTTAATTTCCACAAAATATCAAAAGTTATTACATTTCTTAAGGCATTTATTTTCTATCAACATCAGGATCTGTAAGTTTCTGAAATTTCCCATTTATTTCTCTATATTGAAATTAAATGAATCTTAGTGTTGTTAGTATGTAATTCTTTATTTACTATTGTTTTCTGCTCTCGCTGATATCCTTCATTTTAAACCAATTGTATCTTCCATTCGTTTCTAGAACTATATCTCTCATCTGGAAAATCAGACTTGTCTCCCTCTGTCTTCCATCACATTTTTTTTTAATCTAAATGTTTCACTTCACAAATTTTGTGCAAAAAAATTTATACTGAAACAAAAGATACTAGGCCTGCATTTTATATCAAGGTTAGCTCTTTGTAACTACCTTTTCTTATTAATTTGAACATTTGTTTTTGTCTGCATTTATTTACTTTTTCTTTTTTCCCCTTATTGAAAACTGTTTTTTTATTATGCAGTGTTAGAAATCATATTATTAATGTTTATAAATGATATTTTTATCACAGACAATGATTAGTATCTTCTAAACCAGGTATGGGTATCCATGTCAACTCCAACCCTCAAAAGTTTGTAATCCTATGTTAGGTCTTCAATAAAATGTTAGTTTTTATTTTAAAAAATATTGTAGCATATATAAAATATGAATTTTATCCCTCCAAAATGGCATTTACTAAATCAAAAAATAGTTTCTGAATAATGATTAAAAATTTGGAGCATGCCTTGCATGTTGTCACTGCTAAAATAGTCTAGATATAAATTCATAGTTAAAAAATAAACAGTAGCAAATATGCCTGAAAATTTTGGATTGACTTTTTGTATTAACATATTTTTTTAACCTTTATTTGCAATTGTATCATTATATGTAAATGTAATAATAAATAATATAATCATAATGATAATAATTATGATTTTGCTGCGATTAATAAATATTAAAATAAGTAATTTTATATTCTTTTATTTTGAGCTTCTAAAGATGATGGCCTTCATCTATATCAAACTAGTTTGAGTTATCCCATCACCGAAAAAAATTATCCATCTGTATTCTAAACAAAATATTAGGAAATTTATACAATTATATAAACTTTAAATTAAACAATTATACAAATTTTAAATTAAACCCATCCCTAGGCTATGACTTAAAAGTACTCTAAATCAGGGGTCCCCAACCCTATGCCTGCGTGCACCATGGCACCCGCAGACCCTTTTATATGTGCCCGCTGCTATCCGAATACGATAAAAAATTATTTATCTGATACAAATAAATTTAATTTTTCAAATTTCTTATAAATTATTGTATTATATTGTAATCAAATTGTAGGGCATACTATACCTTTACAGCGTAAAAATATAAACGTTAATTATATGTTAAAATTTTATTTTTTAAATAAATATTTTTTTGTACATTATGTGTATTATTAACAATATCCAACTATAAATTTACATAGAAAAAATAAATGATGCCCGCCATCTGGTTGAAAAAAATAAATGGTGCCCGCCACCTGGACAGTATTATAGAATGTGCTCTTAAGTGCAAAAAGGTTGGGTACCCCTGCTCTAAATGAACAATGAATCACCTATTCTTGGTAGTTCTGATGTTTATAAGCATACCTTTGTCAACATTGTTGATAATTCAGAATGAAATTAATTTATCAACCAGATAGAATATGGCATTTACGAGTTATTAAACTCATAAATATCAGAGCTACCAAGAATAGGTGATTCATTCTATTCTTGATTCTTTGTTCAACATTTAAAGTGCTTTCAAATCATAATCTGGAGGTGGATGATTTATTCCCATTGTTTACAATTATATAAAGTAAACTTCCATCAATTTTGAATTAGAACTTTTACCATTGATAGTATTCTTAATGCTGCATGTATCGCAGAATATTTTGAGAATAAGTATTCATATAGTTAGGTATTCAGGATATTTTCCTATGTTCTGGCATCCAAGTGTTATCTAGAGCATAGTTATAGTGTTTTTGTTGTTTTTTTGATTTTATGTGAGTATTATTCCAATAACCTTTAGGCTTTGGAGTGACACTATCACAATGGTAAAATATGTGAGTCAAAAGAAATCTTAATCCTACTTTTAACTTGGAAAAAAATTCTTATGTTTATACAGCATAGACTTCTGTCTCAGGTTATAAGCGATAAAAGTATATTCGCAAATCAGTATGACATGGAGCCTTTCAGATGTTCTCACATCTTGCCTATCTATAAAAAAAAAAAAAAATTTTAACTTTTGATTTCTCTAGGGTTAATGTAATGAATTTGGTTTTCAGAAATACTTTTCTAAATCACTACCTATAATTTAGGGAATAAAACTTGAAACTTTTTTGTTACATTTATTTTTTTACTCTATTAATTTATAGCTTTTGAAATTCCAATTTCAATCACTGTTCGAAGAATTTGGTAATGAATCTTTGGCACAGAAGAAACATTTAATAAACATCACATGATTGTTGCAACTTACGTTTAACATATACTTTTAGGAACAGTGGGGTGATGCACTGTGACTTCTCCTTATACGTCAGGAATCTCTTAGCAACTATGCCCAGAGAAACCTGTTAGCCACTTTCCTTCCCTTTCCATTCTCCACCCTAAGTTTTCCCATAATCTACTCCATCCCATTTCCACAACATAATCTTTGTCAACTCCATGGCCTTTATGTCTAAATCTCCCTTATCTTTTCCCAAATCCAGCATAAAAAAACAATAACTCACTTTCTGTATAATCACTTTGTTCATATTTATTCTTCCACAACTTCATTATTTGTACCCTTTCTGCTTCCAAGCATTTACATTGAAGTAACAGATGCCTAATATTTTCTATGCCTTCCTTAACAACTTGCAGACTAAATCACCCATATTTTTCCATTTACGTGTATATTCCCTTGTTGCTAAAGATCCCGTTTGAGCCTTAAACAATAAACTACTTTCCTTACTATTATCATAAATTAACTCACACCCAATGTTCCATTTTACTTCTATATATATTTAAACTCGTTTTTACTCTCCATACTAGTTCTCCAACTCCCTATTCTTTAATAATATATCTATTCTTCTTTTCCATTCCTTACTATAACACTCAACAATCCTAACACAATCATCCCATCTTTTGTACAAGTATACTGACATAAATTCTTTATCCAAATCTTCTGCATACAGCATTACCTTTCTTAACCATCTTGTTGCCTGCCCTTTACTTGTAACCCAATTAAATACTATTTTGGCTATTCTTTTATTATCCATAAACTGCAATCTACTGAACATTTTCATTTTGCTTTTTGCATCTCTTATATAAAAACTTGACCATCCCATTTCTTCTTGAATAGCCTCCTTTGCTGTCCACACCTCTGCATCTAATGCATGTTTTTTTTACTTCCCTTTGTACTTTTTTTTAAGTAATCTAGTACCCCTTTACTAACGCATCATTGCAATATGTTAACCCTGGTACTGCCACTGCCTTCCATACAATTCTAGCTACATCATATTTATTATATGAAAAAAACTGTTAATTTGTTTATCAATCCCTTTCTTTTCTTTGCTTCATTTATCAATTTTGCTGATTACTCAAGATGATTCCCAAATAACTATATCTATTCACCACACTTAACTTTATATCCCTCAGTAAGAATTCTTTGTCTTCTCTTTCACCAGTATTCACCATCATTATATTTGATTTTTCTTTATTAAATTTAATCCCCTATCTTTACCCATCCTTGCGCATGTCCTCAGCATAACTTCCATATCTTCTCTTCTTTCTGCACACGAAAAGACATAATCCCCAAAAAAAGACCCGACTATATAAACTCCCTTGCCACCTATTAACGGTATCTCTATCCCTCTTACTAGTCTTTCTATTGCTCTCTCCATCTCACTCAAATACAATAAAAACAAAATAGGTGACATAGGGCATCCTTGCCTTAGTCCCACCCCATTTTTAACTTTAACTGATTCTATATTATTTCCATATAATTTCTTAATAACATCCACTAAAGCTTCATCCATTCCCAAATTTGCTAAACTTATCCATAATCTATTTCTTTTTACTCTATCATATGCCTTCTCTATATCTATAAAACTCATATATAACTGTCTACCTGAATTTCTACTCATATCCATAAGTTGTGTAACTACAAATAAACTATCTCCTATATGCCTGACTTAAAACCTCCTTGCATTTCCCTCAGTACATTATTTTCTTCCATCCATTTTGCAACTCTTCCAGCCACCATATATGAAAAAACTTTATATAAAACTGATGTTACCGTTATCGGTCTATAGTTGTTTCTTTTTGTTCTTAGTGCCATCTATTATCAGTTTGAATAAGCAGTGAATAACAGATGATTATTATATACACATCCCTACATAAAATATATATATATACAAGTTTTCTCTGATGATGCTTATAAGCCAGAAACTGATCTGAAGAAATGGAAATCCAGAATAATAATATTGCAATCTTGACATTCATTTACTCGAGCTTACTCTAGATAGCTCTGGAATAGGGTGAAGGGCATGAGTTTTAGTTTCCATAGAAACAAGGCAAAAATAGAATTAAAATTCAAACTAGATGTATGGAGATGGGAGGGAGAGTACTAAACATTTATTTTTGGGATCTTAGTACAATATCTAGATATATTTTACAGAGGATATTTGAAATTTAAATGTAAAGAAGTTGACAGTAGTAGATTTTGTTTCTTTTTGTTTAGATTTTTAAACAAAATTGGGAAATATAATGATGAGGGTAATGGAACTAACCAAACAGTCTTTATTTATAATAAGACAACAAAAAAGAAATCAGGGCTGGAAAATAATTCATAATAAGAAGTAAGAAATAGATAAGTTTATTAATATGTATGATAGTTTTATAGCAAGGAGGGATGTAACTTGGGTAATAGGTTTTCTCAGCATACAGTCTAGGCACAGATACTTAATGATTTTATTTAAGAAGACCTTTTACATCACAATATTATCTTTAGAAGAAACATTTCAATGAATTAGTAATTTTAAAAAAAATTAAAAATAGGATTGAACTTATATCATCAAGGACTTAAAAGTAAAGTTTTTTTTAATGATTAAATATAAGTAGCTCCCTACTCTAGTGTCATCTATAGTAAAATTGAGTAACCATCTATAGAGCATTTAATTAAATTCCCTTCCCCAATCCACTTGGGATTCAAAATTGTAAGTCGTGGCTTATGCAGCTAGTAATCCCTTTTAATTTCATTCTATTATTCTAGCTAAAACCCAAAAAATTTATATCACCATATGGTTTTGAATCCAGATTTAATCTATTTGAACAATTATATAGATCTGAGTCCAGTTAATAAAGAACGGAGAATATTAAAGTGTACTGAGATGATATCAGATCTTCATAACTTCAAGTAGATTGGATTGGGTTCAAATCCTTAAGGTGTTTTGAATTTTCACTGTCCTAGTTTTAATAGTGATATGGAATTATAGACAGTGGCTAGACACATAGCTGCATTTCTTTCCGCTATAAATCCCAAGTCTCATTAATAGTCAAAAACCAAAAAACAGTCTAGACCTGAACATGCATTCTCATCTAGTAAATCGCGGATTAATCATCATTACTATAGGTGTCACTAGATACTGTTCATATTATGTCACATATGGTATATAATAACAAAATTACAGACTTGATTTTATATCTTACATGTTGGATGGAGTGATGAGCCAGCCATTCCTTTATTAAATAAATTTAAACATAAAAGTACTTTTAGATGTATGTCATTGAAAAATGTCTGATAATGTAGTAGTGTTTTGTAATGGATTATGTTTAGGATCTAATGACTATAGTTTATTTGTCATATTTCATTTTTTATATATATAATTTAAATAAATACATTAACTAATTTATTTATTTTTAAGATCGTGGTCATTATTTTACTGATGATACGCGGTTATCTAAGTTGGTTCGCCGTGTTTTACGAGAAGATGAAAGAGATCGCCGGACAGCTGCTGCTCGACAACTTTTTGATTTTTTACTTTTACCAGAAAATAATAAGGTAAGTGTGTATATGTTTTGTGTGAAGTCTTCTCATTATATATATATATGCTTGGATGTAGTTTCCTGCTGAAAATAGATAATGAAATGGTTTTGTTTTTGCGATAAAAATCACGTAGTTGCTTCTTGTTGGTTTTTCTGTATCTGTAAATGAAAGCACATTAAATGTTCTGGATAACCACTTCTGTTACTCCACAGAAAGAGTGCAATATTTAAACTATACAATAATATACATATAAAAAATATTTTTTTAAAAAATGCTTTTGTATAATTTGAGGATTAATGGTCTAAAAAGTAAATGATTATTTTTTGCTTGGACTACAATTTCAAACATTAAATTAAAGTGTGAGGCATCCGTAAATTCATTAATTTTATCAGTACAGTTTACGATCAAACTAAATACTCTTGTTATTGCTTGAATTAATTGTTTTATGGATGCCTCACGCTTTTATTTAGTTATATATAACAATCAAAATTATGGTCCAAGAACATGACAATGTAAAAAATCTCCATCTTGTATTAGTAAGCTTAAACTAAAAATATTTAAAAAAAATTGGTTACAGAATTTATGTTTTTATTAAGACAGCAATTTGAAAAAGATTTATATAAGCAGTCTAAAGGAAAATTAAGATTTCACTCTTCGGTTCTTTTTTTTTTTTTAATAAACATTAAATGCCCCTCAAATTTTTTTATTACCATAAAATGTATTGATTGAATTAATTATTAAAATATATATATAGTTTCAAAAATTTTTTTTTTTTTTTTGATAAAGAGACCATTTTTTCCTTTTTTTTTTTTTTTTAATTCATTGCAAAGACCCTTAAGATATTTTCCTCAAATTAAATGAAAGTGTCTGCTTAAAAGATATTGTATTATCTGTGTATCGAACTGACTTGAATATGATTTAATATGCTGCCTATCAACACTATTAGGCTAGACAATACTGAAATATTGCATTGTTTTCAAAACTAAACCCATGTATAAAATTTGAAGAAAATTCATTCAATAGAAGTACATTAAAAATCAGCATCAAAATTTGACCCAAATAAATTAAAATTTTGATCGTTGTCGATATTGTTTGTCTTGTTTTTTATCAAACTAGTTTAGGCACTAATGTTTAATTAAGGTATGGGTCTGTATATAGGATATATTAAGAATTTTTTTCTAATTAATTACAATTAAAATTGTGTATTTAATTACATTTAATTTGATATAAAATTGTAAAGAAATCGGAAACTTTTGTATATGTAAAAAATGTTCATTTTTTTAATGTGTAATTTATTATAATAGAATGCGCTCAAAGTCATTTTGAAATCTAAAGACTGCCCAAAACCACCACTGACACATTTCAACTGATAAATGACATCGAATAATCCACACATGGTCACGATATGATCATTTGTTACAAAATCGCAATTAAGATCAATAATTAAAGTGCAAATTTCATACAATTATGCTTGATCAAATCACATGACTTAAATATAAAAAATAGGATTAACGAATAAATTTCAAAATACTAAAAGCTTATACTTTCTAAAATACAAATTTAAAACACTTAAACATAAAAAGTGAAAAAAAAAATAATGGACACATATATTAATTAAAAAACAACATATTCAGTAAATGTAAAATTGATAAAACCAAGCTTATAATTTCAAAATACTAAAATACGAATTTTATTACAATATAAGCCTATAACCACATGTTGAAATAATGTAAATGTTGAATAAACATAGAAACAACTGCTGAAGCATATTAATTCTACAATTAATAATAAATCGCATTTTATCTTAACATTAGTTGTAAGAATAATTATCTAAAGAATTTTACAATTAATAAATCAGATTTTTCTTATCAAAGCGAGTAATGTTATGTGCTTAATTTCTCATGTTGTAATTTGCTGGTAGATGGATAAAAAGAATCTAAATGAAAGAGATTTATTCGTTAAATTTCTCAAAGATGCTAACGTTACCTGCCAACAGTGAAAAGTGGGTTAGAAAATTAAAATAAAAATTTTTAACTTAATCAAAATACCTCCCAACTCCTCCCTTTTATATATATATATTCCACATTACCAATGAAATAATAAATATCAAAAAAAAAAAGAGATCTTGTTACTGTCATAACGATACATCACTATATATATATATAACAAAAAGAAAAAATAGAATTAGTTGATCATTAGAATACATGACTTAACCTTTTTTAAATAGATGTAAGATACAAGTATATATATATAAAAATGACAAAGATAAAAATTACCCATAACTCAGAAGCGCTTATGTATATGGATTAAGCCTTATATGGATGACAAATTAAGAGTCCATTTTTGCGGCCTCATGAGCATTTCTTTACGGCTGTTACTGTCTACATCATGGACGTTTGTGCTCATGTTTTTATTTAAATAGGTCTTTCTGGTAACAAAGGTAGACAGTTATCAGGCATGATTCTTCGGTCTTCTGCTGGTCTTCATCTCTAGGATTCCCTCCGAGGACAGACGGGAGGGTGGAGGAAAACTTCTCTACTCAAGCATGATTTGTACACTCATTTACGAATCGGTCCAGACTTTAGTATAAGAAAATTATGATTGTTAGAACAAAGAAGAAATTCAGTATTTTTATCTTTTAGCTCTTTTTTTCCATTAATTAATTAATTGTAGTCTACCAATGCTTCCGTTGTTTACCAGCTCTTAAAAGCATCATATGCTTTTACACTATTGGTAAACAAACGATTTTATATTACCTCGTTTTTCTTAACGGATCTTAAGTTAATTTTTTTTACTTAATCTATTTTGTGCATCAGTTGATTTCTTTGTTTGCTGATGCAATATTTTTCTATATTTACTGATGAAATAATTTTTTAAATTTTTTCTATAAACTCTAAATTATATACATTTAAATTTCCTTTATAATTTACAATTTATTTTAATATTATATACACACCTATATCATTAATCATTTATTTTAATATCCATTCATTGTGATTGGCTTTATGATCTGTGGTTAAATAAACAGTGAATGGTAAAGCACACATATATGGCTATATATATATGTGTACAGCTTCACATGTGAGCAGCTTCTTCAAATTTTTTTCTTTGTACCTTTTTTTTTTATCCAATGTTTTTGTATTTTTCCAATTGAACATATGTTTATTGATACATACATGGTCTGCTATTTTAGATATATCTGCTTTCTCACTTCTAATCATCAGTTTGTGTTCTTGCAAGTACTTTTCAATAAGACAATCGGTTTTACCAATATAAGTTTTTCCATATTCACATGGTATTTCAGCATTTCAAATATATGCTTTGTAGATGTTAGAATTTCTCATGTGGTATAGCTCTGGAAAGCTGTTCTGATGTTATACTGATTGCAGATTTTCCTTAATTTGTCTGCTATATATTTATATATATATATACTACTAACCTGTGTGCTATTACTAACAATTGAATGTATTTGGAATATTTAAATAAAGTTAAATTGATAATCATCTGAAATCCGGGCATGGCCACTTGGGGCGTTGATGCTATACAAAATCAATCAAATGTAATGTTACCGGGCTGCCGCAACTTTTTTTTTATAGAACATGATTTTTTTTTTTTATTAAACAAATTTTTATTGCATTTATAACATAATAGCTTTTTTATTAAAAAAAATTTTATATTCATTTTTGTTGTTTTTTTAACATGACATTTTTCTTTATTCAACAAATTTTGGTAATTTAATTTTGTGTTTATTTTTCTGAATTTTAAAACTTTGGACTATTTCACAACGAAAAAATTTGTTTTAACCCCGCCGAAAAAATGTAATGGTACAATTATTTGGGACTTGTTTCGACTTTGTGCTACCTTTTTTTTTTTGGTTGATTAAATTGTTTTTCTTATTATTATTAAATCAAAAGTAACTTTTGTGTTGTTGGGAGTTCAAAAATTGTTTTGAAATCCTTCACCCCCACCCTCGGATCAATAATTATAACAGAAAGTCAACAATTATTTTTTTTAAACAACTTTTTTTCACTTTTTACTTTTATTTATATTTTGTTTGAATTACCCTTTTTTTTTTTTTTTTTGGCATCTACAATAAACTGCTTTTTTGGGGGCTTTCGTATTGTTATTATTAACAAAAAGGAAACAAAAATAGTCATTTATTTTAACCACATTTGTTTTAACTCTGCTGAAAAAATATAATGCAATTATTTGGGAATTGTTTCGATTTTTTTTTACCTTTTTTTTGGGTTGACCAAATTGTTTGTCTTCTTATTATATCAAAAGTAACTTTTGTGTTTTTGGGGATACAAAATTATTTTCTAACCCCAACTCCCACACTCGGAAAAATAATTGTAACAAAAAGTCAATAATTTTTTTTTTTTTCAACAACTTTTTTTTTTGCCTTCTACGATAAACTGCTTTTTTTTGGGGGAGGAGAAGGGGCTTTTATACTTTGTTATTATTAACAAAAAGTCAACAAAAATAGTAATTTATTTTAACTCCGCTGAAAAAAGATAATCCAAATACTTGTCAATTTCTAATGAAATAAAAAAAAAAAAGTACACAAACTTTGGACTTTTTGAACTTATTTATTATTTTATTGCTGTAATAAAAACAGTCTGGTATTTGGGAGGACATTATGTGCCTGAAAAAAGGACGCAGTCTCCCTCACTTTTTTTACTCAGCAATTCTGAAAAGTTTAAAAATTTCATGTTCTTCTCAGACCTTTTATTGGTCTCATATATTTTCAATGCTGAAACGTGACTTAGCGCGTGAGCTTTGTCGAAGCGTGTTCGAACATACCCTTTGCCAATTTTTAGATATTAACATTTTTTTAGGGAAGAGTGGGGACCATATGACAATTATTAGTAATTAACAACATTATTTAAATATACATGACATTACTCTATTATGGAGATTTGAAAAGTTGTACCGACTTCAAATTAAAACACCGTCAAGTGATACGGTAATCAGCTATGAATAGAACATTCGTGTAAATAGTTTCGGAGCACAAAACGGGCCATAATATTTTTGTGCAATGTCATGTAAAGCGGCCTGCTAATGGATTAATACAATATAAATGTTGTATTAACCATAAGGCCAGCCGCTGAAACGGCATTTTTATATGTTTTGACACATACACAACGCCATCAGGCGGCCATGCCCGGATTTCAGATGATTACCGTTAAATTTTTTTAAAGACATTCAATACTCATATTAGATGTTGGAAATAGTCCAATGTACAAATACAACTAAAACAACATCATCGCAAACCCTCAGGAAAACATTATTTCCCTATAAGTTGCATTTTGTTTAGAGTCTTTTCATATATAACTGAAGATGGATAATACATATGTTTAACATTGATAAAAATAATAATAATATAAAAAACTTGCAACCTGAAGAAATATTTGATCAAGAGATATTTTGTGTGGGTGCATGTGCATCAAATTGAGGAATTTATATGGGGAAGGGGGTTAGATATTTTTTTCAAACTGTTTTATGTTGAAATTTTAAGAATAGACAAAATGTCATTGAAATTTTGGTATGGGTTTAACAATCTCAGTATCTGCACACATTGAATTTGCCTTTTTATTTTGAAAGATAGTGAGCATGATGAGTACTGCACAAATTTAAAATAAAAATGTGGATTGTCTTGAATTCTGTTTTTTTTTTTTTTAATTTAAAAGAACTGCTTTAATAAAAGATATTTGGGATATTACTTTTGCCTGCTCATTCAATGTCTTAAAATTGAGAAACAGTTTAACATAATGTTATATAATCTGTTGCTTAATTTATAGTATATGTGATTTTCCTTTTGTTAATTTCATTCAATAGATAATCATGAAGATGGCTGATAATCTTCTTGCGGTTTCTCAAGATATTTTGCATGAAAGGTGATTATTTTACTTTTTTTTCTTTTAAATTACTTACATTTTTGTTACATTGGAAATTATTGTTAAATACAACTTATAGTTTTTAGTAATTCAACAAAAAAATTTTTTTTCTTTAGGTTATTTTGTGGCATTTGTTCTTAAAATTCATATCTTTTATTAATATAGAAGCATAAAATTCTCCATCCAAAATGTTTTTGTTTCAGGTGAATCTACATTCACCAGAAATCAATAAATATTATATATTACATTGCATTATGAAATGTTAAATATTTTATTTTCAAATTTCAGTACAATCATATTTAATGTGGTATAATATTTAATTCAATTCAAATGATAATCTTAAAACATTATATATATTTGTAAACTCTAATATTTGTGTTAGTACGAAAATACACACGTATAACTTAAATATATATAATATAATCGCCGTAAATCAAACGAATGACAAACATTTTATCGATTTATTCGAGCGCTTTCAAAGGTCTAAGTCTTTATTTTCAAGAAGTAAACTATGCAAATTAGGGCGGACTAAATATGCAAATAAGGGTAGAATAGATCTAGATCTGCCACTTCTTAAAATGAAACAATTATTAATATACATCTCTACATTCATTTTTAAATATATGCATATTTGTTATTACGTTGTATAACTATTTTGGTCATCTAACACTTTTGTAACCATATAATTTATTTGTTCTATACTTACGGCTATATATCATACTCTTCATATATTTTTATCGTTTTTTTTCTATAACAATTTTAAATATGAAATCTTTTCTATAGATGGCAGGCTATTCAAAATTATCTTTTGCTTTTAAATTGTATTTAATTAAAATTACTCCTTTGTATTTTATATTAATTACTCATTAATTTTTAATTTTTTTTTTTTGATGTTTTTATTTTAAAAAATAAATAGTTTTTTTTTGTATTAACATTTATTGGTAATCACACTGGCATTATTTTTGCTTTTGTTGAATTTTCTATTTTTTCAATTTTTATTTTTTTATTTTATTTTTCAAATGTTATTTTATATATCCCTCTTTTTTTTCTCTTAATGTTATTTTTTATTATGTATTTATTATTTAATAAAATCTTTTTTTTTTATCAATTATTTTTGTGATTATTATTTTTATATATTTTTAAATTAATTTTCTGATAATACTTATTGATTTTATCTGAAATATTTTAATATTGTTTAATTTTATTCAAAATAATTATTATTTTTGTCTTCTTTGTTTTAGTTATTATTCAGTTCTTTTTCTTTAAAAGAAACAGAATAATTGAAAACAATGAAAAAGAAATAAAGATTTTGGAATAAAATTAACATTATAAATTTTACAAACAAAATTTAATAACATTATCAGAAAATTAAACAAAAAGTATATAAAAATTATTTTTTAAATAGAACTATGATAGATTTATTAAATAATGAGATACATAAAGTAATCTGAGAGTGTTAAATATTAAATACGTATTAAGTAAACAGGAAATTCTTTAGAAAAAACTAAAATTTAACATAGATATGATAAAAAAATTATCTATATATATATATATTATTCATACGAAAGAAAAACAAATAAACATTTATTCAAAAGTCAATAAAAATAAAAGCCAAAAATTGATATAGAGTGTTTAATATAAAAGTTTATTGTTATTCAAGTGTAATTACTTAAAACAGTAAATGTGGATCTAAATACAAAATAAATAATTTTGACTCGCCTGTCAACTGTGTAAAAGGTTAAATAGATCAAACCGTATAAACATATTCACCTAACAAGTATATCCAAATATGTTACTAGAATTATTCGCAAGCTTGTAAATAACACCCACCTTTTTGTTATATCAATGACTATCTATGTTGACGGATAAAAGATCATACAAGTCAGATTCTTAAAAAATCATTTTAAATGAACTTGAAAATAAAGCCCACCCTTTTCAGAATCTAGCTTGTGAATTACCTTAATAATGTATTCAGAAGTGAATAAGGTTTAAGTAAAATTGTTATAGAAAGAATGTTAAAAATTTTATTGTATGAAATACATAGTATATAGCATAGTATGTAGTCACATTCTGTTACAAATTTATTTATGTATTTTCAGATTTGTATTATCTGACTGAAGGTTGGTTTAAATGTCCAAGCAGAATATTTTTAATTATTTTTTATAGCAGTCTATAATCATATATCATACCATTGATGATTTAAACTTTAATAAGCTTTGATGTTTAAAATTACTATGAGTTGTCAATCAATAGATTTTAAAGTAGCGGTGACCTCTGTCTTAATTTACATCCCATTAATTAAGCATTATAATAAATGCAAGAGACAGTTTAAACCAGTTTCTGAGTAATTGGACTTTATTTATATGGGAAAATAGTATATAGCCTGTGATTGTATAACTAAAATATATTATATGATATAATGATAAATACGTAGATTATAATAATGAATGTATAAATGTATACTAGTAATTTTATTTATTTTTTATGTATGATTTTATGATTGTTTTTTTAATTTGCTTCTTCATTAAATAATGTTTATATAATACTCAGAACACTGCCTATATTGACGTAATACTCCTAATACCAAAATCAGTCATGTTTTTAAACAGGAAATGAATCCATTTTTGTCTGTAAACATAATTCAGTTTCTTACTAAAACCATTCTGAATGTTGTGCATATCTCAGTGCTGCACTATTTTATGATAATATATATTTATGAACAATTATGATGATTATTCAAAATTCAAAAATGAATGTATTTAAAGTTGATATATAACATTTTCTAATACATTGTAATATAAAATATTTATAAAGATTAAAAATTCAGCCAAAATGGAAGGAAAAATAGAAAATGTCTTTGAAAAAGTTAAAAAAAAAAAAAGTTTTCTTATATTAACAATAACATTGAATATTTTATGAATCATACTCGTTCTTTGAAAAATTGTATTTTATAATTATGTATGTATTCTTTGAATTTTTATTGTTATGTTTGTTTTTTGATTTATATCTTTTTACAAAACTATTTGAAATGCCTATAGGCAGCTCTCTACTAAAAGTTCATTTATAGATAGTGTGGATAGTTGAAGGCTGCTTGAAAGTCTGAGTTCAAATCCCTTATATTTACAATTAAGCTCCAGGTTCGTGAAGAGTGCCTGGTTTTCAAATATTTACATATGAAGCTTGTGTCCTGCCCATCCCTCTTCTATATATTTAAATGGATAAGGTCCTATACATGAGAGGTCAGAGTGACTTGAGGGCAACATGGGTATGGCAATAATGTTGGCATCAGCATGGGATTTGGGTTTTCCGTCGTCAGATTTTCAATGATATGGATGGCTGAAAAGTTGGAGGTTGGAGTAGATTTAAGCCTGTCCATTTAAGTGTGAAGATTTGCTATCGTAATATAAACTGAGCAGTGATTATACATATGTGTGAGAGATGATAGTCTGGATCAACTGATGAGTGCTGTTTTAGCACGAAATGGTAATTACTTATCTTTTCTTTCTACATGTGTGTGGCCATGTGTATCAGTTGTATGAGATAGTGCGGATAGTTGAAGGATGCTTGAAAGTCTAAGTTCAAATCCCTTATATTTACAATTAAGCTCCAGGTTTGTGAAGAGCGCCTGGTTTTCAAATACCTATAGAAAGCCGCTAAAAGTAAACAATTTCCAACCTATATAAAATGCAAAAAAATAATTCTAAAAACATAAATCCATTTCTCAATTCTTGCTCATCTTATACTATTTGTACAGTTTTTGCAATTTAATTCTTATTTTCACATGTTAAAAATTATTTTTATATTCTGTATCATGATTAACAGTTAACAGGCACTTAAAAGGGAAATTTGATATACTGTATATAAAATTCGACTTAAACAATTAAGTCACAGATTGGATCATTTATATAAGTTGAAGACTTCTTGTAATAGAGTTTTTCAGATTACAAGCAGGATTAGGATTTTTTTTTTCAGATAGTCAGCCCATAACTATTCAGTTTTTGGTCAGTAAATGAATATTTGACTATTATTAGTTAAAAAAATCTCAGATCAATGTGAATTAGACAATGCTGTACCTTTAAACGGAGAAATGATGATGTGATTAATCTTTTACCACTGGCGAATGGATATCTCATCTGGTGTTTAATCCCTAATTTACTTTTATCTTTAAATGAACGTCAGATATGCGAACTATTTTTACTTGCTGCATTTAAAAATATTAATTAAATTCAAACTTATTGTAATTATTATAAGCTTTTTATTATTATTATTATTATTATTAAATATTAAGGTTTTCAAGAAAATATATTTTATTTTTCTTGTTAAAACAAATCAATTTATTGATCTAATAAATAAAAGTAACAAAATTAATAATACGAAAATGTCTGAAGAAGAATGCTTTCATGAAAAAAAATTTGTCTCATACAATTTATAAGATAAATTTTCAAAAAAAAACTTAAAGGTTTATATATTTGAATTAAAATATTCTTATACACTTTATAATGTAGATGGTCTTCATTACATAGATCGACGACTGATAAATTCATTTACAAAGTAGATGAGCACTATGACGATGGATTGATCTGAATCTGTTGAGATTTCAATTAATATCTAGAGTATATGAGCACAGACTTTCAGATGATCCATCACTCTCCACTCTATCTAATAACACTGATACACTCAAGCACATATATGCTGAAAAGATAAATAATCACCAATATACGTATTTCAAGCTAAACCAGCAATCATCAGTTAGTCCAAATTATCATCTCCCACACATATATACTATAAGTGCTGGTTTAGCTTGAAATACGTATATTGGTGATTATTTATCTTTTTAGCATATATGTGCTTGAGTGTATCAGTGTTATTAGATAGAGTGGAGAGTGATGGATCATCTGAAAGTCTGTGCTCATATACCCTATATTACATATATAGACACAGGTATATAATAAGTCTGTGTTTCAGTTATTACATTGTAGAGATGTCTGCCCATCCTTGCATATGTATTTAATGGATTATGTCCTGTACATATGGGGTTCAGATTGACCTTAGGTCAACATGGGTGTGACAAGAATCTCGGCCTCAGGGTGGCCTTCGAGCATTCCACCATCAGATTTTCAATTGGATGGACGGTTGAATTGTGTAGTAGATTGGAGCCTGTCCATTAAAGTATGAAGATTGTCTATCTTAATATATATCTGAGCACTTATAGTATATATGTGTGGGAGATGATAATTTGGACCAACTGATGATTGCTGGTTTAGCTTGAAATACGTATATTGGTCATTATTTATATTTTCAGCATATATGTGCTTGAGTGTATCAGTGTTATTAGATAGAGTGGAGAGTGATGGATCATCTGAAAGTCTGTGCTCATATACCCTATATTACATATATAGACACAGGTATATAATAAGCCTATGTTTCAGTTATTAATATCTAGAAAGATTAAATCCAGTCGACTTTATTGCTGGATCTGGAGGGGAATGGAATAATTTGGAGTCTCGTAAGAATTTCATTTTTTTTTTAACGATATAAATCTTCGATTATAGATTCTTGGTTAAATATAGAAGATCTGCATTAAACATGGTTTTTCATTTGTAGAATTACATGCTAAATGATTTGGCTTGGCTTCATGGTTTGGAGAGTCACAAAATATAATTTTTTAATAATACATCAGGGGGAAGGAATATGTAAATTATTTAAAAATATGTTTGCTATTTTCAACATTTTTTTTTTAGATATTTTTATCCTGTTATCAACTGGCATTTTTTATACTTCTAGTATACCATCAGTAGTATCTTAAACTTGAAAGGAATGCTTTATTTTGTGATGAAACTGTGAAATTAAAAGTTATCAATAATGAATAAAATGTAAATATCCCTACCATTTGAAAGTGCATTCCTGATCCACTAATTGGATTCAAAGTAAGAACCATCTGAAAGCAAGGACTATATTTATAATTGTAAAAATTAAAAAAAAAAAAAAACCTGATACAAATAATCCAGATCACATTAATGGATTGCTGAGTGGATTGCATTCCAAAATTAAATATTTAATATCAATCAGAAAATGAAAAAATAAGATTCACTCAAGTGGTAGGTAATGTTGCTTAATGCATATGATCATCATCATTTTCAGTTATTATCGATCCACTGCAAGATGAATGTCTTTTCAAGTTCATTTCTTCTTTTCCGATCTCTAGCCACTCTTTTCCACATCACCCCAGAACATTTCCTTATTTCATCCTTCCATCTCACATCTGGTTTTTTTTCCTAGGTCTTTTACAATCTTGGTCTCCCGTTTAAGATTTCAACTGTACTTCTATTATCATAAACGACAGTTAAAAGCCAGTAATTTATAAAATAGATATTTATTTTATTTTATTAAAGAAAGTAATTCTCTTTGTTAGTATGCTTTTATATAAAGTTAAAATAGCTCATAAAAAAATTCCAAGAAAATAATAGTAAGCAACATTTAATTGTTCTTTTTTGTTGTTGTTGTTGTTGTTGTTGAATACAAAAATGAAAAGTTAACTTTGTAATGTTGTTTTTTAATTCATAATTTATTTTATTATATTTAATATAAATTTCTAACTTTTGTGCTTATTTAATTCATATCCTTATTTGTGATTTTGAATATATTGATGTTCTGTGTTGATTATAAATTCTGTCTATATGTTATGTTTCTGAATCTAATTGATTTTGAAGAGCAACGATCCCCTTTGAATTGAGTTACAAATCATCCACCTTTGTTCGTGTCTTGTATAAATTTCAAAGATGAATATAAGAGAAACTCTTATTTTATGAATTGTATAATAAAACAAAAATCATAGTGTAAGATCTGACATTAAAAATATATTTTGAATGTTATTTAAGTGTGTTAAATGTAATACTCTGTCAAATTATAAATAATGATATACTATTCTGTTTTTTTTTTTTACTTTTATATAAAACAACAGAATCCCTATTGAAGTTAAAAGGGAAATTGCTCATTGCGTTGGTGCTATAGGTGCAGTTATGGGATACGAATCAAAGCGGTAAGTTGTTTTAAGAAGATGTATTCGGATTGGGATGAGGGGTTATTAATTAATGTTGTTATTGTAGTATATAAGATAATAAATATTTAAAATTGTTAAAACGGATTATTTAAAATCTTAATTTTGATAATTTCATTGGATTAAAAGAATAATATAAAGTAATAAGACGATAAAATAAACATTGAGCTTTTAAGCAAAAAATTTTTTCTTTTGGAAGCAAATGATAAATCTTATTTCATTAACGATTACACATAACGTTATGTTTTACATGAATATATTTCCAAAATTATTCATAATCAATGCGTATTAATATATTGCAAAAAGAAAGCTGCTATAATCATAAGAGGCATTTCTTCTTCGGTCGTAATTTGCTGTTTATCATTATTAAAATTCTCTAGACTTGTCTTGTTTCAAATCAAACATTTTTAGATAAAATTTGACTTTATTCATATATATCTTTCATTAAATATAAATATTTCTAAAATATTTTTCAAAAATAATTGTAAATATGTGAATAAAATACGGAAAATACGCAATTTTTTTTCCCAAAAAACATAAATGTAAAAGGCTTGTGGGTACTTTCACAAGCACTCTCTAAGTTTGAGAACAAAGAATCTACCAATCAGTGCTACTGCTGGCTCATTTGTACTACGTTCTCTATACAATACTAATTCCTTCAGATTTTTTTCTAAATTAATAAATCAATAGAATTTTAATCCCAGTTTCTGTTATCAAATGAATACTAAACTGCAAATGAACTACAAATAGCTGCAAGAGAGTGGAGATAAGCCAAAGATGACAGCAAACAATGTCATTAGAAAGCATTGCAATAATACTGCTGCCAATGAAGCTGTTATAAACCCTTTCAAATTCTGATGTTTGCCATTGTTATATCTGACGGAAGTTTTTGAAAGTGCTCAATCTTTGACTTCAGTATAAAAATTTTATTTTATATTAAAACTCAATAATTTTTTTTTTTTTTAATCTAGATTTGTAAACGAATAATATTCTAAAACATCATATTTGAACTTTATAAATATTTAAAACTGAGTTATATAAATCAAACAAAAGATATAACACATCACCAATGATGTTAGTATAAAACTTCAAAAATGAACACATTTTTAAAGTTGTTGTTTTTTTTAATGGGAAAGAATGTATGTGTGGATTTTTAATAAATCGTATCAAATTCTATTCTAAAATCTGAGGTTTGCTTTATAATTATTGAAAAATTCTAAATGTCATTTTTGATAGATGATGATATTACGGGATAAGTTTTCCATAAATCATGGTCAAAAAGGAAAGAACGTCTTTATAAGAAATCTTTATTTCAAGAACAATAAAGACTTGATATTTACCAACTGTCTGTAAGATACTGACCTCTTCAGATTTTTTTAAATTAATAAAAGCAGTATTGCAGGATGTACATTATTAAATATATCCTACACTAACACAAGTTATAATAACGATAAAACTGGACCTACCGTGCTTTTTCTGAGAGAAATATCCAATGTTTATCAACGAATATGAGAGTTATCAGGATAATAATTATGAATGGAATTTAAAATTTTAGAAAATACTTTTATTTTATTAATTCCTTCAGATTTTAGAAAAGGGCTTCAAATAATAAATCTTTCATTTGAAAACTTATATTTGCAACAAATAAATTTAAAGTTTTGGAAATACAGTATAGATTATTGGTTTTATTCTTAAAATTAAATTTTGCAAATTTAACCTATGAAGCCATTAGGGGCTTAACGAACAAAAATGGAAGTCATTTTATTAATAAAATAGTTAAAAGAATAAAATTTTAGTTAGCACATCAATAATTTATTATTTGAAAATAATTAGGGTAAACAGATATCTTTTATTCATTCTTTAACCTTTTTCTGACTTATTACAAAAAATTATTGCCATGCACCACCTAGTTCATTTCGTTCGCAACATATCTTTTCATTATGATATTTCCATTGATATTATGTAGCATAAGCTTACATTTTTTGATTTTCGCTCATTCTTATATTATCCAGATAATAGTTTATGAAATTTGTATAGCTAGCAATTTTAATTAATGAAATATTCAGCTTTTCCTTGCCCCTCACTGGCATTCCTTTTACACTATGGAAGAGAACACATGTAAAAACAATTATTATACATCTTTTATTGGCATTTTTTTTTATTCATCATGAGAGGTAAGTTGTATTATTTAGGGTTTTTTTTAAAAAAAGAAACAATGAAAAGAAGCTTCTCTTCACATCATATTTTTTGAAAAGAAAAAACACAATGTATTCTTTTGTAGATTGTGAAACATACTGTATTAAATTCCATTGCTTTCTTCTTCATATAATAATTTTGTTGTGTTGTTTGAAAATATATACAGTATTAAAGCAGAAACTGGATAACAATAAACTGCAGAGTAAATTATATGTATATATCTTATGTGATAATGAAGTAAGTGGGGGAACTACGACATGATATTGGCATCCGGGCTTTGTTTTCTCTCTCTCACTTCTTACAATATTATTTAAGAACATATTAATTTTAGTTTGTATAAATTATATTAATAATTTCTATCCTTTTGTGTATCTTTTTTTTTTTAAATTTTTTTCAAGTCAAAATCTCTAAATTGCCTTGCTTATATTTTTAAATTGAGAACTAAAACTAAACTTATTTTGTTTCTCTCTTTCTTTTCACCTAAATGTATAGAATAAATGTTTTTGATAGGCCAGATACTCATAAAGTATACATACTGCAGTTAGATAGTGATGTATTGTTTGATGCTTTTTCAAACCTAATGGTGGGGGAGGGGGGGTACTATTTGTACAATAATATCTTAATTTTATGCTACTTTATTGTCATATATATTTCAGTTGTATTTGCGACTCTATCATATTTAATCTATCAATATACGTAAGACGTTAACCTAATGTGAACGCCTAATGTTCTTGAAACATGCGATTAAAATAAGATTTATCAGAGAATCACTATACTGTTAGAAAATCAAGGTGCATCGTAAGTATGGTTTTTGTCAGTAAGCAAATGCAAGAAAAGTAATTAGGAGCAAAAGAGTGATTTATATATTAGTTTTATTGAATTGATTAAAATATTCTACTCAATCACACAATGGTATTGTTTGCAATTAATTGGTTGTCCAAGAAGGGTTATTCATATTACTTTCTGTGAGGTTGAATGGGTGGAAGTGTTATTCCTATACTGGAAAACCTGGCATTTGAAATGAAAACTGGTCTGGTCTCAAAAGATTGGGTGTACTAGCTCCAATATTGTTTTTAGTGTTTGTGACCAGTCTTTGGAACTGTTTATAGGCTGCTTAGTGAAGCAGGGATCAAAATGCAGTACAGATTTTATTTGATGGGGAATTTTTAATTTGAATGAATCAAAAGTGACTTCATCTTTTTGGATTCTGCTGTTTTTGTCATTTTAAAAGATGACTTTACACAATTAATATAAAGACTTTGGATTAAGGAATTAATAATCAAAAAACTAGATTTAAAGTTTATACAATTTTTGGGTTACCATTGTATAAAATATAAATTGCACAGTTGCATTGTTATTCTTTGCCGTTCAATGCTTTTGAAATTTAGGAAGTAAATTTGCCATAATTATGCATGAAAATGGAGCAAATGATATGTTATAGTTTGAATTCCAACCATACTTTTGTACGTATTTAACTTATACCGTTTTTTTTTTTTTAATTCTCACTGTTAAAATTTTGTAAATCAATTTTCACTCACTTCCAAATTTTCAATCTAGTTGAAACTTTGCATATTTATATATTTCTGATAATAATATATTCTTTTAGTGTTTGCAATTTTAGCAAAAAATTGGTGAATTTAAAATTTTTATTTTACATGGATGTGATGCACTATGGCTTCTTTCTTTATCGAAGTCAGAAATTTCTCAACTATGCCCAGAGTAGCCATTTTACCTTCCTTTTTCATTCCCCACCCTAAGTTTTTCCCATATTCTTCTCTATCCTGCTCCATCCCATTTCCACCGTGTAATGTGTGTCAACTCTAGCCTTTATATCTAGATCCCCCTTATCTTTTTCTAAACCCATAATAAAAACCAAGAACACATTTTCTGTATCATCACTTTGTTTATATTTATTCTCCCATAACTTCATTATTTGTATACTTTCTTTTTGTAAGCATTTACATTCAATTAGCAGATGCCTAACATTTTCCATGCTTTCCTTGCACTACTTGCAGACTAAATCACCCACATTTCTCCATTTATATATATATTCTCTTGTTGCTAACAATCCTGTTCGAGCCTTTAACAGTAAACTATTTTGCTTATTATTATCGTAAATCAATTGACATCCAATATTCTGTTTACTTCTATCTATATATATATAAACTCTTTTTACTTGCCATCTCTCCAATTCCCTATGTTTTATTAATGCATCTATTTTTCTATCCCATTCTTTGCCACTATAACACTCAACATTTCTCCTAACCCAATCATCCCACCTTGTGTACAAGTATACTGACAAAGTTTTTATTCAAATCTGTAATACCGTGCTACCTTTTTCGCCCATCTTGTTGCTTGTCCTTTACTTGTAACCAAGTAAATACTATTTTGGCTATTTTTTTACTACCTGTAAATTGCAATCTACCGAATATTTTCATTTTGTTTTTTGAATCTCTTATATAAAAACCTGGCCATCACATTTCCCCTTGAATTGCCTCATTTACCATCCACACATCTGCATCTCTAATGCATATCTTCCTACTTCTCATTGTACTTTTTCTAAGTAATCTAATACCAATTTACTAACACATATTGCATTGTTACCATAAGTTAACCCTGCTACTGCCACTCCTTTCCATACAATTCTTGCTACATGAAAACACTCTTAATTTCTTTATCAGTCCCTTTTTTTTTCTTTGCTTCATTTATCAATTTTTTCTCACATTCATCTAAGCAATTTCTCTGATTACTTAATTAAGATGATGCTCAAATATTTATATCTATTCACCGCATTTAACTTTATGTCCCAAATAAAAATTCTTTGTCTTCTCTTTAGCCAGCATTTATTATCATTACTTTTAATTTTTCTTGACTAAATTTAATCCCTATCTTTTTATCCACTCTTGCACACGTCTTCAGTATGACTTCCATATCTTCCCTACTTTTTGGGTACAAGAAGATATCAGCAAATAAGATCTGATAATATGTACACTCACTTGCCATCATTAATGGTATCTCTTCCCCTCTTCTTAGTCTTTCTATTGCTCTCTCCAGTTATCTCAAATATAACAAAACAAAAATAGGTAACATAGGGCATCCTTGCTTTAGTTTCACCCCATTTTTAACTCTGATTCTATATTTCTTAATTGATATGGATGTGATGCATTGTGACTTCTCCTTTTTCGGAGTCGGGAATCTCTCAGCCGCTATGCCCAGAAAAACCTGTTAGCCACTTTATCTTCCTTTTCCATTCTCCACCCTTTTCCCCATATTCTTCTCTATCCTGCTCCATCCCATTTCCACAACATAACTTTTGTCATCTCCATGGCCTTTAGATTTAAATCCCTGTTATCTTTTCCCAAACCCAGCATAAAACCCAAGAACCCACCTGCTGTATAATCACTTTGTTTATATTTATTCTTCCACATCTTCATTATTTGTACCCTTTCTGTTTGCAGACATTTACATTCAATTAACAAATGCCTAATATTTTCTATGCCTTCCTTACACAACTGGCAGACTAAATCACCCACATTTTTTTCATTTATATATATATAATTCCCTTGTTTCTAAAGATCCTGTTCAAGCCTTAAACAGTAAACTACTTTTCTTGCTATTATCGTAAATTAGCTCACACCCAATATTCTGTTTACTTCTATATATATATTCTTTTTACTCTCCATACTAGTTTCCCATCTCTCCAACTCCCTATTTTTTTATTAATAAATCTGTTCTTCTATCCCATTCCTTGCCACTATAACACTCAACAATCCAATTAAATACTATTTTGGCTATTCTCATCTATAAACTGCAGTCTACCAAACATTATCATTTTCTTTTTGCATCTCTCATATAAAAACTTGACCATTCCATTTCTCCTTGAATTTCCTCCTTTGCCTGCCTCAAATCTGCATCTAATGCATGTCTTCCTATTTCTCTTTGTACTTTTTTTTTTTTTTTTTAGGTAATTTAAAACCCTTTTACTAACACATATTGCATTGTTGCCATACGTCTACTGCCACTCCCTTCTATACAATTTTAGCTACCTCATATTTATTATGTGAAAACTTTATTTATTTATCAGTCCCTTACTTTTCTTTGCTTCATTTATCAATGTTTTCTCCCATTCATCCACGCAGTTTCTCTGATTCCCCAATAAAAATTCTTTGTCTTCTCTTTCTCCAGTATTAATCCCCATTTTTATTTTCTTCACTAAATTTAATTCCTATCTTTTTACTTACCCTTGCGCATGTCCTCACATAACTTCCATATCTTTCCTTCTTTCTGTGCACAAGAAGATATCATCTGCAAATAAAAGTCCTGATAATGTATATACTTCCTTATCACCTATTAATGGTATTTCTACCCCTCTTCCTAGTCTTTCTATTGCTCTGTCCAGTTTTTTCAAATACACAAAAACAAAATAGATGATGTAGGGTATCCTTGTCTTAGTCCCGCCTCATTTTTAACTTTAAGTAAATGCTGTCATCTAGCAATATTAAATTACATTTAAACTTAATTTTTGGAACTATATAAAACTTAAAAAGTAGAAAATAAAAAATGTACTATAACATGAAAAATAAATTCACTTTAGCTTTCACAGTTTTCTTAATATCATGTGATCAAAATAAAAGTATCTGATGTGCATGTTCAGAAATTGTTTAAAATATTTAAAAACGTACGTGTCATGCTTTTTAGTCATATAATATTAAAAATACTCTGATGGCTTTAAAAAAATTAATTTTTACTTGTTAGTGATTTTTTATATATATATTTTATTACATAATAAGATTCTTACTTAAGATATTTGAAATTTTATGTCTGACAAGTGTTATAAATAGTTGGTTTCCCGCCTCTCGCATTCTTCATGTTAGGAGGGATTATTTCAGTGTTAGTACTATAAATAATCAATTAGTTAGCTGTTCATTAAATCATGTGGCATTCTAGTAAGAGAATTGACATATTGAGCTTTGATCCAGTATTGTTGTAACTCTCCAAATTATCACTCGTTAGGGTGTTTGGTGTAGTGATAGAGTGTCAAGTTGAGAGCTAAACATTTCTGAATCGAAGCTCAACTTGTATTTTCTGGTGCTTGTTAGTTGCTTGGCTTTATTAGCAATTATTCGGTTATTATAAGACCATCATGATTATAGTATACTGCTGTCAATTTATATTTTATAAAAATGTATTTGTATTTCTTTCCCTCTCAAAGGTATTTTCAATGGCTCTTTGGCAAATATCTTGATGCTTCTTCAGACGAAATTAGAATACTATACCAGTTAGCATTACTGGAGGTAAGGTTTTTATTTATTTATATATATATACAAATTCTGTATTAATTTACTTGCTGTATAACAACTGTTTGTAATCAGAAGTGATTTGCTTACTATGCATTTTATATGTGATAACATAAGACTTGTAGCATTTATTCGTGTTATAAGAGACTTCCGAATTTATTTTTTAATGCTGCAAAATGTGTCATTTATTTTTTATCATATAATTTATAATTAATAGTTAGGACGTTTTGTGTATGAACTGAAATTCAAACTGTCTCATTATATCGTTTGAAACCAAAAAAAAAATATTCAATATTTATAGTTATTTTAAAATTCAGTGAGATTCATTTTAAATTTGTATTGTTTCTGAATTCAAATTATTAAAATTATTTTACTTTTTCATTTTCATTCAAATCAT
This sequence comes from Epiperipatus broadwayi, assembly GCA_028023455.1. Classification (NCBI taxonomy): domain Eukaryota; kingdom Metazoa; phylum Onychophora; class Udeonychophora; order Euonychophora; family Peripatidae; genus Epiperipatus; species Epiperipatus broadwayi. The sequence continues at coordinate 259,675 of JAQFVV010012785.1, forward strand.
TTTAAGTTATTGCATTTGAAATTGTATTATCATTCAAAACGTAAAAATAACTTTATAAATGATCTTAATATTTTGTATTCTCAATTCCTTCCACAAGAGCATTTTAAATATGTTTAACTATAAATAGCTTTGCAGAAATTCTATCACATTAACGATTTGTTTCACTTTTAATTTTGATAGTTGTGATATAAATTATTAATAATAAAGCGATTTCATGCATTTCATTTGTTCATTATTATAAATTAGAATGTTCAAGTGCCCTCTGTTGGCCTAATATGAAAGTAAATATTAGAATTAAAATATAATAGCCAAATTTTGAATTGTAAACTAATATATACATTTTAAAGGAATCCTAAGATATTGTTAAAAATAATTAAAATTACATTATTTAAAGGCAGTATATAAATAGTATAAAGTGAATTGTGGATTTTATTTATTACAGAATCATTTTATTTTAAACCTGTTAAATGTTTCATTGCACTATATTTCTTTAAAAAAAAATTTTTTCTTATTTTCATGACTATTGTTTTTGTGAAGACTTTGTTTTTTGTTTTTTATTTTTTAAGTCTGTAGATGTATTAATCTGGTAATCACTTTCAGTCAATATATAAGCCCTGTATCATTTTATCAATGATTAAGTGGCAAAATTCTGGAGCTCAAGGTTCATGGATCACAGTCCAGCACTGCCTCTTCTGTTGCTTGAACTTCTTATGAATACCTGAATAATAAACCATTAAATTACTAAAGACTTTCCGAGTTTTGCTCTAGTGGAAGCATGGCAGACTGGAGCTTACATGAATTGCAGCCCAGCACTGCCATTTCTGATACTTGAACTTCTTGTGGACTACTAAATAATAAACCATTAAATTACTATAGACTTTGAGTTCCTAGCATGCTTTGCTCTAATGGTAGAATGGCAGACCCTGGAGCTCAAGTCCACGGATAAAAAGCCAGCACTGCCATTTCTGATGCTTGAACTTCTTATGAATCTCTAAATAATAAAACATTAAATTACTATAGACTTTACAAGTTTCCAGCATGCTTTGCTCTAATGCAAAAGTGGCAGACTGGAGCTCACACAGATTACAGTCCAGCGCTTACCCTTCACGATAGATACTTGAACTTTTTGTGGACTATTGAATAATAAACCATTAAATTACTATAGACTTTCTGAGATTCCAACATGCTTTGCTCTAATGGGAGAATGACAAATTCTGGAGCTCTAAGTCCATGGATTGTAATCCAGCACTGTCACTTCTGATCTTGAACTTCTTATGAACTCCTGATTGATAAACCATTCAATTACTATAGACTTTCTGGGTTCCCAGTATGCTTTGCTCCAGTGGTAGAATGGCAAACTGGAGTTCAAAGTCCATGGATCGCAGCCCAGCATGCTACTGCTGATGCTTGAATAGATTCCTGAATAATAAACCATTCAATTACTATAGATTTTCTGAGTTCCCAGCATGCTTTGCTTTAATGGTAGAGTGGCAGACTTTGGGGCTCAAAATCCATGGATCCCCAGCCAGTTCTGTCGCTTTTGCTGCTTGTATTTTTTATGAACTGCTGCTGAGTAACATAACATTCAATCATTTTTTAAAAAATTAATTTAGACTAATTAAATAATTTCATGGATTAATTATAATGTTAGCAAGTCTGAGAATATTTTCATGTAATAACTAAAGAACAATGTTAGCATGCTATTGCTAAGTAACTTTCACTTTCTATTCACACCCCTTAAACTAAGCTTTAATAAGCCACAGTACCCTTTTTAATTTGAGTTTACCTCCTTTTGTTCCTAATTAAACTCTAAGATAAAACGCTATTGTGTGCTATTAGAGCAAATAATTTAATTTAAGGGGTATCAATAGTAATTGATAGTTACCTAGCAACATTACTGCTACAATTATTCTCTAATTATTACATAGAAATATCCCCATTCATTCTTTTGTTTGTATTATATATATATAAATGGGATGTGTGCTTAGAGAAAAACCAATTATAGGGTTGAAAGTATTGTGAAATTATAATCATCAAAGATTAATATCTTGAGTTCTACTTTGAAATGCTTTAACCTAGCATTATATTTTATTTCATATTATGCTGGAAACTTCTTACCCCTTATATACAGTTCCACACTAGTTGGTGAATGCTTACCATGAACGTCGCATGAGATATCTGACAATTATATAACAAAAAAATTTTAATTTACAGAAAATGAGATCAAACTAATAATAATCAGGTATATTTCCTGGTCACCTTTTACTTAGCAACAATTGTACTAAAAACGGCAAAGTTTTTCTTTATAGCATATTTATAACAACTAAATGCTATCATCCTTAATCAATTTCCGGAGAAATTATGCTATGAATAATCACACACAATGAATGTGCGCGTTATTCATGATACTGTAATCCTTTGTGATAGCTTGGTATTACACTCTACTTCTCAATGTAAGGGTGAGAACATATGACAACCTTAATTTTAGCAATATTCAAATTATACTATCAAAGAATAGGATATGGAGATTATTGAATGTCAAAACTAATTATCGTAGAAAAAAAAAACAACTAGATATTTTAATAAATTGAACAGTTTATTTATAAAGACTAACTGAAATGCATTTTTCAACAAACAAAAATAATAAAACACACAAATAAATTATAAAATAAATTCCCATTCACCAAAAATATAACATAAAATAAAAAAATATAAATTTATATCTTACGTGTATATACATTTTACATCCATAAACACATCTGTCTTTTCTTTTGCTATCTTTTTCAAATCTTTATCTTGATAAGATCTAGGCTTAAACTAATATGATCTCAATTTGTGAGAGTGGTTTGAACCTAATCCCTGTCACAATATCTATATAAATTGTTTCTTTAAATAATGTTATCTGTAATAATTGTTATTTTTTTTATTATAATATCTATTTTTTTAAAATAAATTCTGATTGTTTATTAATATATCCCTGCTTACTATCATTTTTTTTTTTTTAGTCACTTAAAATAGATGAAGAAAAAATGTCATTTAGAGACTCTATATCGGTTTGCGAATTTAATTATATATATATTTGAATTTTTTCATCTTTATAACCTTATTGTTTTCATTTTGTTGTTGTTGATGTTATTTACATTTGGATTCTATTTAGATTGTGATGTCCAATGTTCAGACAGCTTTGGAAAATGCGGACACACCTGAAGTGTTAGTAGCTATTGTTGATGTTATTCTCTTTATCTCAGCAGTTTATCCATTGGTTTTTAGTTCTCACTTTAGGGTAAGTAAGATGGCATTGTTATTTTTTGACTTTGTTTTACATGTTTTTGTATACTCCGAAAAAACTTGAGCTGATATATATAACCTTATAGATATATTCTCATTTAATAGCATTGAGTTAACTCTTGGTGAATTCTCACCAGAATCATAGTGCAAAATTAATTAACTAACTGCGCTGGGAGCAGGATGAGCATATAGTTTATAAAATGTGCAAATTATTGCAGCGAGAAATGTAAATTATAAATGTCAGATGTTCCTTTTTTTTTTTGACCAAGGATCGCAAGACTCCTTCCTGTTGATTGAATTCGAGTCTTTTGTTGCAATAATTTGCATATTTTATAAACTATATATTTATCCTGCTCCTGGCGTAGTTAATTAATTAATTTTGCACTATGATTCTGGTGAGAATTCACCGGAAGTTAACTCCATTCTACCTTTTCATAGTGACTTGACTCAGCTCAAGTTTTTTCGAAGTATTTCATTAATATATGAAAAAGGTTTCATGATAAATATCACATATTTGTGTGTGTGTTATATAATGGTGAAATGATATGATTGTTTTGATTTTTAAATGTTATTTTCCAAATTCTTTTTTATTAATTGTAGTAGCAAAAGATAGAGCTTTTTTTTTTTTACATTTTTAAAGAATGGAAGATTTTGTGCTAAATAAATTCAATACTCCATAAATTAATGAGATATTTTCTTTGATTTGTGCTTCTTTTCTTAGAATTTAATCCAGAAAATAAAGTTTATTGTTCTATATTTTATCTTGTTAAGTGCATAGGTGTAAGCCACCTGTGTGTGTGTGAGAGAGAATATTTGCAATCTGAATCTACTTCCAAGATAAAAGCAATTATTTTGTAGTGTTGCGATACGATTCTGTTTTTACTTGAATTACAGTTGCAAGTGAAATTGTGTATATTTTAGAACTATAAATAATTCACACTATATCCAAATCAGTTCTCTTTCAATTAAAATATTTTTAAATTTGGATACAAAAGTATTTCCATTAAGAAAAAGCAGTGGTAAGCCAGAAAATGATTTTGGGGATGGAGTGAAGAGAAATAATACTATTGCTATCAAACGTTTTTAAACTATAAATTACATTTTTCTATTGTCAAAATTTACTTTATATGTATGCAAGTCCTTAAATAGTAAATTATTTATATTCCTACAAACTTAAAAACAATGAGGATTGCCAATTCCTCAACAAGCTTTGTGATAAATGCTGAGCTAGAGAAAGCATTTAAAATATCTCTGTCAGTACCCCCCCCTCCAAACCTCTGACCATGGTTTCGTGCTCTGGCACTCCTCAGAGACGTGTCTGAACCTACCCTAGCAACTCTGAGTAGTGCCAGAGCACGAAACCATGGTCAGAGGTTTGGAGAGGGGGGGGAGTTCCTGACAGAGATATTTTAAATGCTTTCTCTAGCTCAGCATTTATCACAAAGTTTGTTGAGAAATTGGCAATCCTCACTGTTTATAACGTACAAGCTTAAGAGAATAGGGTCATGTGATCTATGACTCTTATTCTGACTAGGTAATATTTAATGCTTTAAAATGTAGCCTCAATATTTTTAGTCTGTATTCTTGGTTCTCTGTTAAATAAAAATATAACTGGTCATAAATTTTTTAATGTTTATTCGTTTCATAAAAACGAACAATCTTTTAAGGACTGGAAAGGTTTTATATGAATGTAAATATATCAGCATGATTTTTAAGGACAGTCTTAAAATTTTTTTGGTTTAATAAAATTTATATATATATATATACACCATAATACAGCATTTATTATTACTGTTGCTGATTATAGCATCGAATAGTATCATGTTATAAAGTTACAATTTCATTGATAACAGAAAATGTATATTTAATTTTTAAATCGGTTGGGGGGGGGGGGAGAATATGGCATTCACTTTATATTAGCTTCTTAATTTACAGATACTTACTGAACTACATTTTGCTTTAATTTTATTTTTAAATGAACGAATATATTAATTAATTTAGTGTATTGTTTCTTTGTTTCTGTTTTTTTAATGGGTATGAAACAAAAATTTAATAAAGAAATGTCTTTTAAGTAATGGCTAAAATTTGACGATACGAAAATTTAAATGACTAGTCGCCATATTGAAGGTTGTTGAATTTTTTGTAGCTGAATTTACGATATTCATATCCATAGCAGTAACAGTCTCTATATAAGTTATTTGGTCTGATTGTTTTGATTACAATCAAAACAAAATTAAGCCTTGTATTGTGTTTTTTAATCTATTTTTGGTTTGCTAAATATAAAGAAATTTTTGAGAGATTAAAAACTAACTCTACTTTAATTAAAATTAATAAAACTTGCAAAAAGTAGAAGGATTTAAACATCTTTCATATGAAGGATGAGTCAGATAAGTCATATAAGTATAAATTATTAACAGAAAGTAAAATTGATCAATTAATCAACAACATTCAATTCATCAAAGGATGTTTGCAAATAATGAGATTAATTGTGTTGTTAAAATAGTATTAATTATAACATATAAGCATGGATTTTCAAGTTACTATTTAAAGTATAATCTTCAAAAACTTTTTTGCCACTTTTTTTTTTTTTTACTAGTTTTAAAATCTATACCGATATTTGTATTTAAATATTTATTTACAAAGTAAACCTATCCAAAAAACAATCAAATCCAACAACATTACTAAAATAATTCGCAAACTAAATCCCAAAGAATCATTTAAATAACCTTGAAAATGACACCCACTTTTTTTTATATCGATGTCGGTTAATTTTTATCTGATGATTCGATTAACATTGATGTAAAAAAAATAAAGGTGAGCGTTATTTGCAAGTTCATTTAAGTGATTGTTTGGGGATCTGGCTTGCAAATTATTTTAATAACATTTTCTAACTTTCTTGAATAGGTTTATATTATCAGTAGTACATATTTAAGAAACCATAAAGTGTATTAAAATCAAGGATGTAAGAAATATGTGCTATTCTTAGCTAGTAGGTAAAACAATAATAGAAATGCAAAGAGCTCTCACCAGCTGGAAATTAGTAAGTTTGGATCTTAATGTTTTTGTCACTATTCTTATTTTTTGAGGGCTATTGGAAAAACCTTTGTCCATTGGAGAGTTAGAAATATACACTTTCATAATTTAACATGTAAAAACTAGTTATATTCATTGTTCAGAATTTTTTTGCAATTCATGTACATACACATTGCATATATAATTATAAGACAAAAAGTTTTCTGTTTCGTGAAGTACATGATTTATTATGTATTACAATTTTACTAGCATGCTTTTGTGTATTTAAATAGTAATATTGCTGTTTAGTTCATACGTGCATTTAGTTAATCCTGTATGGACTTAATTGCATTATATTAGTTCTTTTATTAAGAATATCTTTTGAATGTGTAATGAATCACAGTTTTTTGGCTTTGCACTTGTGGTTATGTCTTTATTAACATACAATCTTGTTGTTTTTAAATACAAATGTATTTTTAGGATTAATTTTTGTCTTATTGCATTATTGAATATGTCCTGTAACTTTTAGTACTCAAATTGTATCCTAGGTTTGTCATGATTTGTTAGTGGACGATTAGAATTAATATATATTTAAGAAAATGTACTGATCTTGTTTATTTTTTTATATTCAGTTTGTCTTTAGAATCGTTAATTAATCTATTGGAGATTAATTGGAGATCGAAATCCAAAGTTAACATTCTTATTACGTATGTGCATTTAATATTTTTATGCTTGTAGGGGACAAAAGAAATTGAAACTCAAAGCCTTCTCCTATGTATATTAAAAAATCCCATTAATAAAATTTCATTAAATGATTGTGTAATGTATTTTTATCATTAATCTATAAACTTATCTTAATTATCATATGCATTAATTGCCCTGATGTAATTTAGTGCATTTTTAGTGCCTAACTCCTGAACTTGGGGTCCATAAATCACAGTTTCAGCTTTCTCATTTCGGTACTCAAACTTTTTCTCAATTCCCAAACAATGAAACCTTAGTTTTTATTTATTTATTACAAAAAAGGCATTTCTTAAGAGAAAGAATATTTTGTGGATCTTTGAAGAGAGAATTAAGGAAAAGATTAATTAAATGCTATGTGTGGAGTGTACTATTGTATGGTTGTAAAACATGCACAAGAGTAATAAAAATAGAATCGGATTGGAAGCTTTTGAGATGTGAAGTTTTGAAAAGAGTAAATGAAAAAAGAAGAATGATTGAGAAAATTAGAAATAGAAAGAGAAACTGTATTGGTCATATATTAAGAAAAAAGTATAGTTTTGGAGGGAATGGTGAATGAAAACAAGAAGAAAGGATGGAAAAAATTGACAGTGTTAGATGATGTAAAAGGTGGGAAGGGTTACATGGAATTGAAAAGCTGGGCAATGAAAAGAACAGAATGGGAAATGAATGAATTGATGATGAGACTATTCTGGATCTGTCCAAGGGACATGATAATTGCAGAATTATGTTAAAATTTTTCAATTAACATTTTATTATATATTTACATTAAGAAAGTATGGCTTAAATGTATGATTTTAATTTATTTATTTTTAGGATACCGTAGATATTTTAGTAGGGTGGCATATTGATTCTACGCAAAAAGAAGTTTTAACACAGTACACTTCAGAAGCCTTAATAAGTTTTCACCCTCAGTGGGTCTCCGATATTAATTTTTCTATCACACTTCTTGGTCAATTTGCCGAAGACATGGAAGCTTATGCAGAAGACTTGAGTTTAATGATTTCCGGACAAGTTTCGCCAGACGATGAATTGCCATCTCCTCAGGAGTGCATAACTAAGATTACAGCTCTTTTAAGGTAAGTCCATGTACAAAGATAATTTTGTTTAGTATGATTGGATATAATAACATATTGTTGTAATTAGGTACTGCCTGATAAACATTGATTCTCGATGCTCTCTCTTTTTAGGCAGTTTGAAATTATAGTCTGCTGTTATCTAGCAAGAAATGTTATATTTATTTAAGTGAGCAACTGCAAGTAGATTTTATTTCTGCTGTAGTTTGTTTAGTATACTTATTGCTGCATTTGTTATAACTGCTTTTTGTCAAAGTAAGCTATATAACTTGCAGGTTTCTTCAGCAAATATTGATACTTGTAAAAGGAATGAGATGTGAAATGGAGAACTAAAGTAGGCCATTGATTGATTTTTGTAATTTCTGACAACCAGGTGTTATTTTCCATCAGTGTAGGAGAACTTGCTCTTCTACTGAGTCAGTATTTATAAACTCTTATCTTTATTGGCAAATTCGAAATTTTTCGAATCATTAGACATCATTTCTTTGGTCTTTTATGTAAGATTTTGAGAGTAATTCCATTTTTGAAAACTAATTATTCTTACAAATTATTTTAAACTTATGAATTATTTTATGCGGTTTTTGCAAAAACCCACTATATTATAAAAAATACGTGCACTCGTGTGATTGTCAGACATTCAAAAAAATACATAAATGCATATAAGTTGATGAAAATTTATTTTTTAAAATAAGTATTTGCATATATACAACTGAAATTGGTTCGCATATAATTTCTGAACTTACTGTTTAGCATTGTATGTTTTTTAAATATGCTTTTAAGTTCAAGAAGTTACTATTGTATAACCCATTTAGAAATCTAATGATTTACACAATTGTACAAATATTTAATCCTTCCCCTTCCCAATTTGTATTTATATATGTTGAAAATAAATTTGAGAATTGTTGCTTTGAACAATTTAGCGCAGTAGTAGAATAATGTAAAAACTGACGATTTCTAGATCGGAGCTCTGTGAGTTACTTCTGCCATTCAAACAGCACATGACTTCCTGGTTAACTAACCATTGTTTTTGTCTTATATAGTTTAGTTTAGTGGTAAAAAGTTTTCAAATTGGAGCTCTACCTTTTGCTGCTTAAACATTACGTGACCCACTGAGTAACAAACTTTATTATTGTGTAAATTAATATTTACTGAGGCTATAACCTCGATAATATGCGTATAAATGCGATAGTAGGGACCTCTACAGGTGTTTTGAGGCTATAACCTCGATAATATGCGTATAAATGCGATAGTAGGGACCTCTACAGGTTATAGCCTCAATAAATATTACTTACGTAATTAATGTGCGTTTAATAAATTTATAATTACAACTCTAAATTATTGTGTAAATTGTTTATTTTTAAATAAGGAATGCTTAAAAATTTAATCTAAATGAAATTTTAAAATGTTGTATCACTTTCATTAATTAAGAATGGATCCGCCATATTGTGTATTACATATTGAGGGGATGTCTCCATGATTGGTTCTATCCTACCATTAAAGAATTTTGAATTTGTCCATTGATTTTGTCTCTTTTAAAAATTGACTGTTTTTTTTTATGTTCAATCACTTGTGAACGTCTATTATGTATTATTGATAAGATGCAGAATGTTTTCATGCCTTGTCTTTTTTTTGTTCTTTCATATAATCGATTTTGCTTGTTTTTCATTATCTTTTATTATTATTTATGTCATTACATAATTGTATGTTTATTTATTTATATACTTTATTTTAAATAGCATTTTATTTTTATTTACAGAGTATTTACTACGGTAGTCAAAAGTTTAGGTGATTATTTTTACCCGATTCGAGATCCTCCTATTACTTGGGAATATATTACAGAAGTAAGTAACTCTTAAAAGAGAACAAAGAAGAAACTGGCTTAATTTTGTTTATTTCATTTTTTTTCTACACTTTTTGTTCTATATTTAGTAACTTGTTTTCTTTTTTTTTTTGTTAACTTTCAGAATTTAATTCGCATTTTGAAATCAGTTCAGGCTGCTAATAGTGCCTTGCCTTCGGAAAAGATGCTTACTTTAGGTAAACTAAGTAGTTTATTGTCCTGTTTTGCAGTGATATTTTTATTGCTATTAATATTCTATTACTCATACCTTTTTTATAATAATATTTATTTGAGCCATTGGCTCTTGGTTGAGGAAAAATGCTAGGCAATAGAAATATGTAATTAAATGCAACATATAAAGGAATAATACTATTGTATTAAAATACCTTTGTGGCATTTCATAATTTTATAGGTTTTAAATAATAATTTCAAATTGAGGCTTATTGCCTTATTAATTTCTCTCATTAAATAAAATCATAATTTTGTTTCTTTGTTAGTTATTTGTCAAGATACATGTATAAATGTAGATAGAGTAGTTTATGGCATAAATGTAAGGAATAACTTCAAATACTTTCTTCATTTTTCTATTTCTTTTCAATATAATTAATGTTTTAACCATAAAAAGTAAGTTTTGATTACAGTTGATTTAATAATTTTTGAAATTTAATCTGTCTCTTGATTATAATTCTCCTCAGAAAAACTAATCATCTAGTCCTATTGGATAGATTACTGTTATATTATTATTACTAATAAAAAAACATATCAAGAATTAGCAATAAAGTAATAAATCTATAGTAGCTAAATAATAATACCAAAATACGTTGTGGTTGTATTTTTATATTCAATACTCATATTAGATAATGGAAATAGTCCAATATAAAAATACAACTAAAACATCATTATCACAAACCTTTGTGATTGTTTGGAAATAGATTTTTTAATATAAAACTATTTTTAGATATTAAAACATTATATATATATATATATAATAGGTTAGGCATGATTGTCATGCTGATAGCATTTCACTTGTTATATTTTGGCTATTCTCATCATCTGATTGGATCTTTGAATATTTTATAAAAATTGAGACTTTCTTCATATCTTTCTAAATACCTTCGCCTATTAGTAATAACATATAAGTTAGTTTGGAATGCAATGTTTCAGTAATATTGTGGTCTTTTTTCCTTCAGATATACTGGTCTGACTAATGATAGCTAGCCCAGGAAAATTGAACTAATAGCCTTTAGATTTAGGAATACTGAATTTAAGATGACCCCCTATCCAACATTGCTATTGTAACAAAGACAACAACAGTCCATAGAAATTTTGTAGACTTATTTATGAGAGATCTTCTAATTGTTACATTTTTCCTTCTTTTAAAAGCAAAACTAATGAATGGTTTTCGAACGTTATGGATAATCACTCTAGATTGACTTATAGCTTATTTGTTATTTACATGTGAATATCTTCTTTAAATTTTTTTCTTTTTCTTTTGTTTTTTCTTTCACCAATATTTTTGTATTTTTTTTTTTAATTGAACATATATTTATCGATACCTTAGGTGCATCTTGCTTAGAAGAGAAAGCCAGATGTGTCTGAAGTATCAGACTAGGCGTGGTTTAATGAATATATGTTCATTTAGAAGAATGTTGGTAGAGAGGTAAAATGAAGCTGCTCATCTGATAATATCAAATAATCCCACAAGTCAGTCTGCAATATTTAAAAGGAAAAAATCAAAAGGACACTTGTACTTAGGTAGAATCCCTGCCGGAAGCTTTCCATGGGCATCCAAATCTGATCTAAATAATATGGCTGACTCTTTAAGTTCTCATTTTCAATATTTTTTTTTTTTTAAATTATTAAAATGATAAAAAAACACAAAAATAGTAGATGCAGTAAAGAAAATTTAAAAACATGAGTAAGAAACTATAACAAACGTTATTCATGTCAGCAAACAGACGTTGCTAGTAACCTATAACATCGCCACAAATGTGTCTTCTTCTTTGTGCAGTCGACTTTACATAAACTCAGCTAAATAGAAATCAATGTGTTGTCTTGTAATTCACTGGTGTTTCGTCATTTCGCCAAATCCCGCAACCTTTCTACATTTTGTTATGGACACATGTATTTGGATCCACAACTTTATACGTGTGATTTATTTTGAAATGTTCAAATCCAGAACAGTATAATTTCTCACTTTTATATCACTTTCAACACTCTGAAAAGATAGTAAATCCATCGGCGACATTTGTTTTGAGGATGTCTATAAGAATAGGTTCTATTCTTTTTGACACAGTTACTGTGAATCACTCATTAGACACTGCACAAGCTGCTGAATAACTACAACTGTGGAAGTATTTGCCTCTGTTGATTTTTTCTCCTCATAAAGAGACTTTTGGGCACTTCCATTATTTTGTTAGGGCCTTCGATTTTGCACGATGCCTAGATAAAACACTGGAGATGCAAACTTCATGCAGGTACTTATTCCAATGAATGACAGTTTTGTCTTGACATATCCAATTTTTCCCTCCCATTCTATGGATGTTAATTCACTACATCAGTTACAAACAAATACCAGTATACTCACAAACAATAGTTTGGGGCTTTCTAACTATGTTTCTTTCCGAACAGATAGGCGCTGAACATGTTTGTACATGATACCACTATTGCGTGTCTTCATTCGCATATAAAGTGTCATATTATGCCCATTATCACATTCTTTTCAAACGGGCATTATAATATAATTTTTGAAAATATTTCACTGCATCTTGTTTTATCGATAGAAGATTCCAAATTTTGACATATTTCCAAAAATGATACAGCAAAATATGAATTTTAAAAAGATCCTTTTAATTTTGCACACATATTAACGAATATTAACAAAGTGATGACACGTGTTAAGTGTTGATCATGTGTTAACGTTTGGAATTTATGCTGGGAATGGAATTTATTAAAATTAACATTCAATTTATATGATACATTTATTAAAATTTTTTTTAAACTTAACAAGTTACTCATGCTCGAGAAAATAATTTTGAGGCGGGGGGGTGTAAACAAATACTTCCAACCCTGACAATGGATTATTTAAAATAAAATGGCTGGCAAGCTTCAGGCAAGGATTCTACATAAGTATAATAAAATTAATACTGTCTCTTGTCTTTGACAAAATAGTCTCGTTGGTTAGAGCATCATCTTTAATTCAGTATTTACGAATATAAAAGTCAGCAGATTAATTTTTATGCTAGTTATCATTGGTCAGGCCAACAACATTTGGAGATGAGAGGAGTATAGTATCACCCAAAAAGTTGTACTCCATGCTAATCTATGTGTAATTACTAATAAAGGAAAGTCAAAATAGTATTTGAATTTTTCTAAAATCATTTCTAGATAACTGAAATAATCCAATATATTATAAGTAGGCTAGGTATGTTTATGCAAAGGAATAAGTTATCGCATGTAAATCTTTGATCGAAAAATTGTCATGATGCTAATTTATTGTTCAACCTGATTGATTATTAATGAAAAGTGAAAACATAATGCTAAATAAAGAGTAGAAATTTTGGAGAATTTCATTTCGAAATAAAGAAGAAGAAAATTGTTAAGAATTGTACAAGAATAACTTCCTCACAAAAGCATTCTTATATCATCAAAACATTCGAGAAATGGGTAAGCCGAGTGAACTAAAAGCTGTAAAGTTGGCAGGAGTGTAAAACTTGGCAAGATGAATATAAATGCAAGCACTCAAAAATAGTATAGTAAAAGTGTTCAAAAAGAGTAGTATAGGAAGTATTATTAGTAATAGTTATAATTAGTGAAAGTTAATGAATTAAAAATTAAAATGGTTGAGAAAAATTAACAACTCGTATTTTCAGAAGTAGTCAGAATTATCTTTTTGAAGAACGATAGCGGTAGTGGATGACCCAGAGTTGTGTCTCCATTAGCTGAAGCTTTTCAAAACAAGTTTAAAACTTCATCATATATTCAACTTAGCTAACCATCCAACAGGATGATTAAAGGATATTCCACTATTTTAAAAGAAAAATAAAACATTCTGGATTGTTGAGATATAACTGTAAGGAAAAACCTATAGTTTGATTAAATGCAATCTTAACTGTTTGTGAAGAAGTATCACTTACTTGCAGATGTTAAATCCATGATTTATTTTTAATAACTAATTCATTAAAATTATTGAGGAATGGATAGCGTAGATGAAAATGATTTAGATAAAACATAAAATGAATTTTTGGTAGTGTTAAATTTTAAGAAATAGGTTTACTATCAAGTCCAGTACTCTGTGACTCTGAATAATATATTTAGAAAATAAGAAGTAAAGCATATTTCAAGTTTGTTGCTCAATATAGATTGTTCTCTGATCTTGATGGATAGTAATTTGCTCTTGTTTGTTACATTCTTAACAACTATTACTCTTAACATCTTAATGTTTAGATCTACATCACAAGTCTTAATGAGCTTTTTCATTATTAACATGTATACTAAATATAAAGGAAGATGTAAAATGACTGTATTTATTTATAAACGCAATTTTAAAGATGTTTTAGGGAAAGGGCGTCTGGAAGAAAATATTAAATGGTGGTAATAGAAGAGTTAGTTATACCTGGGGGGGGGGGGTCTTGAATCGTAGACAAGCAACTTGATTATTGTCAACTAAATATTTATTGCCTAGAAGTGGATTTCTTTCAAAATTGATTTGTTGACGAATAAGATAGTAATAAAAAAAAAAAAGGAAACCACTTCTGTTTAAACATGCTCTTCAGATAAAATCTTAAATGAAAGTTAGTTAATTATCTTACTAACACTAGTATATTATTGGAGTGGTCATTCAAATAGCTTATGTAGAAAATATGAGCATTTTATTTGATAATTCAGAAAGGTGAAAAACCATTACAAATAAAATGTTTATGTTTTAGAATTTTATTGTTAATTGTGGAAAAATTTTAGTGATTTAAATACAGAATTGATTTTAAAAACATTAAAAAAATTGATAAATCTAATTCTTGTTGACAGATTAGTGTTAAAAACATTATTATTCAGCGAATAAGTAAATACCTTGTATTTTTTAAAAAGTACCTGTATTGTTAGCATTGCAAAAGAATTCAGCATTAGCATTTGATAAATATTTTTCCTCACTGAGGAAAGCCAGAAGCTAGAAACCAGTATGAGGATAGGGATATTCTGAAAAGCTTGTTAAGAGCTATTGGCATGCTTATTAGATAAACATGTATATATTTAAATTTAATAATTAGATTTATGTTTGCACATATTTTTTGTTATTTTAGCAAACGATTGTGTCAGCCTGCTTGTTTCTCATCTCCAGTCTCATACAGTACAAAGTTTGGATCATTTAGTACCTTTTATAGTTCAGCAGAATGATAATAGTTGGCATGGATCCCGGAAATACATTTTATCTCTACTAAATCTTTTGCAAAAGGTAATATTTATGATTTAAATAAACTTTATGTAAAATATATATATATATATGACATTGTTTTTACCATGTTATTGAGAATAGTGGTCATATGAAATAGGAAGACTGTAACATAATACTCATTTGATATAACTGGTAGTTGATAAGTGGTATATAGAGTTTACATTAGTTTTGTTATATTATGTATAAGTTTATGGTGTACTAGATTTGATCATATGGGGTCAGGTAAAAGTTGAAAATTTTTTCAAATTTTAGTCTAGCTTAATATTTTTTTATTCGGGTAGCTAGTTCATATCCAATCCAGCTAATCTCTTAATTATTGATCAGTAAATGGGTATCTGGCTATTTTTAGCTGTAGTATAAAACAAGGAATGAAACCTCAAATTCTTACCACTTGATGAGTAATTTCTCGTAGAAAATTATTGCAGAAGTCTCTGCTCTGCAGTGGACTATTTTCTTTGTTTTTGCCTGCTATGTATATGTAATTTTAAAAAGTGACTAGTATAAACACACACATATTGAAATCATAAAATTTTAATTCAAAAGTTTGGGGGGGGGGGGACAGATTTAAAATTATTTTCACAAACATATTTTTTTCAGTAAAAATTAAAAAAAAAAAAAAACTTGGTCACAAAAATAAATATAAATACAATCGAATATTAATTCCAAAAATACGGAGATAAATAGTAATTAATAAATAGCAGTATATATATAACCTAAATGCATTTGCCGTGCTGAGCATCCTTGTCAACGGCAATAGATAAAAAAAATTTAAAAAAAAAACATTACTTCAAACTTCTCACATTTGTTTCGAAGAATGCATGAAATATTTCAATTTTTTATTTTCAACTTTAGTATTTTTAGTCCAAAAAAGGATTGCTTAATAAGGTTTGAGCCTATAATAATTTACACACTGATGATGACATTTTATTTAGGTATATTTATTGTACAACTTTTTTGATGATATAATGATGAAACCAAACAACACCGTAATGTGAAAACTAATCAATCATGTTAATGGATATAAGGTAGTCTCCTGAACTATATATAGATTTGAGAATTCCTGCAGTAATTTAGTACCAGATGAATATTTAAAAATTATTATGACAAGCATGTCATTAACGAGATGGTAATTACTTCTATTCATTTTTCTGGATAGCGGTGTACATGCTTTGCAAGTTATAAGGGTAATTTTTGAAGCTTGAATACTCGATTCTAGTAAATCTGTACTACACACACATCCAATCTCACATTCTCTAATAATTTGTTTTAAAGCTTATATATAAAATTAACTTCATGGGTTTAGGAAATGTGTAGGTAAGGAATTAAAATATTAGCCTATTGTTTTTGCTATTTATAGAAGGTAACTAGATTTAGTGTTACGTTTTAATTTTTAGTAACAAATAGTTGGCAGATTAACTTGTATGTGATAAAATATTGTTGTTGTTTTTTTTATTTGTTCACAACATACTTTGGCAAGTGATGCTTTAAAAACTGCTATCCAACAGTTCATTTACGATATAGATATGATGTACAATAGTTAACTACAATATCTTGTATGCTAAAAGGCATATCTCCTCATAGCTCATTGGATCATTTCACCCCCCGCCCAATTATTTCATCCATATTCCAATATGAATGTTTTATTCCAGGTTTTTTTTAATCATTTTTTTCCACATATTTTCTGAAAAAAATCATTTGAAATCCTTCCAGTTTTTTTTTTTAAGTTAATGCTAAAACAATTATTTTAAAAATTTTGTGCTGCTTAAGAAATATTGATCTCAAATCGAAAATGATACTATACAATAAACAGAGCGTGTGTTTGTGCTACGGTATTGGAGGTGCCATCTATTAGATTCTCTGCAAGTTTGAATGTCAAAGATTGGTTTTCCATCTTTCATCATTCATATATATTCTATTTTTTTTTTAGGAAAATCTTTTATTATCGTCAATTAAAATTTGGATTTTTGACGGTTAAGATAGTTTCAGTTTTTGATAATTTAATTCACTGCGAACCAATACATCTCCAGTAACTTTTATAGAGAAAGCAGTATCACCGTGCTTTTCATTTTTCAGATAATAAGAGTTTGAGTTTGGGGGTTCATCTCTATTTAATTACCCTCTGGCTTCAAGAATAATTGGATAACCTATATTTGATGATTATTTTGATTGATTATAGGCTGGCTACATGAGAAAGATTCCAAGCCTTTTTAAAAAAAAGTCAAGTTGTTTTGATTAGGATTTGAACTTAATTTATAAACATGGCAGGTAATTTTATAACTGGTGCACCTTGAGACCCTTCATTAAAATTATATCTAAAATGATTTTTTTTTTTTTTTAGAATCAAGATAGTTTTCTTAAAATATTTTATATACTAATTAAATTAGTTGCTTTGTTGTTTTTTAAGTTATTGACATAACTGATTTTTTTGTGTGTATTTTATTAGTTTGTAAATCATTAAATAGACTTTAAGTTCATTAATGGCATTTAATTGTGTAAAGTTAAAGCTTTCTTTGATTGAAATGAAAATGTATGCCGAAAGTAGTGAATTTTTGTAAATGGAATTCCCTATTATTGATACATATTATGCTAGGGTGAGTGTTTAAGCAGTTTGTTTAAAAATCACTCATATAATTTATTTGTTCCAGAATTTGTAATTAATAAAAGTTATTGTTATGTTATTTATCATTTATCTTCGTCTAAAGGACAAATCTTTATCATTCACATTAATATTTTGCATACTTTGTGGAAATGGAAAAGAATGAATTAGTATCCTACTTTTTCGATAGTGTAAACCATCATTTAAAAAATAATTGTAAGGATAGTTCAGATCACATGACTTTCAAGCATGTAATATGGGAACAAGCACAAGTTTAATTGATCAAACACATTTTTTTTGTTTTAATTTTTACAAGTGGAAAACCGTTTGAATCTTTAGCTTTTAATTCGCCATTCTTCCATTATGCTAAATAACATCTTGCCGATGAATAACAAATATAGTGTGATAAAGACATGTTGAAATGGTTTTTAGATGTGAATACATTAAAATTAGTCAAAATGTTTTTTACACTTCAGCTGGTGTTGTTTGCCATAATGCAATAGTAAAATGAGAGACTCAAGGGGTAAAGGTTTCCAGATAGCTTGTCATTTCTGGTGCTCAAATATCACATTATCTCCTGAGTAACGAGCCGTTCAGTTATTGTTATTCACCCCACCCCTCTCCACAACATATTTGTATTTGAAAAATGAATTATATAAATATTTTATATGTCTGTAATTTTTATTTTATTTGTTTATTTAGATTATTGAGGTTAAAGTACCAGTTGAATTTGTTGGTCAGATTATGGGACCTGATGGTGTTCTTACAAAACTTAGATTTACTGTTACTAAAGAGGTCTGGCTATATTTTTTAATAAAATTAGATGTAATTAACTTTGTATATGTAAATCTAATTTATATTCAACCATTTACGGAACAAACCAGTCTGAATACATTATTAAGATAATTCACAAGCGAGATTCGTAAAGAATCGTTTAAATGAACTTGTAAATAACACCCACTTTTTGTTACATCATTACCAATTTATTTTATCAGATAAAAGATGATCCAAAATAGATTCACATTGATATAACAAAAGAAGTATGTTGTTTGCAAGTTCATTGAATGATTCCTAGGACTCTTGCTTGTGAATTGTCTTATTAACATATTCAAACATTGTTTGTTTCCTAAATACGTTCAAATTCTTAGCATTAAATTATTTGCATACTCATTAAAATCATTAGAATTTCATCTAATTTATATGTATCATGTTACAGGTTAATTGTCAATTGCTTGGTGTATATCATACAATATTGGCTTTGAAAAATGTTCCCTTTGTAGAAGAAGCTTACAGGTATTAATATAATAATTATGAAGTAAAGCACTTTGATAAATAGTAAACAAAATTTTTGAGCATACAATTACTATACGCAACCTTATAAATATTTTATCAGTTTTGTAATTAATATATTATTAGAACTATATTTTATAATATGAATGTGAGAGTATTTAAGCATCTCTATTAGTCCATGATTTAATTAAGATATAAAATATTATGTAATAGCCAAATTCTGAATTGCGAGCAACAATGTAATATAGGGTTCACAGGACCAGTTTCAGGAGAGAGCACACTTCATCAGTTAAGCCAAATTCCAACATTAATTAATTATAAATCTGAATACGTTGAATCTTTTTTAATATTTAAGTAGAGATATCAATTGCTTATTTTAAAATGTGAAAGTTGAAACACTATATTTTATAAGCATACATATAACCTATATTCTGCAGAGATGGGAATTATAAATTTAATTTTCTTACAAACTTTATCATTAATACTAGCATATATATATATCTATCTGAAAAGAATTTGACAATTACTTAATATTGTATATTTTTGTTAAATAATAAGTAAGTAGAAAGTGATAAAACTCTTATAATAAATTACACATATATTTATTAGCAAAATTTCTTATCCTCATTACTCTTATGCCAACTAGTGTAAGCTTTAGTAATCAATAGATGTCATGCTGGTTATCAAATTCTTATCCAGTGCTGTCATATCCAGTATCTCCCTAGACTAATTTGTAGCTTATGGCTTTCACCAATGAGGAATTTTTTGTTTTTTAACTGTTCGTTGGATCTTTTGGCTATAGCTATTTTTTTTACCTTTTGTTATACTATTAAGCTACCAGCCAAATTGAAAATCTTAATTTTTTTTAATATTTGTTTGCATAATTATATAGATCGGAAACCAGTTCTGTTTCTATATATTACAGTGTCCTTATTATTTGTATAACTTTGGGCTCTTTTATTCTTGGGCCAAATTTGGTACAAAACCAGTAAAAATGCATCACGTGACCAACAATACATCACCTTATACCAGCAATGTGTACACTGGGATCAGATAAAGTACTGTTGGTCATGTGAAATATATATTTCTCAATATATGAACTTTGAAAATTAGTTACTTTCATTTTTTTTAAATTTAACTTTTATTTATTGTGGCTTGGATAACACTGACTGCAAGAAATAAATGAAATTGGGATTTTATATTTTTTGTAAGTTGTCGAAATTTCATTGGATTATGGATTTATCATAGTTGCTGTTACTGGATGTTTACTTTTTTGTTTGTCGTCGATGAGCAGATATATCCCACTGGATGGCGCTATTTTCGCGCTAAAACACATAAAAATGCCGTTTCCGCGGCCGACACCTTCGAACCTGCATTTTCTATAATACAACTTTTTTGTTGTGCTACAGATTGCAGGCCGCTATGTCGCGTCGCAGTACAGCATGTATGTTTTATGCAGCAAATACATTTTCCGAATTCGCACAGTTTATAAAATGATTACGGTTTGGGGAGAGGGTGTGTTTTTTTGAATTGGTTGGAAATGTTGTTTTCATTGGATTTTTTTTTATTTTAAAGTATTGAAATGTTCAGATTTTGTAAAGTAATAATTAACAGACTTTTTACACCGTAGTGTATTGAAGTTTTAAGTAGTAAATGTTGACGAGATATATGTATAAAGTTATTTGGAATTAGGTAACGAGTCAAGTAACGTACTGTTCGTAACATTCCACGTGACATTTTAAGATTGTACAGTGTGTATATTTTTGAAATAAAAAAAAAAGCGTTAACACAAAAATATCCAGTAAGAAAAGTACAATTGTACACTGTTTTTTTAAATGTTATAAAAAACATATATTATAAACATTTTATATATATATATTTGTCGTTGTTTAAAAAAGTTTTAGTTTCTTTCTTTTCTCCGACTACTGTTATTCTTTGTTGAATATAGTTTACGTTTATTGTTATCATTTATTTTATAGATGTTAGTAAAAAAAAATATTTACAAAAATACGATTTTGATATTTTTTATTTTAACCATAAACCTAACCTAACCCTAATCCTAACCCTAAACGTAAACGTAACAAGTTTTACTTTTAGTTATCATTCTATTTGAAATAAAAAGTAACGGTAAACAACAAAAAAAAAAAAGCCGTAACCCCAGTAAAAAAATCTCCGATAGAAAATTGATTTTTTCTAATAAAAAGAAAACTAAAAAAGACGAATCAAATTGTAATTTGTTTATTTTATTTTACATTTATTATTATCATTTAATTTGTATACGTTAATAAAAAAATAATATTTAAAATTAAGTAATATTTAAAAAAGACGATTTTCTTTTTGTTTTTATTTTCGCATTACAAAAAACACATCAAAATGATTATAATTAACGGCCCATGAATGATCATATTTTATAATTTTAGCATGAAAAGTACGCCATCGAGTGGGATTTAGCAGCTATTCTACGAGAACCACTTTTTTTATTAATAATGTATAGTCAGAGTTTAATAAGCAGATAAAAGAGTTAGATTTCTATTCAAATAATTAAAATTTTCACATTATAAATATAATGAATGATTCCTCAAAAAAGATAACAGTAAAGATAATTGTTAAACATTCTAATGTAGAAATACATACCATCGTATGACAGATACAAGGCTGGAAAATAATAAAACTTTCTACTTTAAGAAAAACTTTCAATAAATAATATATACAACTATATTACATTCATTAAAAAAATTTTTTCAATAAATAGTAATTAAATAATTTTGCATCGGCTTTCAAAAACCTCGATTTGAACCCAGGTCATAAGCATAAGAGATTAATCCTAAACCCATGGGAAAAATTTTCAACATGTTTAAGAATTTTTTTTTTACATAGCTAACTATCTAATATCAATCGATAAGTAGGTAACCAGCTATTCTTCATCGAGACTAAAACAAGGATGGGAAACTCTTGGCCATTGTTTTTCATAGGGATTGTTGAAGAGACCTTTGATTTCCAGTGGGCTATTTAAATACAGTTTTATCTTTACTCGGGCTTTTGTGATATTTACTTATATAGATAATATATTTTAACGAGTTTCCTTGTTATATAAATACCATCTGCAATACTAAGATTTCAAATAAACATTCAGATTTGCACGAAAAATGGGATGTGTTAAATTATAAATGAAAAGGGAAAAAAAAAAAGACTTAAATTGCTGTATAAAAAGTAAAAGGCTAATGACTATACCAGACAATTGAGAAAGCAATAGATATTTTGGTTCATAATAGTATTAAAAAATGCATTTATTTATAAAACAGAATTTTAATGTCATAGAAGTGATTTTAGTCTTGTTGATTATAAATGGGATATAAATTAATTTAAAAATGTATTGAAATAGCCTCTCTTGTTAAACTAGATTGGAGGGGGGGGGGGAGTTTGAATCTTAAACCAAAGTGCTGTTTTTTCATCAACTTTATTGCTTTTGACCATTATTGGTTGACTGCAGGATGGGATTTCCTCAAGTTTAATCCTGCTTCACCTATCCTGCTTCTCCACATCATAACAATAATCTCCCTTATTTCCTCCATCCATCTCATGTGTAATCGCTTTTTAGATCTTTAGCAATTTCTTGGAATCCAGTTTAAGATGTCTGTTGTCCATCTGCTATCATCCGTTTTAGTATTATGTTCATCCCAGCTCCATTTTAATCTCCTAATTATTTAAATGACTAGTGATATTTGTTATTCTCTGGCCCAACAATTTCACTTTCAATTCCTTCTTGCTACTCCTAATTTAAATCTCCATATTTAATTGAGTGGTCTGAAATCTCTGTATTGTTCTTTTATTACATGTCCACATCTCAGATCAACAAGTAAGAACCTGGTCAAGCACATTTAGTAAAAATCTACCTTTTCAAACACATAAGCATAATTTTCTATCAAAAGCATTCCATCTATATTAATAATCTGACCCAAATATTTATGGTTGTTAATTTCTAATTCATGATTGTCAGTCTTTATAATTCTGAGAAAATCCATTGAATATTGCTTTAGTTATTTTAGCATTTATCTTCAGTCCTGCTTTTTTACTTTTATCTGGTAAGTCTTGCAACATTATGGGGTGCTCTGGAGCATTATTTGCAAAAGCAATCGCACTTCATTTGCAAAATCTGAGTGATTTAAATAATTCATTTTTACTCCCTTAGTTTCCAATTTTAATCCACAAATGCTTCTTCTAAAATTGCTGTAAAAATGTTTTGGAAAATATAGAATTCTTCTGTTGTCCTCCCTTATGTTAATCTTCTTAGTGTCACAATGTAATCTAATCCTTGTTTTTGCATTTTGATTAAATATTCTTCAGAATATGACACTATCTCAGGTCTACATTTTGATGATCCCAAACTTTAAACCCAGTGCTTATAGAATCAAATGCCTTTTTAAAAATCTACAAAATATAATGACAATTCATATTCATTGGCTCATTTTATAACTTTTCTCAGTACTTGAATGTGATCCACTGTGATGAAACCACTTTGAAATCCAGCCTGTTGTTTTGATTGTTTAAGATCCAAAGTTCACTGTAGAGAAGTTGCAATTATCTTGGTAAAGATTTTGCATGGAACTGATAAAAGACTGATAGGTCTCTGTAATTTGTAATATTTTGTTTATTATCTTTTTTGAATATCAATTTTGCTATTGTATTGTTCCAATTATCTGATATATATTTTATCATTTAGATATTGGATATATAGTTTCACGAACAATTTTTTAAAATTCATTTGCTTTTTTTAAAATATCAGTAATAACTTTGTCA
Source organism: Epiperipatus broadwayi (assembly GCA_028023455.1). Classification (NCBI taxonomy): domain Eukaryota; kingdom Metazoa; phylum Onychophora; class Udeonychophora; order Euonychophora; family Peripatidae; genus Epiperipatus; species Epiperipatus broadwayi. Next base: position 283,764 of record JAQFVV010012785.1, read on the forward strand.
TTTCCTGGAGCTTTTTTTTTCTTCATAGATTTGTGTTACTCATCTCTTCATTTAAAATTCTTAATAATTTACATATAATAATATTAAATCATGCTTTCACACTTCCAACGTAAAGCTATAACAACAAATTGAAAACTATTTTTATTAAATGGCTGAGCGCTTTCAAGAAGATGTACTTCTCATATTCATAGCCAGTTATGATCCTTTCTTTGGAATCATTATATAAATAAATATGATATGCAAATGAGTCACTAAGACCATCTTTTAGATATCGCAAAACATGCATCCTTACGATTAATGGCGAAAGAGTCCTCTGCTATAAAGTATGCTTCTTTTACCTTTCGCCTAATATCATGTCTCTCAGTACAAACTAATTTTGCAGATGTGGGTTCGAACACGTGTCCTGACAATTTTTGATGTTGAGCAAAAATTGAAGTGCATTCTGGATTCGTATGTGCTTTATTGTATCTATACTTGTGTTGTGATATCCTAGTAGCTATGGTGGCTCTCGTTTCACCATAGTATGATGCTTTGCATCCATTATGAGGGCATGCCACTCTGTACACAGCCTGTGGGGTTTGATCAGAAGCTATAGTATCCTTAGTGTTGTTAATAAGCCTATTAGTTGAAATAGGTGTGTGAAAACTCAAACGAAATTCCTTAGAAAAAGTCTTATAAAATGTTTTATGTAAAGAGTGCACGTAGGGCAACAATATCTAAGGCCTGTTGTCTTCATCTCTGTGTTTTCCAATATTATTTACAAAACGTCTAATAAAAATAGTTTTCAATTTGTTGTTATAGCTTTACGTTGGAAGAGTGAAAGCACGATTTAATATTATATTGAAGACAAACGTAAAGTCTAAATATAAGGGTTATTACTTAATAATTTACATGTAATTTTGTTTGTCATTTTTTTATTATTATATAATTCTTTGTAGAACTTTTTCACATATTTTATGATGTTCTTCTTTTTAGTAATAGTTCTATCTTTTCTTATTGCTAAAATAACTTTTCTTCCACTACCAAGATATTGTTTTATACTTTTGAGATTTTTATTTCACTTTTATAGTTTTTCTTGCAATTCACAGTGATAATCTGGACCAACTGATGATTGCTGGTTTAGTATGAAATACGTATATTGGTGATTATTTATCTTTTCAGCATATACATGTTTGAGTGTATCAGTGTTATTAGATGGAGTGGAGAGTGGTGGGTCGTGTGAAAGTCTGTGCTCATACCCTAATATTTTCTTATATCATTATTAATTCTTTTTTGTACCTTTTTATAAAACTCATGCTATTCAATTTTTTTTAATGGATCATTTTTAAATATTTTATTTTATATATATTGACTAGTCTCATTTGAAATTATTAGTGAATTGCTGTTTTTTTTTTGTTGTTTTTTTTTTATCGTCTATATTTGTTGAAATTTTCAATAGTATATGAGTTGCCTCCTTATTGATCTTATTTAAATGTCTCTTTAATATTTTAAAATATTTAGCAAGTTCTATTATAAATTCATTAGAATGTTTTTGAAGGTTAGAAATATCAACTGGTTTTTAGTAGTTTTTGTCTCTGGATTTCATTGTCACATTATCTTATATTTCACTAATTGATGATTACTTCCTGTGTTTACTCTATTAAGAATATTACAATCTTGAGTTACATATTTTCTCTTATCTAAATGTAATCCATTTCTGCTGTATCTTCATTCGGATGGTTCCATGTCTATTTCTGCTAAAAAAAAATTTCAAAGAAATGCCGTTTTTACAAAAGCTAAAATGTATATTATGTCATTATTGCGAAGACATTCTATCCAAGATTCTTTGTGCAAGTTATATCTTTTAAATGGTCGATTAATTATATATAATATATTGTTATTTTTGTAAACAGCTACTAATCAATTTGAAATATCTTAATTTTATTTGAGATTAATTTTTGTTTGGAGTCAGTTTTGCACGTCATTGGTATTCTGATTTTTTTAATTCACTTCAACCCAATATCATGTAGCCTCGAATTTGTAAAGCCAAATAAGGCCTATATTTGCATGGCTTTCTACTATTGGTTAAAAAAGCTTGAACTAATATGACAATAAGTACTATAACATTTCGATAGACATTTAATAAATTAAAAACAGAAAAATAAAACTCTTCCTCCTTTGATAATCAATTAAGATTTTGGTCTGAACTTAAGAGGGATTCAAGTGTCCTAATACGCTTTTCACATTCTTTAAAATAATAGGTGTATATGCATATTGAAGAGTAATTCATGCGATTCACAATGCAGGGTTTTGTCATTTATTGATAATTAAAATAAAGGTAGTAAGAGCTAGGCATAATGAATTCATCTCAAATAGGGGACTTATAATTAACTACCATATAATTGTAATTTTTAAAATCTCACCCAGGTGGTTAATTAAAACAGTTGTGCAATCTTATTATTAGTTCTGCTTTTCTTTAATTAGTTTGCAAACAAATTTGTAAGCCAAGATTGGACCATTTTTTAAAATTAAAACTACTTGTTATAAAAATCAAGTGTTTTTTTTAACAAGTATGCATTTATAAATTCTGGAATATGGTCACATTTTTATATATACTTTGTTATTAAACATCCAAACAATCATATGACATCTCAGATTTATAAAGTTTAAACTTATTGCTGTTTTGATCTTGGTCTGGACACCTGAAAGAAAAATTATCAATAGATTCAAATCCAAAGCTGCTCATTAATGAGGCAAAAACTAATCTGGGGAGTCTAGAGTAGAATAAAATTGAGGTCTGAAAAATTTAGCTTAACATATTAAACTTTGCCATCTTTGTATATGCTGAGTTGCATGTATAAGATTGCCCATCTTTGTTAGACATTTATTGATATCATTTTACTGTCTCAAAAATTTCATAAAAACTTAACAATACTTTTAAAAATAATAAAAAATTTTATATTAAAGGAAAGGCCATATTTTTCTTTAATGTGCCTTGTTCATTAAAAATGCAAAAGTTAATCTCTTGGATGTCATTTGAAGAAGAATGTAGACAATTGCAATGCCTGGGGTAAATTGTATGACATCACAAGCTAAGTTCAAAAACCTTGCTTGCTAATCTGACTATTGACTGAATACCGGAAATAAAAGTCCTAAACCTGATTGTGACATGAAAAAATTTTCATTGTTTACTCAATCTGGATTCAAATCCGTTATGGCCACAACAGGCTTATGTAATAATCATTACTCAAAGTCATCTTTCAAAGATTCTAGCTCAAATAAAAACAAAATAGATATCTTTTTTATCCAAAAGATAAAGGTTGATCATTGACTTAGTTTCTGTAGAAATGTGACATTTTTTCCACCAATAGTGGAGATTCAACCTTTTTGTTTTTATAAAAAACAAATTCAGATTAAACAATGATCTTAATTTCTAACTAGAAGTAACTAAATATTTATTTACTGAACAGTGTGAATTGGTTTTGGGTCAGTAATCCTAAGCTTGCTTAGGAACAAAAGAAAATTTCCAATGAACCCAGATCTAAATCCCAAATCGGGATTAATCATATTTACTAATCTCTATATCCAATTGTTTTATAAATATTTGCAATAATTAGTGGGCTTATGATACTCAATTATTTTTCACATATTAAATTCTTATGTGCATGTTTATCTTTTTGAATTACTTTGTTTTAAATAAACTGCCACATTTTAAGATATTTATATATATCTATATTGATATTTGTTTAGTATTTATGTATAAAATATTTAAATATTTATTTTTACAGATATATTTTAGGGGATTTAGAAATAGCATTTAATCTATTATTGGAAAAGGCTGGTTGCTATGAGAGATGCCATCTAGTAATTACTAATCCATTCCAATGTATAAAATATACCATCTGCGAAGCAGAAGCCATGATATCATTTGCTCTTTGTGCTTTGACTGAGATCAGCAATTCCAAGAATTCAATCATTGGGGTTAGTATATCTGTAATATTTTATTTTTTCAGTTAAAAATCACAAAACAAAAAAAAAAAACTTATTTTTTTATTATAAGAATACCTTTCAAATCAGATAATTGTAGTTAGACTAGGTTCTGAACAAAAATGACAATTATGTCAGGGTTTTTTTTTTTTTTCTTAAAGCAAAGTATCGATATGTAAATTTTTAATTTTGGGGAAAATGTCAAACAATTACAGAAGTTGATGTATGAAAAAGAGAGCTATTCAGAATTAAAACGAATTGATGCTCAGTTGGGAAAAGTAGAGTGGAGGACTGAAGCTCATGGTCCACAAATCGACACAATTCTGTTACTTTCAGCTTTCAAACTTTTTATGAGCTCCCAAGTAGTAAGCAATTTGATTAATTTTAATAAAGAACTTATTCTGCATGAGCAGTATGACAGTCTTGAATTTAAAAATGGAAGTTATATGATTATTTGTTTGGGAGTGGTGGTGGTTAAGCACCAAAGTGGTGGTTAAGCACCAAAGCTCCCTTCACCTGGCCATATTGGTTTTTCAGTTGGTAATCAATTCAGGAATTGTTAACTACCAATTTCACTGCTGCAATAAAATGTGAAGAGCAGCTCAAAGAATTATTAACAGTATTAAATTTAAATTGAAAAGATATTAAAACTCTTCATTTAAGACAATTATGAATTTATTTTTTAAAAAAACGTTTTAGTTACAATCGATATCCTTTTTATATATTTATGTAATAAAAACAAGTCGTTATCCAAATTTTTTAATAATTTATATATTGAAGATGTTGATATTTTAGTTGAATGCAAGTCTAAAAATTCCTCAATTATATGCAATAAATATTTATACTATATATGAGAGTATCACCTATTGTCTTATAAGTTGTAGGTTCATCTGTGGCTATATATCCACAATCCTTTTTGTCACTCATTCATTCTCTTTTGTGTTTTTTAATCTTATTATTTTTAATCTCTTAAGTTAGTATAGGACTCAGACTTTGTGAACTTCGCATGTCATTATTTATCTTTCTACAGTAACTGTAGCAATGGGATCATGTTTTTACAAATATATTTTCCTGCTTTAATCACATGCGTAATCCTGAATCAAGTCTTCTGTCTTTTTTCCCCCTTTGGAATTAGAATGGCCCTACTCACTTACGAGTAGCGGATATTTACTTATAAGTTAATAAATTTATCTCAAACTTTACTAATAAGAATTTTATCCAAAATAAGGTTTTTAAGAGAAAGTGCTACTATATCTTCATACGCTTAACGAATGATAGAATTTAACAATAGATGACTCTGGAGTTGGGTGAAAGGAACTCTATGGAAGCATTAGAGTAAGCTGAGAAAATTATTTGTTGTTAGTGTTCTTCAAGTCTTCAATTGACAAGTGATTGCATATTCATAATATGCAAAATTAGAGAATTAAATTAAGCCAAACATAATCATATATCACTATTATCTAAACCTTAATTAAATACTTAGAAAATGTCCATGACATGCTTCTGACAATCTACCCATTACATGTCATTAATATTTCTCAGTATCGTTATCCCAATTTGTTATTAGGGTAAATGGTGGTTTAGCATGTACATAAGATTGACTCAAAAGAATATAACAATAATGTTAGTTCAAATGAATCTTTTACAAATTTCTGTTAATAGATCCCAGACCATAGACTTACAATTGATAAAGATGTGATTACCATATATAAGTTTTATCATGTTTTCCTTATTAGGTGTATACTTTATTAATCCTGTCTAATGTCTTAACATTTCCATTGATGATGGTGAGAATACTGCTGGTTTAATACAGTCTTAAATATAAATCATCTCGCCTACACGTCTTATAACAATATCATGATAGTTTTTTTTTTTTATTAGATTATAATTTAACAATAAATAAAAAAATTTATAGCACTATTTTAGTAATGCTAGATTGGTATCCAAGGGGAAAATATGTCAGAGGCCGTTCTTTCATATATGATGCATGTGATTTTTTGCCCATCAGGTAATGCAGTGATAAAATGGGCATCTAAAAAGACCATGCATTTTAAATGCTACATGAAACTTAATAATGATGAAGCATTTTTATCTTCCTTTTAATTCTTACCAAGAAGCTTATAATCTGATTTAAGGGATTACGTGAAAGGATGAATCTTGGCCTTATATTGTTCAAGTAAATACTTTTAAGACAGGCTATAATCTGTATCAAATGCATCTTGAAATGTTTATAATAGTCAAGCAATATCTTTAGTTTGCCGATAGAGGGTTAAAGATAAGACGGCTGCTCTTATCTTTATAAAAGTCACTATCTTGTGTCGTGATTTAAGAGGTCTTTCTATCTGCAAAATAATGTTATTGCTTGACTATTATAAAAATTTCAAGGCACATTTGATACAGGTTATAGTCTGTCTTAAAAGTATTTACATGTACTTCGTGTGAGCTTAATAAATAATTACAACTTTACAGTTGTTCAAGTAAGTATAGTAAGTTACAAAGGAAAGTTTTTTAATTTGCTTCCTGTCACTTATATATGGAATCGAAAGTGGCACCATTAACATTTAAAGCTTCTTTTAGCAATTTGTTGGACACCATGCCTGGAATTGGGGATATATAACTCATGAAATATTATTATATTTTAGGTAGATAGGTTATGTACATTTATTTGATCTCTTGTGGCCCAGTAGCAAAGGACCTTCATATGAAGATTTCACCTTATTTATTAGATTAATTCGTTGGATATTAGGAAATTAATGTCAAAGAGAGAGTCCAAATCAGTATTTATTTTTAATTGATTTTGTGAGACCACAGTTTTGATTTCAACTTTTACAGATATTTTATATGTTTATTAAAGGCATCTGTTGTTGTATAATAGACTTCTGTTATTATAGAAGACCATTAGACCCATAAACATGGAATTGACACTTTTTATCTTTGTTCTCAAATGGCATCCTGTACATTTGGACATCACTTTTTTGAAAGAAAATCTGTTTCTAATGATTTTATTTGTTGAACTGAATTTAGTGCTTGAAATGATCATATTCTATCGAATCATCAAGTTGGAATTGTTGTGAAGATAGAAGGGGTAGAACTTCCAATTTTGATCTATCATACTGAAAGCTGATAGATATGAGCTAGATAATCTGAAGAGGAACATTTCTTTACTTTGCATACTTATGACACTTGATATTGAATAGGAGCATGCATAATCCACATAAATAAACGTCAATATATGTTTTCTAAAAGTTGGAACAACAAGGATAAGGTTTGTAATTTTCCTCAAACTCTATCACTATTAAATAGAAACAGAGATGGGGGAAAAAAGAAATCCCTGAATAATAAATTTTATTATCTAAAAGGTTCAAATAAGATTGAAAAAAAAAATATTTCATCTCAGGAAATAGCTATTGTTTAGCGATTTGTTACATTTTTATCCATGTTATGATGTGAAATTTATCATTTTTAAATAATAATCATAGATTCTTTATTATTTGATGATATAATAAAGTCAGTTTTATAAACATTGGTATAAAAATGCACTAATTTTTTGTTTTTGTTATTTTCAATGTTTTTATTCATTTAAATTGCATCTTTTTAATTATTTTCAAATTATCTTTTTTACTTAGATTGTATTTAATTTTTGAAGAATGAAATTAATCTATTAAATGTATTTTTTTTTTGGGGGGGGGGGGGTGCTACTGGAACCTGTGGTCTACTCATTGGTTGGAGCCACCTATCATCACAGAAAAAAAAAAAACTAATCAATAGGTTTCATATTTTTCATAAAAAAAATCAAAAACATGAAAATAAAACATTTAGGAACTAAATTAATTAAGGTGCAATACTTATAAAAGTAACGCTTTCAATAAATGTGTTCAATACAGGCATTCCAATGAGACGGGCCAAATGCAAATCCATAAATCAAATTACAAAACTAATCCATAGAATGAATATATGCAAGGATTTTATCATAATAACTACAAAAAGTGCCTCATTTAATCCATAAGAAAGTACTTGATAGCAATAAATTTATAAAAAATTAAATTCCAGAAAGTTATCCATTCAGAATCAAAATGAAGACATAAATAAATAAATTGTAGTGCAATAGGTTGGAGAAACCAAAACAAATATTAAATATCGCCTTCAACAACATAAATATACTTATAATAGAGCAAGAGAAGATGATACAGTTTATTCAGCTTTTTATGTTCACCAAAATAATACAGGCCATATATGTAGTCCAAAGGATTTTACAATATTAATGAATGAAACACATGATAAAAAACGCAAGATTAAAGAATCATATATTATACAAAATTCATCTTGTGCTATGAATTCAAAATTAACCAGCTTTCCAATTAGTTGTTCCTGGCCAATACAATGAAATGTTAGATTCATCACCTAGGAGAAAATAGAATTGTTTACACTGCCTTGATAAGGACTCGTAAGAGTTGAAAGCGCTTGGAAATAATATTTGTTTTTATTTATTTATATTAAACTCTGTATTAACAATTGACACGAATTGTTATTTATATTATTTTTAAATGAAGACGTAAAAAGTGCTACTGTCTGAAAATAATGAAACTTGTAGTTTCATCAGAATTTTAATTAGAATATATTTTCATCTTTGTATGGCATTCATATTTTTAATTTTCCCCAGAAAATGAATAGCTCTTCAGATTTTAATTTTTCCTGGATTTTCCCGTAGCCTCATCACTAAAACATTTAGTTCCATGATCTTCACCATAAAGTACATTATCACATGTGTATTTTTTTATGATATCCGAGTGTTTTATTTTACCCATAAATGAATAGCTCTTTGGAATTTATTTAATTAATACAGTTCTTGCTGTAGTCAGACTGCTTCTTGAAATATAATTTCTTAGCGATTGCTTGTATTTAACACCTTCATTGTCATCTGTATTGGAATGTTTGTTACCTGTACTCCATCAACCGATTTGTGATTTAATTAGTTTGTAGATTTTTATTTGGTTCTATTGTTAACATAATTTCTTTGAGAATGCTTGTATTGAACATTTGTTGACGATACTACTTTTATAGTTATTGTGCATTAGTTTAGTTTTTAAATATATTATTTGTCAGATTTGTTTGGTTTGTGTATTATTTTCATGATTATATAATTGTGTTTCTCTGTGAAAAATATGAAATTAGTCAATTAAGCTGTTTTTTTGCCTGTCATTGCTATATGGTAGATAGCCTCATTCAACAGATAAGGGTGCGTAATATTATTGTCTAGATTTGACCATTTTAAATTCAAAATATGAATCACTCGATATTTTGGACCTCTTCCAATTATATTTTCAATCTTGCAATTTGACTTTTTTTTCCTTGACGAACCTCTGAAATAGAACTTCTGTGCCTTATGTTCTTTTGTGTAAGAAAAGGTTTGCGCATGTAGGTATATATATAGAGAATATTTTCGTAATATTAAATATAAATGTCCAGACATTTATAAGGAAAAGATAGATTTATTATTTTAAACATTGGCTTTATTCATGCTGAGCATGCGTTCAATACAATGCGATCATAATCATAGCTATATAATGAAGGAACCAATTTCAAAGTAGTATATTCCATTATAGCAACATATTACAATTACACAAAAAGTTACAAATGAGTTAATTATTAACCATGTTATAAATGCTCTATCTGCTTTATTAACATTGAAATAATAATTAAATTCATTCCAAATATCTCTTAAAGTGTCTTCTTCTACTGAAGTTATTATTGTTATGATTCTGTTAATGATGGCACAAAAATATAGTCTTTGACTTATCACTGACAAAAAGTGCCACAGAGTGTAACGTTTGGTAATCTTTCTGAGCAATAGAAGACTAAAACAGCTTGCATTGCAGTATCGCCATCTTGTGAGTAACTAGAAGTTAGCTAATGCATTGGAGAGGTTTAGCCAGTAACCATTTGAAACTTTGTAAGTCATATACTTTCAAATGGTAACAGTTTCATTCGTGGACGGTTCGTGGCTGCAGAGATATAGTGATTTCAAATTGTGCCCATGTTTTTGAAATAAATATTAAAACTATCTTTTATGATGAGAAAATGTGATTAAAATTTTCAGACTGCTCATTATTATAATACTAATGTTTTGACTGGATTTCACCTGCCATCATAGGGGTTAGTGTATTTTAGTTTCACTGGTAATCAATTTACCTATATTATCCAGGTGATAGTGAGATCTGATTGAAATGTCAGTGCTATAATAATAGACATTCGCACTCATAAATAAACTGAAGGCTTTATTTACATGCAATTTTTTTTTTATTATTGTATTTTTAGATGTGGGCTTTAAAGCCGAATGTGTTTGAATTATTTTCTCAAGAACTTCTGGTTACTAATAGTCAATTGGCTTACTATTTTCCTCTAATTCAATACTCCATTTTGTATATGCTGTATTTTCATTGCAACAAGTAAGTATACATGCTTTATTTTGTATTTACATAATAATTTGATGTTTTACATGCATGCATGTTTAGAAATTGTGTAAACAGTCAATCCTGATTACAATGGAACAATAGAATGAGGAAGAATTATAAATCCTATTGTTTATTTCCTATAACACTGAAAGAGGAAAGATAATTGCATAGATTTGGATAGAGGGGAGTTTGATAAATAAAACTATAAATTATAATAAGGCTATGAACAAATTAATTAAAGTTTGAACAGATTATTGACAATTTATTTGTATATTTATTAATAATATTTGCTTATCTTTGATATATAGAAGACTTAATGATACCGAAAATATTATTTGCTATTTCTATGCTGTATTTATTTTGTGTTCAGTAGAAGTAAGTTTTAAAGAGCTATCTAAGAAATTATAAGAATTTGTAGTAGGTCATATTGAGCAATAGATGATTACCGAATTGCAGTGCCAACAAGATTTTCAGTCTCGGACTAGTTCCTGACTATCTGCTTTCATCATTGTACAGAATTTGGATTGCAAATATCATTTATTTACCAACTTTGCAGGTTTGTCAGATGTCTAAAGTAGAAAAAAAAAAAAAGAATTACAACTGATTTTTTTTTTTTTTTTCTAAATGTTTTGGATTTGTAATCCAAATCTTCAAAGAAGTAATTGTGAATGAATACTTCAGTTAGTCTGAAATAAAATAAAATAAAAAAAGCCTTGTGAGATTTAGTGCAACGATAGAATGATAGACTCTGAAGGGTAAGATGCTCGAATCAGTTCCTGTTCTGCTCGAATTTATTATGAACTCTCGAGCAATAAAGCCATTCTATTATTTTTTTCTATTTAAGGTGGAAGAAATTAATTAACTCACTTACTTTTCAACACCGATTAGAAATTAAAAAAATAAATAACCAAAGTGATTTTATCTATTCTTTGGGCCATTCATATTTTAATAATTTTAAAATAACGGTGCCCAAATTCTATTTTAAATTTTTTATTTTAGGTTGATTTTGAGAGCTATTTAAATTAACCCGGTCATTCTATTTTATTTAGAGCTTCATTATAGTTATGACTGGTAACAAAAATATTGTGGCTTTTATTTCCCAGAAGGTGAAACATTATTAACTAGGTCAGCAATGGATAATTAAAGATAGGTAAGTGGTGATAAAAATCTAGTTTTTGAACATAGGTAGCCATTCGTTGATAATTCATATTCGATTATTTATAGATTGCTTTCAAAATAAAGGAAGATCACATGACTTGAATGAGTAACTAATGTCTGCTTAATGGTACATTGTCACACTTTGTAAAATTAGATTGGAAAAATAATGATGTACTTAATTTGATAAGTTGATAATTAATATAAAGTCATAGATATTGGAAAATGCAAGTGGAGTGAAATTCAGTTTATGTAAAAGATGTTGAATAGCAATGATTCAACATATTGGAAAATAAAAATGCAAATTATTTATATTTGTGCTTTAATAAATTCTCATTTTGATGATGAGAAATTTTCTATAATTACTTTTGAATAAATTAATCACTTAAAAATTGTTATAAGAGAATTCAATGCTTGAATTAGCAAATGTTCAGAAAGTAAAAGTGGAATAAATTAGAATAACTAAAGAAGATGAGACATTAACTCATGTAATTTGTAGAGGGGGTACAAATTCCTTTTTATGTTTTTGAGATAAATAAATAACTTACATCATGGAATGTCCACATATCATTCATGGCCATATCTGACCATTGTAATATCTAACCCTGATTATTAACAAAAGGAATAAACATTAATCAACTTCTTTTTTCTTTCATTTTTTTTTTATTGTATACATTTTCCTTTTATATAGTCTCTTCATTATTTTTTTGCTACTAAGATTATGCCCAAATCTAGTTTCTCGCTCTTTGTTTAATTTTTTTAATAAGTGTTCTTTTTATCCTTTCAAATCATGTCTCAAAAACTTCCAGTCTTTTTTTATTTTCTTTTTCTAATCATTTATGTTCATATAGTATATAATACTACCCTCTAAATAAAGCACTTAATGGGTTTTTTTTTTTTTCATTAGTCATTGAAAATCTTTAGCTTTATTAAAAGTTTGTATAGCCATCTTTAGTTAGTACCTTTCTATTAGATGGTTAAAAGTACTAATTTATTTTATAATAAATAAAAATAAAGGTTATTGGAAATTACAGTTATTGTTTTGTTTCTGTTTTATTTAAATGTGTAATATTTAATATATTTTTCATTTATTGTGCTATATTTGTATTCATTTGTATATATGAAATATATATTAAATGTAATATTAAAATAAGTAGGAAATAGCAAAGAGTTTGGTTTTTGATGTCTAATCTATCGGTTTTTTTGCAACATGTCTTATAGGCTGTAAGGATTCTTTTATTTTATGATGTCTCTGTAAATATCACAGCATATTAAAGTTTTTCAAGGTAACCAATAATGATCATTACCTAAAAATTCAAAGTTTTATTTGGGCAGAAAGCAATATACGTAAGATATATATTTAGTTTATATATAAAAGATATATTGTCCGAGTTCATCTGTGTATAATTAACAGTAATATTGTTGCCAGCATTTTAACAGCTGTCGTCTAAATAACGAATGTTTTATTAAAACATTATAAAGGCCTTGCAAGCAACACATGGGACAAAATTAAATGTCTATCCAATAAAAGAAAAAAAAAATAATAATGTGAAGGGGGAGAAGTGATAGTAGATGAATAATTTAGGATTAACAGTTTTTGTTTTTTTTTTTTGTTTTAAACGGGAGTGATTCGTAACATTTATTGATACAGTCGGTTGAACCTGGATAATATAACTTTTATAGTTGTTGCCCTTGAAAAATTTTTATTATATATATATAGTATGTGCCCATTACAGAACATAGATCTCAACAACATCCCTCCAGTGAATATAATGAAGTAAATGGTGAACCAAATTGCCAGATGATGATAGTTTTAGCAGGAAGTTTTGGGTTTTTTTTTTAACTAGATAGCCATTTATCAACCTATAGATGGTTTGATTATGAGTAGAAAAATTGTAATTATAATTGAAACATAAAAAAAAAAAAAATTCAAGTTTTATTAATCTATTTTTGCACTAGATAGCATAGCAGGTGAAAAACTGAACGATAACCCGTGAGATCTATTATGTGTACATAAAAATAAAATTTTAATGCTGTTTCACAATAGCAGAAGTGTTTTAGTTAAGTAGCTTTCAAAACAGTTTTATTTTTATACTTGTTCAATTTAGATAATATGAATACTGTATATCATATGAATTTTTTTTTTTTTTAAGGCATGGAAATTTTATTTCCTCCAGCGCTCTTTTGAATTCTGGAAGTGGTAGCGAGACTAGCTTGATCACTTCAGTCAGTCCAACAACTAGCGGCTATTTTCCTCGTATCCTTAATCTCTTAGCAGAAGTATTAGCAACAGCGACCATCTCCTATGATGTCAGGTTAGAATTAATGAGGTGTTATAATTGAAATTTGTGACCACCATCCTTGATTTAAAAATTCACTTATAACATTTTTATCTTATATATTGTAACGGAATAAGTATATGCCGTTACATTTCTTTCAAATAAAAGAAAAAAATATATAATCATCTTCAAGTCGAAATATATATATAAAAAGAATTTACTAATTTTATTTAAATTAATATATATAATGCACAGATAGCAAACTAATTATATAATTCTTTAAAGTTTAAAATCTAAAAACAAGTTGTTAATTAGTTATTTTAATCTTAGAATGGAAATGGTTTTCTATATTGATGCAATTGCAAACAGGCCCATGGGCATAAAGTCAGATAAGAGATAAATTAAAAAAATACTGGTGATAAAATTTTAAGTTCCGCTCTAAAGAAAGCTGACCAATAACAATGTAAATAAGCACACAGTCCACAAAGAAAAGTCAAGCCAGGTAAGATCGATCCTGGAATTTGCTGATAAGAATTGACAAAGATATAAAAAGAAAACTTTGAAATTGAAATTCAGATTTTTGATTACTCTTGCTCATTGCGTATAATCTAAATGTATTTATAAGTGTATTGCGGATCACCAAAATGTAGGGATCAGCTATAATTTACGTTTCCCGTATTTGCAACAGCTGACACGGCCTCCAGAGAAGAATGGTTTCCAGAAACTGGTCAGCAATGGACTTGTCTCCACCTAGAAGAATATGAAATGGAAAGAACTTTGTATTCTACCATGCATCATGGCTCACCAAGACGGACTTCAATAAATTCACAGCATTGGAAAGTATTTCTTTTAAATGAAGTATGAACATTAATTATATAATGTGAACTTTTCAAGTATTTTAAATGTCACTTAACTTTTAAAAGAAAGCTCTCTCTTATCTGACTAAAATTTTAAGTTATTTATATATAAATTTTTTATATGTGTTTAATATCATTTCCATTCTCGTAATTTATTTTAAATTAATAATTAAAAAAAAAATAAGCGTAAATGGCTGCATAGATTCGTAAGATTGTTAGTTTAAGTCTGTTAATTTTGGGCTAATTGTTTCGTAGTTAAATCGGTGCTAGTGGATATATGTACTGATGTTTTATGTCAATGTAATTTGAGTAGGTTCCTTTGGATACTCGTTCCCTTGTACCGCGTTAGCATACAGGGCTTAATACCCACCTGAACGTATGTATGATCAAGGTGTAACCTTCATGTTGTCAATGGTTGTAGAGTATTTCCTTTGCTATTGGTTTTTTTTTTTACGCTCTGACTGGGATAGTAAGTCAACAAAGACCGCTATCCTCCTTTGCAGAGCATCTCTTCTCGTATATATATATATTTCAATCATTTCGGGTTTGTATCACCAATTGGGCAGTGGATCGTTCCTGTCTGTTGATGAGATTTATTAATAATTATGGGGAAGATGCACATTCCTTCCCACTATGTTTCATTATTTCTCTAATGATATTATGCTACAGATGTAAAATTCCTGTTAGCATGATTGTGTTATGCTAATAATCTCATTTTGCATTGATCACATTGGTATATCAGTAAGCTAGCGTTGGTTTGAATGTGAGATTTTAGTTTAAGATTAAAAGGATTTGGGCTGGTTATATGCGTAATCTATGTAGCATATTCACGCTTATTAAAATATTAAAATTGTATTAAATCAATTAAATGCTTCCATCTGTGCATATAATTTAAATTAAATATATTCGCTAGTTAATTTAATTTTCAGAATCTATCCTTTTAATGTGTATGTGCAGTATAATAAAACGTTTTGTTGAATTAATTTTGGCAGTAACTTATTTTATATATTTTATTAATAATATTTAAAATTCAGAATTTGAATATACAATATGATATTTTAAGCTAAGATTCTCCCTGAGCTAGTGACTGGTGCTTTTGGTTTGATAAAAGAGTAACCTCTCTCGTGCGTATCTGCCTACTATATAAATTTTCCAGGTTCAAATGGCCTGTTGGCGCCCTGGTATGGCAGATTAGATTAGGGAGGTTCCGTTGACTGTTATATATATATATTATCACATGATAACCGCGGCTTCCTTAAATTGAAAGTCTACAATTTGTTATTATGAGAAAGTTGCCTTTAAAACTGGTAGTAGATTCTTGATTTAGATAAGCTTTGGCACTTATCATGTGATGTATATTTATAAAACCATCTAAATTTATGTAATTTCAAGTTTAATATATATATATATGATAAACTTTTCCATTATATTTTATTGATAGTATTATTATTAGTTTTGCTTGTTTTTTTAATGAGGATATCAGTTCGACTACATTATGATCTTTGAATTAACTGTATCTGTGAAAATGTTTATATCAGTACTGATCCATAACCCACTATTTAACTATTGGTGGGGGGGGGGGTCGCACTGTGTTACGTTTGACGTGGATGCTGCTATGATGGTGATAATATTTCTTGGGGTGTCTTCTATCATCAGTGCAGGTTAGAAAGATTTTTACAGCGCATTAAAATATAATGTGAGGCAGTACGTTTGTGTTGAAAAATAACAAAAATCACTTGTTTGTAGAAAGTAAATCCACTATCATGATCTATTGGGTTTTAGTATTTGAGATATTAAAAATATAGCACGGCTGCCTTACAAGCAGTTGTCCTAGGTTAGTGGGTTCGCTTCCCAGCCGATGCTATGTCACATGAAAAAAAAAATATTATGCCCCAGAATGTTTAGCATGCTGCAGATCTGGATGAAAAATATTTTTGTAGGTCCAATATTTATAGGTGTATAATAAATACCTCTCTGACATTTGAAGAAGCTGCAACATATGGAAATCTTATTTTGTTTTATGATCATTGCATTAATATTCATCTGATCAACTTTTATTAAGCTGGTATCTTTAATCTTCACTAACTAGATATCCATTTACTAATAATTGGGTAGCTAGCTGAATGTTATGAACCAAATATCTGGGGGGTCATTTGGTTCATTAATTATCAACTCTGCGGAAAAAAATCCACATTTTTTTCAGAATATGTAACCTGCCACAGATCATATGCATGAGTAAGTAGATGATACCATGAAACTCTTTTTAACTGAGACACTTTATTATTACTATCTTTTATTAATTTTTTCCAGTCTCAAAGTAATAAGCCGCATTATCAGTAATTATTGAAAAAATGTAATTGAAGTTTTTATAAAATTAAGTAATTGCTCTGATAAAGACTGTAGATCAGTCGAAACTGTCAGTATAAAAAGTGATAAACTATTGAATTCAAGTGTGTAAAGAATTGATTTTTTAAAATTAAAATTATGTATACAGTTAAGGAAAATAAGCACATTTTCTGTTATTAAGGACATTAATTATAATTTTATAGATATAATTGCCCAGGGCAGCAAAAAAAATTTCAAAAAAGTTTATATGCATGCATACATGTGTGAATTTTCATGCAAGTGCAAGATACTAAGTAGTTCATGTTTTATATATATTTTGATGATAGAATAAAGTAGTCATGTACAAAGTGATCTTATGTATTGTATTTTTTTAGATTGTTGTGCCTAACTTGGACTCATGATATTTTAGTTGCACTTCTTAATTATGGTAATCAACTTGTGTGGCAAAGTTTAGAAATTGCTACTTTAATAGATTCCATCATCAGCCAAGGTAAGAAAATTTATGCATAACAATTACTCGTTTTATAAATATTTGTGTTGAAAAAAATCATTTTTTTAAAAAACAGTTGTTTTTTTCTTGGAATACAGTGAATTCTTGCTATCAGTATCAACCTATTTACATAATTATCATAAGAACAGTGAAAAAAAACCTTTTGCATCTATTATATGGTTTCATAATCTAAAAGATCGCTGTAATCGAATGCTGAATAAGCTTCAGTTCCAAAGAGAGAAAAAATTATCATATTGTAAAAATAAAAATAGGGATTGATTAGACCAGGGATTAGCAATATGTTCGTCCCAAATATCCAAATGTCTGCTACGGATGTTAACTGCACTTATTACATACTAACTTTGTAAAATAAGAAAATAATTTTTATATCCTGGCAGCATTTTCTGGTATTCAATTTAAAAAAGTCATTGCCTGTGAATCCAACATATCACTAGTATGGTGCTACTAAATTTATGTTTTAATTATTATGGCAACAATATGGATAAAAAGATATGTAATTAGTGGAGAAAAGAACAATTTCGTTTTATTTATTTTATAGGAAAAATGTATATGCTTCTTAGATAATTCTATGTGGTGAGTTTTGTAAATGTAACATGGAGAATTTTCGACCCTACTCAAAAAAACTTTTAATACAAACTTCCCTATAAAGTTTGTAATCAATGGATACTAGAAGTCTTGTGGATCAATATCCTCAGACTAGTTTCTGGCTTGTGCAGTGCTCTCAGATACAAGGCTTTTCACTGATGAAGGCCACAAGCTAGAAACTAGTCTGGAGATATTGGATAAATAGGCACTAGGTAGGGATTTTGATGCACAAACCTTCTAGCATCCATTGAATACTATGGCTTGTACTTGGTGGCACTATTGTTTGGAGAGAATTACTGTTTTAACGGATTGTGTACACATAAGAAATGTTGATCATGTGATGTTTTTGTGGTTTAATGTTTGTAATTTTTAAAAAAAGGGACTGATCTTAAATTTATAGCAAAGTTTTTTTACTAGGCCAGTTACCCTTTTGCAATGCTTTATTTATTAACAAAAAAAAATGTTTTGAAGATGATGGGTTAGTAAATGTAGTGATATTGTTGGCTTCCGCGTCATTTTTTGATTATTATAAAAATGAAATGAAGATATCACTTTTGACGTTGAATCATAATTTTAAAAAGGATATAGAAAAGTGCATTTTCTTTTCTGTGCAATTAGATAAGTCTATTATTATACCAAATATTTCCTATTGATCTATTATTGTGAGAATAAGTTTTGTACAGAAGAAGAATTCTTTAAAATTCTAAAGTCAAGAACCAACAAAGTGCGAAGATATTTTTTTAACTTCAAACATATGTGGAGGAAAATAATTTATCATTAGAAACCGATGTGCCTAGAAATGAAAGGAACAAAATATGATTTATCACACTATGTACGACAGACTATTCCCAAAATTTGCATCATATAATTGTGTCATCCATCACGAAACTATACGCACAAACATAGTACCTTTGGCAATGTATAATTCAAATAGTGACTAAAATTATGAATGAGATAAGGGTTGTATCAATCCAACACCAATTATTCAAATTACTTTTGTATCACAAATATGTAGAATTTACTGATCTTGGTTTTTATCTTTATTAACATTAATTGAAGAAGTTTGTAATGGTCAGGAATTAATTTTGCTTGCAGTTTAAAGACAAAGCATGGCTACTTGATTTTGGATTTCTTACTAAATGGAAATTTAATGAATTAAATTTGAGAAGGTAAAAATCATTTAATTCTCAAATTGTAAGTGCAGTGAATTCATTCAAAGCCAAAATGTCATTTTGATAATCGTGTCAACTGAAAAATAAATTAGCACATTTTTCAAATTTGCAAAATATTGTTGAAAATTTTACTAACAATACTATAACTCTTGGTCATTTTGTGCAACATTTTGCCACACACCTGAAAGAGTTTAGTTTTAGACATCAGGAATTTTCTGAATTAGATTTATTTATAATATTTTTTGTGTTCTTTCACCTTTAGAGATAAAGTTATGTCTGCTAAAATTGTAACTTGTATTCAAATTAGTAATACTAGAAGACTTAGAATCGGAGATTAGGTGATTGTGTCAAAATAATGAAACATTCTGGAATTTAGTTACCAATAAAAGAAAAATCTAATGTTTTTTTTATTCATTGGAAGTTTTATAAGAAGTTTGAACACTGGAAGTGCCAAAATTGGAACCGATCCAAGGACTTTGTACTCCAGAATCTGATAGTACTATTGTACTAAACCATGCGGAATAATTGATAATAATATATATTCTTTATTAAAAAATATGTTTTAAAAATATTCTCTTACTGTGCATTAATAGATTTATTTAAATTGTGTAATGGATACTATCTCACCTGCAAAATTAAAATAAAATGCCCTTTAAGTCAGCCATTAGGAAGTGTGCTCTTCTTAGAGAAAGAATTGCCCATTTCTTGATTAGACTATTGTTTGTATAAAAAAACTAATTATTAATTTAAAACATTTCAAATTATTATGATATAACAATTGTGAAATTATTTTTGCCATTAACAGAATAAATTTCTGTTCAATATGATAGAGTGTCTTCGTATTAATAATACAAGGAAGTATTTGTTTATGAAAATTATAGCACATGTATAGTCTGCTGTATAATGTATAAAGAATATGGTATGGTACGTACCTTTTCTTGATTTTGCTGTTCTGCATATTTTTGCCTAGTAGTAGAGTGACAGACAGTGTCACTTGACCTCTTAAGCAATTGATTATTTGATATAATCACTTTATTTTGCTGAATTATGAGGGGTTTTTTTTATTACACTTGCATTAAGTGCATTTATAATAATAGTCTTTTTTCCCCCAGTTCCTTAAACTCTTAAAGGATATAGTGTCCTTTACCATAGTAATTAGTAAAATAAATAGCATTTTTATCATTAGATCTCAAAATATGCAATTGTGATTCAGATTGGCTTTTTTGTTTAATAAGTTGATAAATGGTTGCTGGAATATATATATTAAGAAAATTTTATAATATCCTGAAAGCTTAGTGTCAGTGAGAGTATGTATGACTTTGCCCTCTTTTCCCATTGATGAAGGTCACAGCATATTGCATTCATTTTTTGTTTGCACAATCAACAAATCAACACTCATTCAAATAATTTGAGTTAATCTATGACCTTTACTCTCTAATAATGATTAAAGATCTATTTATTGGCTATTATTGAATAAATAGCAAAATTAGCTATAAGTTCACTATGTGAAAGAAAAATCGTAAAGCACTTTGCTTGCGATCGGAAAGTGTTAGCCAGTATGTTATAAAGTGTTATTGCAGGCAGTATGTATATTTGTTGGTTAGTCTTATTTTTTTGAGAATTGTATATTATTAAATATTGTTCGCAACTGAAGAAGTTGCATTTAATATGATGCCTTTTAAATTATGCTTATGTCATTTGGTACAATAAAAAAATGACAGACTCTGTTGCTCAAAATTTATGGATCCAGTCATTCTCTGTGACTTCTAATGCTTGATCTTCTTATGAACTCCTGAATAATAAACCATTCAATTACTGTACTTTTTCTGAGTTCCCAGGATACTTGACTGCAATGGTAGAGTGGCAGGCTGAAGCTCAAGATTCACGGATTGCAGGCCAGCTCCATCACTTCTGATGCTTGAACTTTTTATGAACTTGTGAATAATAAACCATTCCATTACTATATTATGAGTACCCAGCATGCTTTGGTGCAGTGGTAGAGTAGCAGACCCTGAAGCTCAAGATCCATGGATTGTAGCCCAGCTCTGTCACTTCTGATGCTTCAACTTTTTATGAATTCCTGAAAATCATTCAGTTACTATTTTGTTTGAGTTCCCATCCTGCTTTGCTGCAGTGATAGAATGGCAGACTGAAGCTCAAGATTCACCGATTGCAGCCTTGCTATGACCTTTCTGATTCTTGAACTTTTGAATAATAAATCTTTCCATTACTATATTTTTCTGAGTTCCCAGTGTGCTTGCTGCAGTAGTAGAGTGGCAGTCTCTGGAGCTCAAGGTCCATGCATCACAGCCCAGCTCTGTCTCTTCTGATGCTTGTACTTCTTATGAATTCCTGAATAATAAATCATTCAATTACTATATTCATCCTGAGTTCCCAGCATGCTTTGCTGCAGTAATGAAGTGGCAGACTGGAACTCAAGATCCATAGATCGCACTCCAGCTGTCACTTATCTTCGACTTTTTTATTAACTCTTAAGAAATAAACTAGACTTGTTTGGGTTTTTTTTATTAATAGTTGTATAAAAAAAAATGAGAAGAGAGAATTCTATCAATCTCATTAGTAGTAGTGAATTCATAAAGTGTTAAGATACGTGGCGCCTTTTATTAATTCATTGTATTATTAAAAGGAGAAAAAAAGTTTTTTTGAAATTATGTATGTTACACTTTCTATAATAAATTTTACTGCAGAAAAAATATGTTTCAGCTATTTTTAAGTAAACATTTTTAACCTATTGAAAATTTAGCGGAACATCTGATCCTTTATTTATGGTAGTGGTTACTTTAGACATTCAATTTTGTGCTTTACATAAATTTAGAACTATAAGTGTTTAAAAATGGAAAGAAATTGCTCTGCTTTGCTAGATTTGAGACTAACAATATATTTCTTGATTGGTTAACGCTCGCTCATCTAAAGCTGAACTTATAAGACATTCCTCTACATAATAACTTGACGCGTGTTAGAAGATGGCCATTCTTCTATTACAAATTTTGTCTTATTCTGTGACTAGAGAATTGATTAATTATTAATAGTTAATAGTTGTTTCAGAAGATATAAAGTTGAACATCACATATATTTAGCACTGTAATTGCTTAATTTTATATATGAATATCTTTTTTTTTTATATAGTATCTATCCTATTTAGAAGGTAATAAATTTTCTTTACTAGTACCATATATAACATTAAATCAGTGATATACAATTATGAGTGAAGAAGATTTATTAACTTTTAAATAGAATTACAATCTAACACTGTGCTAGTAAAATTCATTTATTATTATATAGCATATATCTAAAAATGTATGTCTGAACAGAGATGCTCAAATTTTCTGTTTGTGATGTGAGAGAGATGTTCAAATTTGTACACAGACATGCAATTTCATTTAAAATACTTGTATTTGTGCTACTTGTTCCATGTACAGTGATATTTTAGTGTATTATAAATCAAAAGTAGTGCTAGTTTTAATGATGATTTTTTTATGTTTATTTTTTGAAGCATTTAGTCAAGATAAAAATGTGTGTAATTTGGCCTGCAAATGTCTCCAGCATTTTATGGCAAGAGCATCTTTTTTAAGCCATCAGCTTCTTAGAAGGTAAATGAATGAATGAATGATTGTTTTTCTCAAGCATGGGGTTACCCAAAAATAACCAGAATTTTGTAAAAAAAAATTGTGTATTTATTTTTAAGTGTTTTCCACTTTTCGAAGTAGTCCTAAAACTCATGCAAAGTGATGTCTTTTAACGTCTTTCATTTTTTTCCTTCACCATTTCCACATCCGCAATTTTTTTTTTTTTTCTGAGGCATTTTTTATTCAGGGGAATAAAAAGAAGTCACATGGAGCAATATCATATGAATATGGCTGATTGATAAGCTGGGTCATGCTGTTTTTAATTAAAAATTATACCGCACCCAAGGCTTTGTGTAATGGCACATCTTGCAGTCATCACTTTGCCACAAATTGTGACCTTTTCAATTTACCACATCATACAAACTTTTCAGAACTTACACGTAAAACGTCTGGTCTTTATTAATGAATTTTGAATGAACAATACCATTTGCATCCAAAAAAATTCAGTATCACTTGCCAAGTTTTTTGCATAAGTGAAAATTTTGACTTTTTCATTATATCACTCACAAACTTCTGTTTTTCTCAGAGCAGCTTGCTTGTAAGCTTTTTTGTGCATTATAATTATTTCTCCAGTTGCTTTCCCTAACAGAAAACAGGATTTCCCATTGTTGCAATTTGTCAATCATTACACTTAACAAAAACATTTACTATGCTGCTAAAATGATTTCTCTCGATGACGACAGACTGATGTTGATGCGATGTGATGCACTGTGACTTCTCATACGGAGTCAGGAATCTTTCAGCAACTATGCCCAGAGAAATCTGTTAGCCATTTTAACTTCCTTTTCCATATGCTGCTCCATCTCATTTCCACAACATAATCTTTGTCAACTCCATGGTCTTTTTACCTAAATCTCCCTTATCTTTTCACAAACCCAGAATAAAAACCAATAACCCACTTTCTGTATAATCACTTTGTTTATATTTATTCTTCCACAACTTCATCCTTTCTGCTTTCAGCCAATTACATTCAATTAACAGATGCCTAATATTTTATATGCATTCCTTACACAACTTGCCGACTAAATTACCCACATTTTTCCATTTACGTGTATATTCCCTTGTTGCTAAAGATCCTGTTCGAGTCTTAAACAGTAACTATTTTCCTTGCTATTATCATAAATTAACTCACACCCAATATTCTGTTTACTTCTCCAACTCTCTAATTTTTCTATCCCATTCCTTACCACTGTAACACTCAACAATTTTCCTAACACAATCATCCCACCTTTTGTATAAGTATACTGACGTAAATTCTTTATCCAAATGTTCTGCATATCACATTACCTTTCTTACCCATCTTGTTGCCTTCCCTTTATTCATAACCCAATTGAATACTATTTTGGCTATTCTTTTATTATCCATAAACTGCAATCTACCAAACATTTTCATTTTGCTTTTTGTATCTCTCATATAAAAACTTAACCATCCCATTTCTCCTTGATTTGTCTCCTTTGCCGTCCACACATCTGCATGTAATGCTTGTCTTCCTACTTATCTTTGTATTTTTTTTTAAGTAATCTTATTCCCCTTTACTAACACATAACTTATCATTATCATATGTTAACCCTGCTACTGCCATTCCTTTCCATACAATTCTAGCTACATCATATTTATTATATGAGAATATTGTTAATTTCTTTATCAATCCCTTTGTTTTCTTTGCTTCATTTATCAATTTTTTTCTCCCATTCATCCAAGCAATTTCTCTAATTACTTAAGATGATTCCCAAATAGTTATATCTATTCTGAATAAAAATTCTTTGTCTTCTTTTTCCCCAGTATTAATCATCATTACTTTTGATTTTTCTTCATTAAATTTAATCCCCATCTCTTTATCCACCCTTGCGCATGTCCCCTGCATAACTTCCATATCTTTTCTTCTTTCTGCATACAAAAAGACATCATCCGCAGATAAAAGAGCTGCCAATGTATATACTTACTATCTTGCTACCTATTAATGGTATCTCCTAGTCTTTCTATTGTTCTCTCCATTTCTCTCATATACAACAAAAACAAAATGGATGACTTAGGGTATCCTTACCTTAATTCCATCGCATTTTTAACTTTAACTGATTCTTTATTCCCTAATTGTTACGTATAGTAATTATTTTCATATAATTTCTTAATAATATCTACTAAAGCTTCATCCACTTCCAAATTTACTAAACTTAGCCATAATCTATTTCTATTTACTCTATCATATATATATGCCTTCTCTATATCTATAAAAACCATATATAACTCTACCTGTATTCCTTTTCACATCCATAAGTTGTATAACTACAAATAAACTATCTCCTATATACCTATCCTACCAAAAACGTCCTTACATTTCTCCCACTATATTATTTTTTTTCATCCATTTTGCAACCCTTCCAGCCACCATATATGAGATAACTTTATATAACACTGACTTTACCACTATCGGTCTATAATTGTTTAACTTTCTATCATCCTTACCCTTTTCTTTAAATAGTAGCCTTACTCTTGTATTACTCCAACTACCCGGAAAATCTTTTGTGCCATCTTATTAAAACATGATAATAGTTTTAATTTTGCCCTGTGCCCTAAATTCATTTACCATCTCTGCTGCCATCCATCCAAATCTCTTGCCTTTCCATTTTTCCAATTTCTTACCTGCCTTATTCAGTTCATTTTCTGTAAACCTAATATTCCCATTACTATTATGCTTTCATGTTTGTTATCACTCTGTCCTTCATATCTAACATTGTTTCTATATCCATTACATATTTATTTAAGATTGTCTCTAATTCTTCTCTAGAGCTACACTCTTATTTCCTCATCATCTAGTAATATTATTTCTCTCTCCCCTACATTCCTTCTTTTAATGTATTTTCAAAATTTTTTACTCCCATCTCTTCCACTTTTATTAATATCCTCCAACAATTTACTATTCAATTTCATTCTCTCTATAATTATCTATTTTAGTCAGCTTCTTTTTTTTTCTAAGTACTTTTCCCATTTAGCATTAACATCTTTTTCACTTTCTTTGTTCTTAATAGCACACTTATATTTTCTGCATGCTTTTCCCCTAGCTTTTACACTTTTACTAACTCTCACTTTCCTATTACTTTTATGTTTTTGAATGTTCTCACCTAAAACCCTATTTGCCATTTTTTTTATCTCACTGTAACAGTCCTTATATATTCATCCCCAACCAATTGTTCCATGGTTACTTCTACCTTTATTTTATACTCTTCTAACTTATTCTTATCAATCACTCTCCATCCACATCTTTCACTATCCTTTCTACTTTGATTACTATTTTCCATCATCTTACTAACCATTTTTATTATTAAAAAGTTATGATCATTATTACATATTCTCTCTTCATTATCAAACACCTTAATTTTCCGTACTTATTCATTTCCTCTTTCTCTTCTAATACATAATCTATTGTGTGGAATATCTAGACGATGTGTATTGCCCCTCATGAATATTTGATAAATTTTCAGTGCTCAAATTCACTCTGACAAAAATTCTTCAAAGGCTGTCCATTCTTATTGCCTACATCATCAATTTCTTCAATATGCCCATTCATATCCCCTGTAACCATTATTCTCCTCCTCTTTGAAACTCTGTATATCCTTAACTAGGCATTCATATATGCTACTGTTCCACTTCAGTATAATTTGACTATCTCCAGTGGCCATATACAGTATAACCACCATTCATTCTTGTCTTCTTAACCTTACCTCAAACCACAAATGTTCTTGACATTTAACAGTATTTAAATTTTTTTTTGACATAACTCCTATACCACTACCTTTTTTTTCTTTGTACTACAATACTTTTGCCCTCCAGAGAACGATTCCTGCTGTTTTTGGGTATCTCCTTATATATTTAACATTTATTTGTGTATGTTTAGTCGTAATTGAATATTAAAAATATTTTTTTGTAACAATTTAGAAATTTCAATTAATTTTTATTTATAACTTTATGAGGACCAAAAAGTTTCATACAATATGTTTAATGAATTATTTTAAAATTGCCTACATGTATACTTCAGAAATATCTAAAATAATAATAATAGTGTAGCTACATTTTTGTTGTTTAATTTTTTATATAATCATGTGTGTTTGTTTTTAGGTGTTTAGAGTTATGTCTTTTACATTTGGTTGGCAATTCTTATGCAAGCAAAAATTTTATGACTTTAATCAAACTTTTACCTGTTGATATCACTACAAGGTAAGTGGTATTTGTTTGTTTGTTTGCCTGTTATTTAAATTCATTGCTTTGGGTTTAAATCTTAAATTTTAAAGCAACATTTGTTCATTGGTTTATGTGTCAAAGAGGCATTCAATATTCTCTTAAGGTGATATTAATTTCTTCCAAAGTATTGTGTGTATTTTCAAAACCAAAAATTAACAGACATTCCTATTTTAGTGTTGTGCATTATTGTAGTATTGTGAAAGCAAATGGGACATTCAATAAAAATTATTTATATTGAAGGTTAGTAGTTGTGGATGTTTCACAGTAATAATTTATTATTTTTGTTTACAGTTTACTGTACTATTTTTAAATTATTCCCATTGCTCCATTATGACTGCACTACTCTTAAGACTATCTTACAAGAGAATGCTGTAACTGAAATGCTAAATCTTAAGATATATCCAAATCACTATTTCAAACGACCATAAATATATAAACTAAACTACCACTATCTGGCAAAGCTTATTAATAAATACCTCGACCAAAATTTGTTGAATTACACACAAATGTACGTGCATAAACTAAAACTCAACTTTCATTTGCTTTTATTACAAATTTTGCCATTACTATTTTTTGTCACCTTTCGATTGACATGCAAACATATGTATAAAATCAAACATTACCTCTTACGCTCCAGGAATTGAAATAAAAACATCGACAATGTAATTACCTTTAAATTGGAGTTCAACATCTGTCATTTCTGGAGCCCAAATGTTAAAATGATCTCCAGAATGGCATACCATTTGATTATTTAGTTAAAAACAGCATATATCTGAGCATTAAATGAAATTAATATTAATACACATCTAGTAAAACATAGTGCACATACCTAATTGGTTATCGTATGTAAATTATATCATACCAAACAATGCTTAAAATTAACTAATGGAATATCAGAAATATGTTTTCAAGGCAACATGCACATTATAAATAGAATTTTTATTTTTTATTTGAAGGTTGCCTTGATAATAGGTTGCTGTTATTCTATTAATTAATTTTAAGCACAGATTGGAATCATATGATTTGATTCACATCTGTATGGTATTGTTATATGAATGAGTATTTCTATTCTGAGGATAAAAGACAGATTATATCTGAGTTTCAAAATAGCTTCATCATCTAAGTATAAATTAAGTTGTTAAGTATAGGTAGAAAAAAAACTAAAACATCTTTTAAATAACTCGCTGCATGGCAAAGGTCTCTTCAACATTCCCTTATGATCATGCTATTATCTGCTACTTTATATTGATCGCTTCACAATAATTTTTTGGTCTTATTAATGGTCTTACTCAATTTATTCAGCCACTTCGTACCAAAACTGACTAATAGTTATCAAGTAATTATCAAATTTTATGCTCAACACAGCCTACAATAACTGGTGGAGGTAATTTACAATTTTACATACTCTGCTTTATTTAGTCTCGTTTATTTGCAGTTGGTTAAAATAATCATTAAAATTAATTATAAATATGCACATCTATTCCTTTTCATTAAGCCTTGATTTCAAGTATAGATATTCCCGTTTTTAATAAATGCTGTAATCCCTCTCACGATTTTCAATTTTGATAATGTAAA
Source organism: Epiperipatus broadwayi (assembly GCA_028023455.1). NCBI lineage: Eukaryota > Metazoa > Onychophora > Udeonychophora > Euonychophora > Peripatidae > Epiperipatus > Epiperipatus broadwayi. The sequence goes on from JAQFVV010012785.1 coordinate 312,545, forward strand.
TATTTCGGCAGCTTTAGATACTAATTTTACAGCTAGTAATTGATTACCGACAATTTGATTTTTTTAATTTTAGATAGATTCAGTATTTCTTTTTATGGGCTTTATACCAACTTCTTGTCAGCTTATTTTTTATCACATTTTTAGCGTTCTGTCGAAGAAAGCATGCAGATATGTTTTCCTATTCTGTGCTATGTGTATCTTGTGAACTTTATGATATACTGCTGTTATTATTTTAATAAAAAGTTGGATTCAAGTGCAGTCATTAACATTTAAATGTATGTATTGTAACGTTTTTCGTATTACTAGGCCCCTATACGCCTCAAATTTATATTTGAGCGTGAGTTGATCAAGCTGTATCAAAAGAAAAAAGAAAGTTGTATTTCTATTCTCAACACAGCTATTTTTCCTGATCAACTTCGGCCTAGAACTATTACCGAGTACAATCGTGAGCAGAACCAGTTTTTAATTTCTACTTGAGGGCGCCAGAGTCGTTAGACCCACTGGGACTGCGTCAAACATATTGTAACTCGTAAACTAAACAGAAAAAAAGTGCTTTTAAACTAATCGGTATTGCGTCTTACCGTAACGAGAATTAATTTTTTAAGATTATTATTCCTGGGCTTATTCAAACATATTGGCAAAGGTAAATTACATTTTTAAATCTTATTAAACTACTAATAGATTTAATAATAAAAAATAATAACTACTATTAATAACGCACAATGAAAAGGTTGATAAAAGTATAATCTCCTTTATTCTAACAAACTAAAATATTTATAAGTTAAATTACGAATTAACTAAACTGGAAAGTACACACATGCTAATCCAGATAATGAATCAATTATCAAAAACAGTTAGATTAAATATTGAATGCAATTTAATAATGTTCCAAGATCTTGTATAAAATTCTTTATAAGAAAGTCCCTTGAATGTGAAAGTAAAGTCTATATCAGGATGGTAGTCTAAGCTTAGATAAATAATTGTTTGCAAACTTTTAAGTCACTATCAGGAAAATTTATTCTTAACTTACCGGTAAGTTCATGTAGGTTTATGGGATCCCAGATCATGAGAATTTCCATTGGTCTCTCCTGCCGGCGTCTTCCATTATTGTTCCGTTCTATAGCTGGAGAAAAGGCACGGTTGTAGTGACCCTTTTATTGCAAAAAGTGGTCTTCACAAGTCCCGTTTCCATGCTTGCGTGTCCACTTGGTACAGCAAGGGGCATACCTGTGTAGAAGTATATTTCTTGCCACAGGTTATGCTCGTGGAAACCTCCAACTTTCAGAGACATAACTAGAAGTTAAAGAGAAGACCCAGATTGAAGTTGTCATCTCCTTTTTATATCGCGCTCCATTTTTGGAACTTCTGTGCACTCTTTTGTCTTTTTATCAGCGTATAAGATAATAATCTTATACACTCTCTCTTAAATTTAAGTTACAAAGTTCTCTTTTTTTTAGCATTATTCTTCCATCTTTAATTAGCTAAAATATTTTTCTTTTAGCTTATACTTTTGGAATTCTTTTAATTTATCTGGATTAGTAATCTGTATGTCATTTATTCTTTCCAATTAGATAAAAAAAAAATAAGAATGACAATTTTAACCTTCATTGCACGTTTTAACAAAAATTATACTAATCAAAAAAAAATCTAAATTTACTTTTTTAGCTTTTACCAAATGCCAATATATTTGTAACGTATATAAATAAACGTTACAGTATATACATATATGTACACGCATATTATTCATTTTTCCATGAAGTTAAGTAAAAGCATTCCTTATCTTGCAAGAGAGTAGAGCAGTTAAAAATTATTGAGCTATTAACATGGATGTAAAGATTCAAATGTCTGATACCTCTGGCTTATCTAATGAATAATGGTTTTTAACCAAATGCATGCCCAGTGAAAGAAGGTGATCTGGATTTAGCTGTTATATTGTGAGTTGAAATGAGGGATGCACTAATAAAAGCCAAAAACAGTTGAAATATACTGTATATTTTTTTTTATCAGCATATCACTTCTTATCTTACTCTTATCATAACAGGTTGTGTGTGCATGTGTGTATGTTTGCAAATTTTTTAAAATGATATTAGCATGGTTTTTTCCCCCTATCAAAATTTTAAATAGGTTTGTTAATATTATATAAATTTATTAAAATGAATGAACTAATTTGGTGTTAATTTACAGTTCCCTTTCACTCTATCCTGAACGTGGGACTCCTCTACTCAATAAAAAATTGACTTCTTCTAATTCATGTGTCATCAATAGCATCCCAACAACTTGGTTAGCTCGTCGAAGTCACATGGTTAGACCACCCGCGGGCACATTTCATTCACATAACTTCCGTGCCATTATGAGTTTCATTCTGAATAATATCAGGCCAAGGTCAGTTAAACTTAATTATTATTCTGCACTGTTAAATAATTTTGGAAAATATGTACTTATTTAATTGATATCTAATAATTACTTTAAATAAAACTTGATTTTTAAAATATAAAACTATGATAAAATATTGGGATTATATTAAGAATAATTTATCTTGTGTTGAAATGAGACTAGATGTAATTTTCTGTTATTTGTCAATGTTCTAGTTATCTTTTAATTGTGATTTATAACCCATTGAATGACAAAATATTCTTTCTATTAATCTAATAGACTGCTATCAAGATTTTATTTTTTAGTAATAGAAAAGGCTTTGAAGAAAACGTTTAGATAGCTGAAACTGCTAGCTATTTTTGGAAATTTAGAATAATAAAATATTGTTTTTGCATTGTGTCAAGTTCATAGAATATTATCTGTTTATATTAGTACTTTACTGACAGCTTCACAGCTGTCACTATTGAAATTATACCAATAACGCATCACATGGCTTTTTCTGCTTATTAGCCATCTATTATAAACTTCAGTGTAATGTAGGATGTTAATGTCACAGCTCCAGATTAGTTGTTGGCTAAAGGAACTGGATCTGGAATAGAATAAATAGAGTTGATTGTTATTTCTAAAAATTTCATCAAAATTAATCTATTTGAATTATCCTGTTGTCTTCAAATTTATATTTTTTATGATTGCTAACTGTTTTTGATATTGATGAATGTCCTTCTAACTATTCTATCCTCCGGTTAAGTGTAGATAAATAAATACAAGGTTGCCGTAAGTTTCCATATATTCCTATGTTTGGATTCATCAGCATGGCTTCCCAAATCTCACTCTACCTGATTTTTATTTTGGGGGGCACTTGAATACCATGGTGTATCAGGAAAAGATACAAAACATAAATCATTTTAGGGAACATATCACCAACACCATTACAAGCATAACTCCAACTGTTCTGATACACGTTCAGCTGTAGTAGCTAGCGAATATATATTGATATATTGAAATGTGTTTTCAAAACAATGGCAGTCATGCAGAGCATATATAAATAAAAATGTTTTTTATAAAAAACAAATATTTATTTTTCCTATGTATGGAAACTTATGACCCACTCTGCATTTAGTGTCCAGTATAAGATAAGTAGTTACGTTGACCCATAGACTAACTAATTGAAAAGAGGTTTCATTTCTGCTTTGATCTGAACTCTTGCCAAGATAGGTCAACATACTAATTTCTATATTGTAAGATTTTTCACACTACTAAAATTACATATTTAAAAAAATGCATTAATAATACAGATAATGTTATTTAATATATAGGTGGAATAGAATTTGATCATGTTTATGACATACAAACCTTCGTCACATTATTTTCCCATGGAGAATGTGAGGCGGACCACTGCTTTTAAATGCAAATTAAATCTAAGTTACAGGAATTATTTTATTTACATTTGATTTCACATGTTTGGTTATTTACTGAACTTCTATTGGTTTTTGTAAATGAACATTAGAAACCAACAGCTTTCTGTGTTATCTGTGTCTAGCCTTTTCCATAATATCTTGGGAAGGTAGTTCAGTCTACCTTTTTAAATTATCAAATTTTTTTTTTTTGTCTTCTGCTTCATAAATCATTAATTTATCTTGTGGTCCATTTTTAGTGATTTATATTTAATGATTTTTCTTTTTTTTTTTTTTTTGACTCTTAAGACGTTTTTTCTCTGACATTATTTGTCTAACATTTCCAGTTGTTGGTACTACAGCTTGTTTATAAGCCTTTCTAAATTGCAAGCTGTGATTTAATCACTTAAAGGATATAAAACTTTCAGTTCCATAGTTGTAAACTAACAAACATCTAATAATTTCTTTGCTTACCTAAAACATATGCCGTTAGGAACAATTTTTTTCATTCTATTCCAGAGCCATCTATTGTAAACTTGAATAATTGACAGATACTAGATGGTAGGGTTATTATATCTACATTCAATGCTATCCTATTCACACATACCAGACTGTTTATTGGTTACTTGCCATAAATAATTCAGGAATGGAATAAAGGCGATTGCTTCTAATAGCATACGCTATCAGTTTATCATATCCTACTACAAAGGCAAATCTATATTAATAAATGGTGTAGTCAGTGATAATAATAGACTATTTAATAATAACTAAAATACTATTTAAAAAAAGTACATTGTTTTCAGGTAAATAAATACTTCACGAAACAATCATATCTGAATGCATTACTAGACAAATTGTAAGCAATTTCTAAAGAACCATTTTTAAATAAATTTGTATGTATGTTTACCCTTTCATATATCAATGCCATTCCATTTTGTCTGATAAAAATGGTTTTTTAGACTCTGCTTGCAATTTTCCTAGTAATGTATTCGGACGTGATTATTCCATGAAGTATTTGTATACCTAAATGGTACATATTTAATATGCAGTAAGAATCATTCAAAGCGCATGTGCAACAGCGTAATGCTGTTTTAAATATTACAGTTTACATACATTTATTTACTTTACAAATTTCTTAAATGCTTTTTAAATTAGATATATGCAGTATTCAGAAATTTTAGAATCGTGGATATGTAAATTATGTTTCAATTCTATGCAAAGTATACTTTTATATTTGCAAATATAAAGTATTTTTTAAATCGGCAGAATCAATATTTTTGAAGTCTCATTTATGAATATTTGATATGTTTATTTAGACATCCTTATGTGGCTTTAAAATATTCTATAATAAATTGTTGGGAAGTTGGCAATTATCATCAAACTATCAGCAATTTTGTCATGATAATCTTTTGTAAATACAAGACAGAGAATTTAACAAGAAGAGGGCGTCCACCCTCCTCTTTACTTGTCTTTTTATATATCCAAGCCATTCTGAAGTACTTAGATTTGAAAGCATGAATCTTCAAACATATTCACATTTAATTCACTGAATTTAAATTACAAACATACAGCATGAAATCCTACGATTTACTATGCAGTAGTTTTTAGATGTTATAACTTGCAGTAACCTGATTGGCTAACAAGCGCGAGAGGTTTGCAGTCTCTGTTTAATTTCAAATACTGTTTGCGCTTTATAAATTAAATATTATTTAAATGGACACTGAACATCAACAATTGAATAATTGTGAATAATATTATTACGGAGTAACTGGATATATTATGGAGCAAGAATGTCATCAGAAAAAAGTTTGTGCATTAGTGAAACTAATAAATTACAATATTTAAAGGACCTAAAAATAAATAACTTTTTTTTGTGTGTGTTATAAAAATGGATACTGTGTTTTAGAAAATCGGATTGTATAACTTAACTACAAGGTTTTGGGGCATATGGCCTAAATACAGAAATTTTGATTTCGTTTTAAGAGATTAACACCAAGTCATAAATACATCACATCACAATAGTAATATTAAAAGTAATAATTCTGTGATGTATTAAATACATAATTGATTTAAGTTAAATGCCTATATAATTCATGAGGTTTACATAATAAAATATTTTTAGTAGCCTTTATGTAAGCAATACTAGCTATCTACAAAGAAAAAAACTGAATCTCAGTTAATTTGCCATTCTTGGAAAAATATACTATACTGATTTAAATTTTTATACTTTCTGATAGTGTCCATTCTAAACATGCATATTAGAGCTTGGCAAATAAACAAAAGTGGTTTAATTTTTTTAATTGCATTTGTAGCTTTTGATATTGTAGGAGTTGTTTTATTTCTCTTATTGATATATGCACACACACTAATGATAAAGTTTGTAAAAATGAAATTGATTATAAAACCCAAGTAGCTTAAATTGAATAATTGTAGTATTTTGTCTTTCATGCTTTAAAATAATGTAAGCAAAATCTGCTCAGTATAAATGATATTCAAGCCATTTCTGATTTATTGATTAGTGATATTTAGAACTTGGCATAACTGATAAAGGGAGTTTCCAATAAAATGGTCCTGTGAACTTTTTATTGTCTTAGTTTACAATTTCGAATTTGGCTATTATATATAACATTTCAAATATTATTTTAACAGTAAGTTAATAGGGGGTGTTTAATTATCCTCTTTCATAATAAATAGATTACAGATAGACTAGATTAATTCGAATATCTCTATCTTGAAAATTTATATTATCCAGATAAAATTACAAGTATTGTTTAAAGAGTTATACTGTTATGCATAAAATTAATTTATAAGGTATATTTAAAAAGTATTCATAATATATACTATAACGGTCGGGAATATAGACATTTACCCTATCTGCCGTACAGGGCACCACCAGGCCATTTGATCCTGGAATATTTATAATGTAGGCAGATACTTCTTGTTAAGATCTAATTTTATTTTATTATTGACCGTTAGCCCATGCCACTAGCTCAAGGAGACGGAGAGATTTAATATATAACTTATTAAATGTATTTCAATACTAAAATAAAATAAGCCACTACCAGTAATAACACACAAAAACATTTGGTAATCGTTTGTATGACAATCCATCCCGCTTGATGGCGTTGTTCTTCCAAGAAAATGTCTTCATATAATGATACCGGGCCACTACATTTTATTTATATATTATAATAAATACACAGGCAAACTTTTTTAACATTTTTTTTATTAATTTCAAAAATAAAAATTTCTTTTTTTGTATTTTCAAATAATTAACTTTTTTTTTAAAAAAAAAAACAATAATAAATGTTTGTTCACTTTAGGTTCCGATGAAAAAACGCAATTTCCAAAAAAAATGAAAAAAATATTGACTGTAATTTTGAACTAACGTTACTTTTACTACATCAAAATATAAAGAAATGAAATGGAACAATTCCTAATTTTGTGAATGCTGTAGTCTCATCTCTTCTAGGATGGCACAGAACAGGTCTTGGTCGTTTTCATCTGACAGATAGCTATCAATCCCAGTTCTTGGTGTTCCGCGTATTCGCTTGTTTTGCCATTTCAGACTGCCCCAATGACGTTTGATTGTCTGCATGTGAATGCCACTGAGAGGGTCCACAAAGTTGAACTTGTGGTTGACCCGAAGATGTTGATATCCTGCTGCCTCCAAAACGCAAGTTCGGTAACTTTTCCAACAGTCAGAATAAATGCTGGATTCATGCTTGATGTTTGTGCATATGCACTCAAATTCAAATCTGCGCAAATGTAATCAACACTCATCTCATCCCTGCACCAAAAGTAGATCACATGCAGTGCTTTAAGTAACTCGACTCTGCATCCGTCTGATGGTAGAATTCCTTTCTGTTGCAGTAACGCCACAGCGGACAGTTCTGTCTTGGGCAATAACAACAGCTTGAAAGTCTGATTTCAGCAGCGGCAGCAGCCATTTTTTTATAGTAACGCAAAATCTCGCGAGGTATGAGATTTCAGCTGTACCTCTGAAAAATCCCCAAATTTCGTGACTCACACACGTGAACAAGTTAGTTGACAGCTTTGTTACAGTGGAAAAATTTGTAGGACCTTTCACTACTTCCTTTACTGTTTTTAAATAAAAACATTAACACATTTTAGATAAATAGTATTCATTCGAAAAATTCCATCCTTATCATGAAAAAGTAATGACATGTTAAGAGTCAGAATTTGTATAGATGGTAACAACACCTATCAAATGATAGGTTCTGTTCAAAGGTGAATTGCGAGAGTAAATATTAGCCAAAAGACTCAATTGCTGCTAGCAACTGAGAAGTTGTGCCTGAAAAACAGCATTTTAAACTACTTTTGGCTAACATCAGCACGATCAGGCGTGATGGATTGTCATAAAAATAAGAACCAAACATTTATTGTCGCACATATATAAATTTAAATTTGAGAAATAAATTAATCATACTTTAATTTATTATTTTATACTTTAATTAAAATCCATACAGATGGACAGTTTATGTAATTTTTTTTAGAATGTTGAGCATAGATAAGGTATATAGATTACGCAATTAAAACTTTTCAAAACATCTATCCTTAGGCTAAAAGTTCGTAGCTAAACCAACGCTCGCTTTCTGATATACAGACACAATCAGTGCAATATAAAGATGTTAACATAAAACCACGCAGATAGGAATATGCATCTGCAGCGTGATATTATTTAAAAGAAATGATCCTCGTCCAGTACAGGAATGTGTGTCTGTCTGGCGAAGGAATTATATATAAAACATTAAAAAGAAATGCTACGTATGGAGGGACAGTTGTCCTCGCCATCTTATAGTTCCTATCCGTAGAGCGAAAGGAGATCAATGTCGCAGGGAATACTCTGCGTCCATTGCAACTTGATGGCTACACCTTTGGGACCATGCATTTATTTGGGCACATTACGCTGTATGCTAACATGCTTCACATTACATTGATATAAACACCCATATATCCCTCTACCAGCATCGACTCAACTACGAAACAAATAGTCTGAAATTAACCCCTTAAAACTAACATAAACTTTTAACGAATCTATGCAGCCATTTACACCCAACTTAAATTTAATACATTTTAATAATTTAGTTAATAAATACAAAAATAAAGAAAAATGGAAATGATTGATTAGTAAAAAAAAAAAAAAAATGATTAACTGATCTAGCGTCCTATTCTTGGTCAGATAAGAGTTTTTTTAAAAGTTATGTTTAGCTGACGCATTAAAAGCCTGTTTAAGAGGTCGATCTATAAATCCATCCTAAGTCTCTCATTCTGTGTAGATTGTTCTCTGGAGATGAAACCTCTGCTGCCAATACTTGGGTCATGAACTGTCATCAGGAGGCCTCAGCTGGTGCATGCAAAGGAAAGTAACTTTATTGTAAGACCCCTACATCACGGAGTTCGCAATACAGCTGCAAGATTAATAGTCAGATTATAAAACAATCATTTTTCTTTTTATAGTATTAGGCCTCTCTTATCATAAATCCTATGGATCGATCGAACATGATGTCACTGATCTTAAGATCCGGATGTTTTCCTTTCTGGCCCGTGCATGGCTTGGTGCTTGCATTGGTCAATCCTTAATTTTTTTATATCTCTTATCTGACCTTAGAATTATATAAGTGCCCCAAGGGCTAGTTTGCTTTACATTCGATTATATTTCAATCAATTCCCTTCACTAATTGACATTTGTTTCTATTTTCTTTTATATTACTTAAAACAAAAATATTAATCTATCTTTAGATCCTTATTTTTTTCTATAAAAAAGTACTTTTAAATACTTTTTTTTAAGCTTTCCATCTGTGCAATAATACATATGTTAAATAAGTATTTTAATTTTCCGTTTTTATGTTTTTAATAAATCAATTTTTATGTAAGATTTATTTTCTCCTTTATTTTAATTTTAAAATAATGTAACGGCATATGTATACCGTCACAATACAAAACTATAACTTATATTAACAAGTTATTTATTTATCTGGGACTGTTTTTAAGTTGTAACATTCATTTAGGAATCACCCTCTACACATGTGTTGTATAGATTTAAACACATCAGAAATACTTTCTTTTTTAAATACAAGATAAAGTCTTTTGAAAAGATAATATGGATCCACTTTAAGTTTTTAATATGTATAGTCAATTCTTAAGGATTTAGAAATGAGAGTAATCACTTTTAATTCCATTCACTATAGAGTTATAAACTTGTAAAATTAATATTTATTTTGTATAATTAGTTTCACTTAGCTTTTTTGGTAGTTCAAGGTCGTGACATTGATGTGATCAATCATTGTATATAGATGCACTTTTGATTATGAATTTGTAGTGAATTAGAATTTTTATATGGAAATCATTATCTGGCATCAATTTGTTCTAGAAATAGCATGTCTTATCAACTTATGTTATTCCAAATCAGGTCATACACCATGTGACTTATCTTATTAAGCTTGTACTACAAATGTAATGCAATGAGTGTGCTAATAGCTCTAAACAAGCTTTTCCGATAAATGCCACAAGAGAAAGCGTTTAAAATCTCTATCTAGAATTATACCTATCCCCAATATTCTTTTAAAATTTATGACCAGTGTTAAAAGTTATTTTAGGTATATGGATGATGTGCTTATTGTAGAATCAAATATGATAGTGCAAAAACTGTTTATTAGATTAAATGATATTGCTGGGTTAACGTGGACTATTACTTCTGAAGATAGTGAGAAGAATATAAAATATCTTGATTTGATTTTATGGAGAGAAGGTAATAAAATTAATAATAAAATGGTGTTGAAACCATTATCAATTAGAGGAGTTGTTCTTCCAAATTCAAATGTTCCACTTACCTATAAATTGGCTGGTTTTAGAAAATGATGTTTTGTGTAAATTTCAGAGTGATAAAGTGATTAAATACTGAAAGATATGTGAAGGATTTATTGGGTGTGGGATATAGTAGGACAAATATTTTATGTGCACTATATAGGTTTAGAAATAGATGGAGAAGAGATAATATGGAAAAGAAAAGGTGGATAGCATTGCCTTATGTAAAGGATATTGTTTGTAATAAGATTACATCATTGGTATCTGCTGATTTTAATGTTGCATTTAAAGTGGGTGCAAATACTGGAAGATTGGTTATTAATGGGAAAGATTCTATTGATAAAAGCAACAAATGTAATATTATATATAAAGTGGTATGTCATTGTGGATATAGTTACATCAGGGAGACTAAATGTGCATTGAAAAAGAGGATTAGGGAGCATGAATTATTATATAATAAGTTGCGTTGTTCTGCAGATAGGTATAAATCTGTTTTTGCAGAACATGCAGTGATTTGTAATGGAGAATTTTGCTTTGATAGAGTTTTTATTCTGCATATGGAAAATGATTTGAAGAAAAGAAAAATTAAGGAGTCCTATTTTATAAATAGTACGAATAATGTATTTAATAAACAGTGTAATTGTGTTAATATTCACAATTTATGGAAAGTAGGTAATTCACGTGGGAGTGTTATTGGTGTGAGAGTTTAATAATATTTAAATGTTAACATATTGCTACTTAAGATGGCAGAATACGCCGAAACTGGCTATAGCAAAGGGTATTCATCTTCAATTTTATATAGGCATTTTTTAAAATTTTGTAGTTTTATTCTAATGAATTGTTTTTTTATATATATATAAATTTTAAAATTAAATGTGATAGTTGTTAAATTTTAATGATTCTTTGTGATTTAATATTTATTTAGTCAATTTAATGGACGGGACTGGTTGGAAAGAATTTTCCACAGTTCTCAAAGACCATCAAGAGTTGCTTATTCGGATCAGCCAAGAACAGAAGAGAATTTGTTAGCTCAATTGGTAAATTGTATTCTTTTCTTAGTATTTTTTTAATTTGTATGTAAGTCTCTGCATGATTTATAATTTAAAAAATTTTTGAAAATGTTTGAAGTTATTGTTTCAAACATAATTATTATAGATTGAAAAAATAAACACACTAATTACAGAGAGTATCCACCATTATTATAAATAAGAGACACTTTTTAGATAACTTGAAAAATGTATCTTGCTATTGAACCGATAGTTTCGATACAGCTCGTTATGTTCTCTGTGTGTATATGAATATATGTATATACACATATATATTAGATAGAAAATAAGAAATAAAAGCTGTGTGTATAGTAAGTTGTTTTTTTTTGGTATTATTTATTAGTTTTTTATCGGGATTTTTAAAAAAAAAAAAAAAAAAACCAAAATGGTAGGTTATTTATTTTTTAATTGGATTGAGAAATTAAATCGAAAATGGTAGAAAAAATTGTTAAAAGTTTTTGGAAACAATTTCGTAATTAATTATTTTAATTTTCTAATCTGAAGGGAGGGGAGAAAGAAAAAGAATTGTAATTAATTCTATTGTCATGACTTCTGGTTAGCAAGGTGTTAAAAACAAAAAAATGAAAGGAATGCAATCACTGGCCGGGAACGTGATCGAAAAAAAGGACAATGAAGAAAAGGACTATAAATAGAGAGAAAAACCTATTGTGAGATTATTATTAGCTTTTTAATAATAAAAAAAAAAACTATTAAGAAAAAAAAGTGAAATAAAAATGATCGAAGGCTAAAACGAAATAGAATCCGGGCACTGACCTATTCCTAGATCTTCATCGAATCGTGAAACCATCTCAAGGAACATCAAACCACATAGGAGAAAGCGGAGCTAGCCATGGAACAAAATTAGTTGCTGAGACTCAACTCCCAAGAGGTACGAAGAAACACTTATGGATATGCACTGATCGATCAGGGTAACGGAAACTTGATGTTTTGATTAAACTATAGACATTATCGAACTTTAAACATTAGTTTAGGATTGCATTTAACCATTAATGAACTATGAGTCACGATAATAGAAGGGGATTTTATTTTAATATTAATAATGTGTATATCTACATTAATTAATTTGTTTAGTTAAAATACATAAATTATTTGCATGTTTTAATTTTTCTTTATGAATGGTTTAGCTAAATTTTGACTAAATTTTCAGGGCTATTGGGCGAGGTTAAGAAAATCTAATAATCTAATAAATGAATCCACGAGAATGTTATCAGAACAGAATTAAAAATGATTTAGAAAGCAAATGAAAAGTATTAAGGGTTGAGAAAATATTGAAAGAGAGGGTAGGGGACTTGTGTAATAACTTACTCCTAATAGTAAGCTGCTTATTCCTAATACCGGTCAAGATTTGGATCGGTTTGGATGCTTATTTAAGTAAAAGCGCATGTTCCTTCAAGAACGAGATATATATTGCTCTTCGCCTTTATTTGTTTTGTTTGTTTTTTTTTAATTAAAAAAAAGAGAGAAAAGAAGAAAAAGAAAGATTACGTTAGTTATGTAAAGAGTCTAGAAAAAGAAGGAAGGTATATAGGGGTTATTAGAGATTTGTTTTGTTAATGTTCCTGAATAAACAAAAAAAAAATGAAACTATAATAAAGCATATCATTGGTTAAAGGTTATGAAAAAGTGTAATTGTTTTTTTTTTTTTTTTTTTTTTTTTTAAACAATAAAACCTCTTATTGTATTAAATCCATCCATGTTGAAATGGGATTGTTGAGAGAAATTTGGGCTAATCTGTCATACGTATACAAATTATCAACTGCGAATATGGGATTTTTTCTAATTTTGCAGTTCTAGGTTCTTTTCCTAGTGGCGCCCTCGTATGATAACGATTACAGATTTTTCATTTTAAATTCTCAGCGTACAATCATTCAGGTATAAAAAGTAGTGACACAGAGTGATCACAAGGGGGAAAGGTAGAAAATGGCGTACCCAACGTGTTGGGGCTTGTGAGATAAATAAACGGCCGGAGATAAGAGTTGTGAGATAGATGAGGTGGGTTTTAAATGAGATCAGAGAGTTGGTGTTTTGGTTGGGGGAGGATTTAGAATTAAGAGTAAAAGAAAAGAAGACAAAATAAAAATGAGCGAGGACGAAAGTGCAGCGGAAAGCCCGGTGGTGACATTCAAGAACTCCGAGTGGTGTCAGTTGGAAGAGATACTGGGAGTTATCAATGACCTAAAAAGAATAGTTTTGGAAGACTGGAAAGAAATAAAAGAGATTAAAGGTATGATAGAAAAAGACCGGAAAGAAATAAAAGAGATTAAAAAAATTATCGAAGACCTGAGAAAAGAGATAAATGATTTAAAAGAGAATAAAGAAAACAGATCGGGTATAGAAGGGGGCAAAGGGGATTTAAGTAAAACTGACATTGAAGCCGATAAGGATAGTGAGAAAAAAAGGGAAGGGGAAGGACAACACCTAGAACAAATAAAAGTAAGCACACGAAAGAAGTAGACAATGATAGATATTGAGGAAAGTAAAATGGAAAGGAAACTGAATAAATCCCTGGAAAGTAGCCTCGATAGAATGGCGTTAGCCAAGTTTATTCAATTAAAGGGCTTTAAAGGAGACAGAGAAGGAAGCCCATTTCATTATTTCAATAGTTTTCAAGATTTATTTCACTTTCATAGATCAGAGGAAGCAGAAGAAATTATCATAGCGACGAGCTATTTGCTTTGTACACTTAAGTGATTAATAATTATTTATTGATTTGAAATATGTTTATGATAACTTTTTCTATTTTTATTCGAACATTTACATTTCACCGATTTAAATATTCTCAGAATTTTGCCTATAACTTAGATTATCATTGTAGACTTAAAATAGCCAGACAAAATTTGAAATAAAAGTCCCAAAATAACAATATTTTATGCACACATAATTAGACTGATGGATATTTAATGTAACCTTTTTTTAACATAAAAGTATTGAAAATGTATACTGCTCCCTCATGCACACCATTGGAAACTTACTGAACTGATATCGTATTCCTGAAATATATTAATAGTCGTATTGCATTGTCATCCATTTCTAATATATATTAAAAATTTGTCGAAAATTATTTGATAGAAGTATATTAAATTTTGATTACAAAATTTATCTTAAACAAAGTTACTAAGTTAGATAAAAGCATTTAAAAAAAAAAAAAAAAAGTTTTTAATAAGCCCATTGCAGAACAAAAATGTCTCTAACCTGCTCTCGTCAAATGATGGGAAAGAAGTCATTACCAGGCTTGCCATTTGTTGAGGACTGAGATTTGTGTGATTTTTCAGCTTTGTTTTACCTCTAATTAAAAATAGAAGATGCCTATTTTCAACTAATGTTCATCCTAAAAATATTGAAATTTTTGAAAATTTGAATATTATATGGAATTTCTACATCATCACAAAAATAAGAGCCGGAGTCCTTAACTTTACTACATGGATTTTTTTTTAAGCAAACTATAGAATTTTGTATGCATATTTGAATTTTTTCCATTAAGTGAATAAATATTTACTTAACAAAATAAAGTTCTTAGGCTTATTTTTCTGGATAGAATGGTTTTTTAAGATTTAAAATTAAGTTGTAAATTGAAAGGCAATTGCCATTATAAAAATTTAAGTATTTAGTTATTGATTAAATTGTAATTAACGTTATGATTGGGTTTTTTTTTAAAAGTAAAATATATATAGACTACTTAGTGTTACATTTGATGTTTTTTGTGCTTTAAGGTAAAATATATGGATATATGTGAACAGTTTAGTGTTATATTGCATATGACACAGTATTAACATTTAAACAAGGTTACTCAAAATTATATTTGTCCACATTTTATAATTACCAAAGAATATATATAACTAAAGTTTTGTTATTGAAATTTCAGTCTTTACTGTTTAATGCATTTGACATTCACAAATTAAAAGTTTCTTGATTGATTTTTAACTGTGTGCGGTAAAAAAAAATACTAAGTTTCATCATTTAAATGGAACTGTTTTCTTCAACTTGTCACATAGTTGTTTACCATTAATTAACCATATAATTATTTTTTTTGAAATGATGTATCATGTAAAATGTATGTTTTATTGGCTGAACTTTTGGGGTGATTAATTTGTATTCTAGAACTGGAATCGTTAAACTGATAATAATAAATTATATTATCTCTTACAGTGTTAATTATTGTTTTAGGGAGATGGCAATGATTGTATGCTGTGGTTTTGGTGCACATGGGAGGCCGCTCAGTTTTGTGTTTTGGCAAAGTTACGAACTCCTCTTGGAAAACCTCAGGACACATTCACCACCATCGAAGGCGAGTTCACTTTGTCTTTATATTGTTTCTGTTACTGCGTTAAAGTTTCAATAAAATATTTTATATTCTGTTTTTATAAATGCACTACTTCTAGTATTAAAATATGTATACTAAAATTTGTTTTTTTAATTGTTTATTATTTCCTACCTACATTTCGACTTTCAGATTTTTTATATATATATACCTTCACACCCTATGCTTAGCACTATTAACTTGCCAAATTGTTATATAATACTTACAATAGTTGTACAGTTGCATTGTTAGTTTACAAAGTTTATATTTATGTTAATAAATATATATATTGATAAATTAGTATTGTTTAAATATTAACTGCTCTCATGTATTTATATATATACGTTTGTATAATGATAGAATATTATTATTTATTTATTTATTTTTGCAAAAGTTAAAGAAATATTTAACAATATAGTCAGTGCATGGGGCTAAATCTGTGAGTATTATACAAGGGAGCACTCAAAAAAATTGGAATTGTTTTTTTGGTAGGTGGATCCATTTGTAATTCATTCTTCCGTTGCTAGTCACCTCTTGTAGGAACCCTTCTGTGTCAGTATGCCAACCAGCACCATCGAGTGGATTCATTGTGCCACATAGTAAATTTTTTTGTTAAATGATGGTTGAAAAATTGTAACTATATGAAATTCTATTTTCTGTTAAGAAAAATGGCAGGGAAACAGTTGTAATGCTTGAAACAATTTACAAGCATACTGCTCTGGGGAAAACACACATTTACGAGTGATTTAATGGAAGAATTCATATTAACCATGTCCGAAACAAAATGTGCGAGGAAGTCTAATGTCAAGACAATGTTTTTTTTTAAATAGCATTGTTTACTCAGAATTCATTCCTAATAGTTAGTCATTTTACCTACAAGTTCTGAAATATTTCCATGATATGGGTGATGAAAATGTCCCCAAGTTATGGCAAAATGGGGATCACCACAACAACGCACCAACATGCAAAGATTTGATTGTGAAACAATTGTTAATCAAAACCAGCATGACCAAATTTATTCATTCATTGTATTTATCTGATTTCACTCGGTGCAACTTCTTTTTAGTTCCTCGAATGAAACAAGACCTTAAAGGAAAATGTTTTATGGATAAGGAAGAGGTGAAGAAAAATGATGGCGACATTAAAAGTTATCACTTTGCAAGAATTTTAGGATTGCTTCCAAAAGTGAACAACATGTTGAGATCAGTGCATTGCATCAAATGGATAGTACTTTACAGGAGATTCAATTTGCAACACCTAAAAATAAATACACAATTTTTTTATTACAAAATTTTGGAATTTTGAAGGTACTACCTCATATAAGTATGTAAAAAACATCTGAAGATAAATAACAATTAAAAACACAAAATTTTAATTTATGCACTGGAGTTATGGTATCTGCTATATTTTATTCCAAATCCCCCGATATACATCTCATATAATAACTCGCACTTTGTAAATTTTGATTGCGATACAATACTTATTGTTTATTTAATTGCACATACACTACTTTTCAATATCACTTATTATATTTTGAACCAGGTACATGTCCCTGTATATAGTATGCATATATGAATGATTTTAGTATAAATAAAATTAAAAAAATAATGACGTATTTATTAATAATAAATTAAGAGAACATATTTACGTATATATTTACTGTGCGGGCGTTCGTTCATTTACAAAATAAATATATTAACAAACTTACTATATCATATCTTTATATTTTTTTTAAATAAAGTAAGTAGAAAAATATGAGACTTTTTCTTCAATAACTTATTAGCAGTCTTGTTATCAGTAAAAAAGGCGTTTCTGCTTGTTTAGACATTTTTAGTTCAATGTAAGCTGGAAAATGTTATTAAATGTGTGATTGCTTAGAGCAGGGGTCCCCAACCCTATGCCCGCAGACCATTTTATGTGTGCCCGCTGCTATCTGATCATGATAAAAAATATTTATCTGATACAAATAAATTTAATTTTTAAAATTTCTTATAAATTATTGTATTATATTATAATCAAATTATAGGGCATACTATACTTTTACAGCGTAAAAATATAAACAATAATTATGTGTTAAAATTTTATTGTTGAAATAAATATTTTTTTGTACATTATGTGTATTATTAACAATATCCAACTATAAATTTACATTGAAAAAATAAATGGTGCCCGCCACCTGGCCGGTATTATAGAATGTGCTCTTAAGTGCAAAAAGGTTGGGGACCCCTGGCTTAGAGACTCCAAGAAGGGGATAATGTCTGCTACTATAGTATAAAAATCTATTAAATTTACAAATTTTAATATTTTCACTTTTTGTTTATTTATCTTTTTTTTTTTTTTTTTGGATAGCATTCAATTGAATTATTTTATATATTGATATAGTTTATATCATGGCTTTACTGTATATTTTAAAACTAGAAGCAAAAAAGTGCATTTATCACAACAACACAACATAATATAATGTTCCGGAGAATAAAACTTAATGTGATCTGCACTACAGGGCGCCATCTAGGCATTTGAACCTAGAAAAATTTATAAAGTAGGCAGATATGTAAGTCAAAAAAAAACTTTTTTTTATTTTATTTATATATTTTGATATCCGGTCGTTAGCCCAAGTCACTAGCTCAGGGAGTAGCAGAGATTTAGTAATATAATATCTTATTTAATTATATTTCGATATTAAAAAATAAATAAAATAAGCCACTGCCAGTAATTAACATACAAAAATTTATTTACGCACATATATATATATAAAATTTAACATTATTATTTTAGTATATTTATTTTAGATTTTAATTTGATTTTATAATTTAAATTTACATTTTAATTTTTTATAATATTATAAGTTTACATTTTAATTAAGTTCGCACAGATGGATTTATGAAAGTTTGTTTTATAATGTTGAGTATAGATCGGTTACATAGATTACACGGTTAAAAACATTTCAAAGTAAACATAAACGATCAAAATACAAAATCATTGATACCGTCAATTGCATAGGGAATACAAGAAACCTAATGGTGTTCATCATAAGACACCGCATTAACACCAATAACTTAAAAGACATCCGAATAAATACATCTTAGATACTCACCGTAAGGTATCAGTATTTACCGAATGTCTATATATTTTGATCACCTATGAAAACCAAAAACATAATTAACCGGTAACGAACCCATGCAAGCGTCTATACCCAACTTAAATTTAATGCAATTTTATTTATGGGTGTCGAGTATGAATGGACTACATAGATTTGCATTTGAAAAGAAAATATTCAATCCTTGTTTAACCTTAGGCCAAAGGTTCGCTGTCAAACCAAACTTCAATCCATCTGATATATCGATGTGTTCAATGTAATACGAATACGGCAACACAATTAGGTTAAGAGAAGAAACTGCTTCTCGTCAGATAGGAATATTACATCTATCAGACAAGAAGAGCAATAAAAAAAAAAACTCCATCGAAAGGAACAGCGTTCTACGTCTTATAATCCCTTCCATAGGCAAAACGGAAGTGTGCGAAGTATAATAGCGATTCTGCCCATAGCGAATCTCATGCTACATCTACTAATTACGCCAATATATCCAATCCATTGACCTAATTCAACTATGAAACGAATAACCTAAAATTACTCTCCCCTAATATAACTTTACAAATCTATATAGCCATTCATGCCCGACTTAAGTTTAATATTTATATAACTAGTCTAATGAAAAACAGAAATCATAATAAAACTTAAAGAACAAATAAATAAATAAATAAATGGAAATGATTTTACAAAAGAAATACATTAAATAAAATTATAACTAATTAATAAATAACGTTGGTCAGATAGGATTCTATTTCTTATAAATTAAAGACTGAGAAAGTTTATATTTTAAAGTTCTTAGTGTTTCAAAATATTTTTAAATTTCTTTTTTGATTTTTTTTTCAACGTTCCTCTTTATTCATTGCATGCCATTTGGAATCCACATTAAATCCCCCGACGATCCTGTTGTCCTCAGTATAAGAAAAGCGATATTTCATTTTTCCATTTTTTATAACAACTGAAGGAATTGAAAGTGCGTCTTTCAATCCCTTCACCTCCGACTTAACTCATCTCAGTCCTCTCTTAATAATCCCTAATAATTTCCAACTTTTCTTTTATATTAATCTTAAGGATTGACTCAACATTACATCATCGATGATGGTGGTCTTTTCGCTGAGGTCCGATTCCATAGGGATTTCTTTTTATTTGCTAAAAGTTTCTATTGATTTCCTATCTGACCGTTGTTTATACATTTAAATGCCCAAGGGCTTATTCACTTGGACTAATTAAAATAATCATTTCCATAACATTAATTAACCTGTTTTCCAAATCCAAAGATATATTTAAAGATAAATTTAAAGATATAATTTTATCTCCATATCTTTTTAAAATTTAGTTTTAAAATACTTTTTCTTTAATAAAGTTTTATTTTAATAATTTTTCTCCTCTGTGCGATTTATATATATACGAGTTTAAGGTAGAATTTATTTTCAATTTTTCTGTCTTAAAAAAAAATTTTTAAATGCGAACTTTTTATTTTAATGTTTAATAATAAAAAAAATAATGTAACGTCGTCTGTGCTCGTTACAATAATATTATTGAAATAGAAGTAAAAGTATCGTTTGCAGACAGCAGATGAGAGATAGAAGATTTTTGAATAGATTATTGATAAAATATTTTACTGGTGATATTTATTTTTAATAGGAGCCATCAAAGCTTATGCTGCTGCTGCACGTAACCGAGATCATGATGAGATCTTGCCCAAAATTTCTAGCAATGATGGTAGGTTATTGTTTTTTTCATTTTTATCATTTGTGTAGGTTGTTGAATGTAGTTTTTTTATGTTTTCTTATTTATAAATTTATTTAGATGAAAATCATCCCTGGCTTTCATTACAACTTAGAGTCAAGCTTCTGTTAGACTTTATGGAACATCTCGAAAAATTGATGTATAATGCTTATGAAGGTTGTGCAGTGGCAATGATTAGTCCTCCTAAAGTAAGCTAAATATCTCGTATAGATAAATGTAGTTGCCTATATAATTAAAATGAATAATGAAAGTAAATGATTTTTTTTTTTTTGAAAGACACATATATATAATATTTTTTTAATTTCATAAATCTCTTAAATTTATTGTAATAAGTACATTCCAATTTTCCTATATTGACATAATTGATTCCAAGCCTTTGGTTAGATACCAAAAACTATATATAGCAGTGAATTCTTTATGATGTACCTTTTTAAAATATATGCCTTGCATGATTTGGATCAATGCTAAAGTGGTAGACTCTAGCACTCAAGGTCCATGGATTACAACCCAGTTCTACCATTCAATTATTATATTCTTTCTGAGGTCCCAACATGCTTTGCCACAGTGGCAGATTCTGGAGCTCAAGTCCAATGAATCACAGCTCAGCACTGCTATCACTTCCAGTATTTGGAGTTCTTATGAATTCCCGAACAGTAAATCATTTCCTATCTATTTAGATATATATATATTATAGATGTTTTTAACCTGTATGCATAGTGCGAGATGTAATTAGGAATTGTGATAAATATAGTTAATATATATATATGTTGATATGTTTTTTAGTCGTTTGCACTGAGAAATCTGCTTTGGCAGGGAAACCATTGGTTATGTTATAGATTTTTTTTTGGCTAGTCATATTTAATTTTGAACTGGGAGTAACTTTGATTACATATTTAAGCCATTGATAAAAATAATTATTAAAATAAACACAATGTTATTATGTTTTAAAAACATATATTACAGCGTTTGTAATTTAAAAATTAAATATACCAAGATGTCACTTTTTTTAAAAAAAATTAAATTACTATTTTTTGCATCTTTTTTTTTAATTCTTCTTGTGATGAAAATTATTGATGAAATTCACCCAAATGATATTAGATGTTTAAATTTAAGGTACTGGTTACTTGCTTGCAAAATATAGCAGTAGCCATTTCATTGTAACATTTTGTTGTTGCAGTATTAATAGTTGCATTCTAAATTTTAAAAAAAAATTCTCATTTCAATCATATTTTATTAAGATTCTGAGATGTGATGATGAATTTTGTTTACTATAGCCGGGAACGAAAATTGCACCATTTTTTTTTTTTTAAACTGATATTTTTATACTTTTTATGTCAATGCAATAACACATCCAATAATTTTATTTTCTGAGGTTTTCTTTGAGCAAAATTATCAATTACATCAGGGGTCCCCAACCCTATGCCCGCGGGCACCATAGCGCCCGCAGATCATTTTACGTGTGCCCGCCGCTATCCGAACACGATAAAAATTTATTTATCTGATACAAATAAATTTAATTTTTAAAATTTCTTATAAATTATTGTATTATATTATAATAAAATTGTAGGACATACTATACTTTTACAGCGTAAAAATATAAACGTTAATTATATGTTAAAATTATATTTTTGAAATAAATATTTTTTTGTACATTATGTGTATTATTAACAATATCCAACTATAAATTTACATTGAAAAAATAAATGGTGCCCGCCACCTGGCCGGTATTATAGAATGTACTCTTAAGTGCAAAAAGATTGGGGACCCCTGAATTACATTGTCAAAATTTACTTTACAAAAAATTTCAGATTTTATTGATAATATGCTTAAATTGGGTCTGATGTTTCTGACTCATTTTTGATCTTAAATAAGTTTTTTTATAATTTTTAATTTACTAAAATTCTATTTTCCTGAAGCAATTATTACTAGCAAAGTAAATATTAAATATAATAATATTAGTATGTTAGGGTAAGATTCACATAATTCGTAAATTACAAAGATATTTTATGTGCGAATGTTAGTTAATTAATTACTGCTATATTTTTGTAAATTATCAAAACTATAAAAATATGTCACAAATATTATTTTATGTCTCTGTCGTTTTCAATTTTTGCGCCTGTGGCCAAGATCACGTCGATCATAGCCTCACTATGCAGTCATTAAAATTGTGGATATAGAGGGAAATCCGTAATGTAAATTTTTAAATAAAGTTTTAAATTGCCAATTTAACCTTTTTCACGTTTAAAGTATTTATTATCAAACCAAAAAGTAACTGTAGACAATACTGGTAGTTTAAGAGTTATGCTGGCCAAAAGTAAATTGGAAGAATAAATACGAATATTCAGACATGAATTTGGATTGAAATCATTTTTTTATTAAAAAAAAGGGAGAGCAATTGTAAAAGGACTTATAGTTTATAAATTTAAAGAAGGCAACATAATAATATCTTGTGAGTGGAAACTATTAATAAAAATGTAAATCACTTTTGTATCGATTAATGCTGTGATCAAGTTGTGTGAAAATATTATATGCAGAATGAAAATTGAGAAAGTAGCAAAAGAATTTAAAATAGATAAAAGGTGATGTCAATGAATTAGTTTATCGCCTACAATGTTTAAGAGATATTTTAATTTTCCATCTATACAAGTTGTCTAGAAATTGCAAAAAAAAATAGGAGTCAAGTATGTTATGCAAATGGTCATATCATATTGGGTCAAATGAGAACAGCGAAAACTTTATGGTTATTATATTTTAAAAAAGGTTACCATCGTGCTTAATTGAAAATAAATATGAGAAAGTGTGAATATTTATTTGTAGGAAGTGAGAAAATTAAAAGTTTGATTCTGAAGAGACAGAAAATTGAAGTAAATAAATATCTCAGAATTATATTTAACAAGGGAAAAAGTAGTAGAGATGATATTTTCAAGAGAGTGTATAAGAATGCTAAACTCTGTTTTATGCTTTAAGCAGATGGGTAGAGAAGCAGAAAAAGAACAGGGATAATATTGTCTGGAACAGAAGTGTGGGATGTACAAGAATTAGAGAAAAATTGCTGATTGTCAAACTGAATTTTTTTAAAAATGAGTGTAAGAAAGACCAGATTTTAAGAAAGATCTTGACTTTAGATAAAAAAATAAAATTGTCTTAATAAACTTCTGCAGAGAATTATTCTGTAGAGAGATACTAAAAAAGACAGTATTGGTAAAGATAATCAAATATCAATTTGTTAGTTATTTGCTGTTTTTTTTTTTTATCCTCCCGCCAAGAATAGCCATACATCTCTTTACTGGCCATTAAATAGTTGGTTAGTTGAATTGATTGTGAGCCATCTTACTTGAAAAATGTACAAATTTGACTCACATTTTGGATTAACTCATATTGTTATTAAAATTATTATTATTTGTATATTTTGCTAATATTCTTAGAATTGGGAAAAGGTTGAACTTTTTTTTTTGTTCTTGTTAAATGTTGTAGTTACTTGAAATGGTTAGAGCTGTGAAAAATAAAAATCTTTCCTGTAATCTCTTGCATAAACAAATTTAAAATATTATATCATAGTAGCTTAGTTGTATTCTTCAAACACACATGGTGTTATAATTTGAAGATGAAAAAGATAGAAATTTTTTTAAATGTATGACTGTAAAACAATTATTTTTTATGAACCAAACAAAATAATATAAAAAGAATACTGTTTTGATCTGTTATGGAATTATCATTTTACAACAATTTGGAAACTTTGGTTTAAGCAGAGATTGAAAATTACGTGACAATCATTAAACCTTGACACTCTTGATATCTCTCCAAAAAATTTATTTTCCACTCCTCATTTGGGATCTTTTGTTGTTTTTACTGTATTAATAAAAATTCTTGCCACCACCAATTAATGCAGGCCTGGATTTACTATTGTTTTATGAGCAAAAAGATTTTTAAAAGATAATCTTTACTCAAAAAATATCAAACATAATTCATATGTTATAAGTAAGGATTCTTTTTTTTTTTAATTTGTTATATTGTATAGTGGAATATGAAAGATATTCATTTAAGTGAATGTCATTGTACCGAAATGTTTTCCCATTTTTTGAATGAATCTATTAGTATTAATTGTTAATCTTTTGTTATCTAAGAAATATTATCAAATGTTAGTCACTTGGAGTGTCGTATGATGCTCAAGTGCTGGAAATGACAGATTTAGTTTTAATCCAGGAAGCTTTAGTCCTCAAGGCTGTGATTCTGCCACTTTACTAAAAGACATAGACAAAATAATCAAATAGATTGTTGCTCAATAGGTCGTGTGATGTTCACCCATCAGAAGTGACAGATAATCCAGGACCATTTAGCTTATGACTCTATTACTACTACTGTGCTAAATGGCATAGAACAAATTAATCCCATATTTAATTGTTTGGAAGGTCATGGATGATCAAGCACCAGAAGTGGCAAGTTGAGCTTCCATGCAGGAACCTTTAACTCTCAAGTCTATACTAAACTATACAGAATAAATTAATCAAACAATTTATTGCTTGGGCAATCGTGATGTTCAAGCACCAGAAGCAACAGGTCGAGCTTCAGTGCAGGAATCGCTAGCTCTCAAGTCTATCACTTTACCACTGTTCTAAACTACATCTGGCAAATGAATGGTTCATCGCTTGAGAAATAATGACATTTGAATGACAGATAAAACTACAATTCAAGAAGCTTCAGTTCCCAAATTTGTTTAATTAACCATGTATCAGTTTCATTAAAATTTACATAGCTTTATATAAAATAAATGCCTCATTTACATGTTTAGTTTCATTTAAGAATGATGTTTCGTAAATTCTAGATAATTTCGTGGGCATCATTCATTCAGACATAGTAAAAAGTAATTTAAAGTGGGTGGTTTATCCTCACGCTTTCATTTCCAGTACTTAAGATTTGCTCATATATAAGCATTTGGGTTGAAAGAATAGGTGTATTCATTCTATTCTTTCGAAAAGACTTTATCTTGTGTTAGAGGTGAAAGTATTCATTTATTAGTATTAATATTCATAAAAGTGCATGTACATTAGCTTGAATGGCTGATCTTTAGTTTATTACAATTTATAAACATAGCGCTATATAAAATAAATGCCTCATTTACATAGTAAATTTTTAGAATAAATTGACTTAGGACAAATAGTTACGATAAACTAGTGCTGACAGTGATCCTGTTAAGTAAGTGTTCCACTTTTTTTAGATAGGAAACTTACGCATATGTATATAGATATGGGTGTGCTTATAAAAGCATATCAATAAATTATTTTTAAAAACGAAACCTTTTTTTTTTTCCATCTTCAACCATTGTTATTGTTTTTTTATGAAATACTTTACATATTACACTTGCAAAATAACTGACAGTTACTACTTTTTTACAATCTACCTCCAAACTTCTAAAGGTATCATTTAAGTTTATTTATTTTATCTGAATAATTTATTGTAAGTGAATTAAATAAAATATGTACAAATCTGTAAGTTGTATAAATATATGTATATTAAAAAAAAAATTGGTTGTTATTTTATAGGTTGTAAGAACTTTCTTTCGTACAAATAAAGGAACCTGTATGGAATGGTTAGGACGAATTCGAAGCGCTGTTATCACTGTAGCACTTCAGAGTGGACAGCCAGCTATAGCTGTTCGTCAAGCTTTTGATCTTTTAAAAGAATTCAAAGATTCTCATAGTGTCTCGGTTAGTTTCCGATTTTAAATTTCTTTATTAAAAAAAAGAGCTTATGATGTAAAATATTTATCCGTATGTCATATTTTTTTAAATCATTTTTTAGGGTTGTGAATTGGATCACGTGATAGTTTGGTTAGTCCAGGCATTAATCGAGCTTCATTCTCCAGATGCCATTTTAGGTATTTATTACTGGTGTCGTGAAGTGTTTGGTCATAAGTTGCCTTGGGTTAAAGCAGCTGCTGAAATGGCAAATAGAAGGTGATTATAAATCTACATATGTGCTTGTTATTAAATCTAGCTCATTTAGACTTAACATTTGATAGAAATGGTATAATGATAAAAATTATTTAAATTTTTAAATTATAGTTAACCTTGCATATGAACTGATGATATTTTTTATTTCTTTGTAAAGTTTCAAATAATTTTTTATTTGCGATATTTGTCCATTGTATATATTAAAGTTTCATATTCATGTTTTAAAGTTTCTCAGTTTTCTGTAATTTAATGAAAATAGAATCAAATCTTATTAATTAATATTTAAAATATTAAATGCCAAAAGCTAAACTAATCAGTTTAAATATGCTAATTCATAATCAAATCATGAGATCAAAATTAAGTTACTAATCCATCACCTTTGTTTTTTCTGGCAAAGCAGTAAACTATTCAAGTGTTAAGTAACATAAACACAAAATGGAATATTAGTTGGAATTATAGTAAGAGAGGACAAGTATATATTTGTTTTGTGTTTGTATTACTTTGTACTTGAGAAGTCTGCCTTGGCAGGAAAATCATTGGTAAAGGATTTGTAATTTAATTTTGGTTAGTGGTTTAATTATAAATTGATGTGCTTAATTTAATTATTATTTGAATGATAATATTAACGTCATTCACTTAGCTGTAGGGTATGTGATGTGTTTGAGAACTAAAAGTTCCCGTACTGGTGTTCAACCTCTGACTCCTGTTATATGAACATGACCGCCCAAACAACAAATTATTTAATTGTTTTGTACGGTGGCAAATTAGAGAACTAAAAATTCCCAAATTGATGTTCAACCTGTCATTTCGGATGCTCAAATATTGTTACCCATGCAACTAAACCATTTGATAATTTTTTATTAAAATATAAGAATTAAAAAAATTTTTGACATTTTTATTTTATTAATCCACTTCTATCACAGCACATGGACTCTGTTTCAAGTTCTGGAAAAAGGTTTTTGTTCCTCACATCTAGAATTTTTATTTTCAGAACTCCTTAATTTCTATTCTTGTTCTAAGTGAAGTTTTAAATATTTGTGATACCAAAATTACTGCAAGTCTTATCTTGGTGTTGTCCATTGTGTTGAAATCCTTTAATGAGCATTAAAATATTCTTGAACACAGAACTGACATCATTACAATTAGGATCAGGTGAATTCCATCTTCTGAACAAGTATCATTTCCATTTGTTTCCGCTATTTGATTAATATAGTTTGTCTCATTATGTGCAGAAAGAAACGATAAAATGGAAGGTGGAGTGTTTGAAGAGGAAGACGTAGTTTATTTGCAGCACTGTTAACTTTTGATTATTTTCAAGGATAATCTAGTTTTTATTTCGTAGGTACTTTCTTTATATTTGAGTCATCAGGCTAGCTATTATCAATGTCATTCTCTATTCCAATAAAAAATAAATGCGCAGTGAATTGTCCTCTTTTTCAGTCTATCCTATAAAATTATGCGCGAGTATTCTCTTATTTAGCAGCCTCTGCATTACTTTTTATTATTATTATTATTTTATTCAAATGAAATTTTTATTTTTTTTAAATTTATAAAAATTCAATGCAGAAATGGCTTTCAGTTTGTCTCAAGATCTTTTTGAAAAATTTTATAATGCTTTGTTTTCATATTTCTATATTTGTTATTGCCTAATTTTATGCTTTTTTATAGATATCGGTGTTAATTATTGGTATAAATAAGTTCATTGGCACATTTAAAAAAAAAAAAAAAAGGGATTTTAAAAAAGTATAATCTTTTGCAAAAAAATGTTTTATGTCTGGATATGATTCATTTCAACCACAAATGCTATTTATCAAGTTGCTAAAAGATTTTAATGAGCATGTATATAATGCACATCAAATATGTAATGCTGAGAATATAAACCTACTCGTGAAACAAACAAGGCCAAATACATTACTAACACAATTTACAGGCTATATTCTCCCAAGAATCATTTAAATAAACCTGCAAATAATGCCCATGTTTTGTTACATCAATACTAATCTGTTTTGTCGCAATCTTACAAATATATTGACATTGATACAACAAAAGTTGGGCATTATTTATAGATTTATTTAAGTGATTTTTTTGGAAATCTTGCTTATAAATTATTACAGTAACGTACTCAGGCTTATTTGTTCCACGAATAAAATTATATCAAATTGCATTATGTAACAGCATTATTTAGTATACCATAGGGATAAATAATGAGATATTTTATTGAATTAATTGAACAGTTAGTTGCTCAGGAGTCACATGGCATTTGAGTGATAGTTGAGCTTTGATCCAATGATATTTAGCTCTTGAGTTCGTCACTACTACTATGCTAAAGTTCCAGGAGCAGATATTGTATCACAATGTTACATTTAAAAGAGGGGGGAAAAAATAGGTTTTTTTTTTTAATCAATGTTTATGATTATATTAAAAGATCTGATGCAGTAAAGTTTAAGAGTTTTATAACAACAGTTTAAAATTCTACTTTTTGTGCTGGCTAAAGTATTGTAGAGAAATTATATTTTTAGCAGATTAGACATATTGATGTGGAAAAACAGTTTGGATTTAGAAAAGACAGGGATTTTAGAGAAGCTATTGAATATTAGTAGGCCTATTGTGAAAATATTCAGAAAAATGATGAGAATTTAATATTTGTTTCGTTGTTTTTCAAAAAGCATTAGGCAGGATGGATCGTAATTATTTGTTAAATATTTTAAAGAAATAATTGTCAATTGGGAAAGAGAGATAGGCATTATAAATTACAATATTTTTATAAAATTATATAATTTTTTCTCTGTAACTATCTTCTTAAAGAAGTTGTAGGTACAGAGAGGGTTAAGACAAAAATGTGATTTTTTTTTTTTTTTTTTATGTTTTGTAATATTTAGATGAATCTTATTGTGGAAAAAATAATGTTTTAGCAGTATTTGCAGATTCTGTCATCATATTGTAAAATAGGAAGTATAAATGAAACTTTAAGAAAGCTTGGAATGCAAATAAATATTTTCAAGTCTAAAATAATGATTATATATAGGTATAGTTAAAAGAACAAAAATGATAGTTGAACAGAAAGTAATAGAACAGTTAAGTGCTTTTAAGTACCTAAAATGAGATTTGAAATGTCTGGCAGACACTTAATAAAGGTATGGTGTTATTTTGTGATTCATTGAAATTCGATTTAAAAGAATCTTGCTTAATATTTTGTTTATAATGCATATTTATAAGAAGAAAGTACTTAGACAATTGGAAAAAAGATTAAATTTGAGGGTTTTGAGCTATCAGTTTAGAGGAGAATGTAGGATGTTAAATTAGTAAAATATAACTTGCAAAGTTGAAATGTTAAAATAAATGAAAAAAAAATTATTTATTATTTTTTGAGGAAATTATAAGAGAAAAGACATTGAATAAGGTATCTATTTACGGATAAGAAATTATGAAAGATATACTGGAAGTATGTATGGAAAGTAAAAGAATTAGAAGCAGATATAAAGATGTTGAGAAATTATAAGAGAGAAGAATTATTGAATAGGGCATTTATTTAGAGATGAGAAATTATGAAAGATATACTGGAAATATTTATGGAAAATAAAAGAAATCTATAAGTTGAATGATAAATTAAATGATAATAAAAGTTATATGAAGATTTTAAAAAAATGTGCAGGGATTGGGGGATTTATAAAAATTGTCAAATTTATCTATAGAACTTACCTGATATTTCATGCATCTACTTCTTTTTGACAAAATTAAAGGATTTTTTTATTATTAATATTCCAAACTTGATTTAAAGAATAATAAAATATTAGATAAGTTAGTACTTATTGATAATCTCAGACACCAAGGCTCATTATGGATATGGTCTTCCAATCATTTTATTTAAGTATTGAATCTGTGACCTTATTGAATGAAAGATGAACACTAAACCTAACCCTAATTTATAATTCATTTATTGCTATTTTTTAAAGTTAACTGGAATTTATAATCGATTTATTGAATTTTTTTTTTTTTAATATTCATAATCAATTTTGGTGGTGTCTGGGATTTCCAATAAGTACTGATAAGTTTCTTTTTTTTTTTTTTTAATTTTTTTTTTTTTTTTTAGTGATTGCATTCTGTATTTCTTTTAAGAGTTTGTAAATATGATTTCCAATTGATGTTAAAATTTACCATTAACATCGCATACTTTTATATGGATAATTATTTTTTGTTTTACAGATATGAGATAGCGGTGGTAGATTTTATAAATGCTTTAAATACCTCATCTTTGAGTGGGTTGATTCAAGAGTCTGATGATGGTACTAAGAACGTTAATTCTCCAACAGGATCGCCTCCAAATAGTCCTAAACTCACTTCATCTGATGGAACTCAGAAAAAGACTATTCTACTAAAACCATCAGAACTTGATTCTGTTGTAGCAAACTTCATTATTAATCAGGTAAAAGTAACCTCAGATTTGAGTTCATGAGCTGCCTTGCATTTATCATTTTTTACTTAAATTTATCCGTTTTTATTCTAGATTACTGAATGCTATATTCATCTCAATGATTGGTTGGAGATTCAGATATGGAGTGATAAACTGCAACAAATGAAGTCTGAGCATAATGGCAGTCCAGTTCAAAAAGCCTTTTCAGCTAATGTAGATCTGAATTATATAAAGTAAGTCTGTTTTGGTAATGCATCACATATGAATATTCCTGACAGAGAAGTTTACATACATTCGTAAGTTAAAGTTGATAAATAGGTTACTAGTAAAAGTAGAACAAGAGTAATTTTTTTCCTCTCTCTTTTTATTGTAAAGCTATACCACTGCACAATTCAGCTCATTTCTAGTTCAAATAAAAGTTGTGCATGTTCAGTGGCTATACTCGACTTCTCAGTGAGTAGTTTTCCAGCGAGTATTTAGAAGGAGAGCAAAAGCCCTTTTTGCAAAGAATATTTACAGATCATTTTTTTTATTTATGGTAAGCAGTGGTTATTGTGTTTGCTGATTGTGTGTATAAAAATTCTCTAATGGGATGTTCAAACATCACAGAAGTGTACTTAAAGATGAGTCAACAGATTAAAGGCTGATATTGGTTTAAGAAAGCTAGCTAGTAATACTGGATGTTTCTTAGGATCTCAAACACATACTTTATTTTCATAACTTGCTTGTTTTAATTTTTATAATCATGTGTAAGCTAAAGACTGACTTTTACTAACAAATAAAAAAATTGTATTGCTTTATTTTGAAATTGCCTTTTTTTTTTTTTTACAAAAGTTATAACTTCGAATAATAACAATAATCATAATTGAAATATTTGTTGTTAAGATGGTCATGTCATATTCAAGCATCAAAAATTTTTTCTTTGGGGAGGTGGAGGTGGGCTCCTGCTCCTGAATTCATCATTTTACTAAGATTTGGAATAATTTTTTATACGTTACCAATTTAAAATTTGCATAGAAATAAATCTGTTTGACTAGATGGAAGGTATTCTGATCGGATTCGCTCTGTGCCTACCCATTTAGAAAACATTTATCCGCGAATTAATAGCTTTTTGTAGATTAAATTAGAGACTTGTGTTTTCAAAAATACTTTCATTTATTATCATCACTAGTAGTTGTCTAGAAACAAGTATAACTATTTTATTATTTCTATAAATGTAAAACCGAAAAATAAAAAAGGTCACGGAATAAAAAAGTAATGCATGAGTTCTGCAATGTCTTTAAAAACCAATTCATGAACCATAAATATATTCATATATCTAATATGCTCTGCTGCTTTAGCATGTGGTTTTAAGAATTGTTTTATAAATACCGGATACCTATGATGTTAAGAACTACACGATACTCTTGAACCCCTAATGCCAGTTGAATTATCGATTAACTGTGATGCAACATTTAATCAACCCAAAGTGTTTGTAATAATTGTGCTTTCTGATGATTTTTTATGATTTACTTCTTTATCAGAATATTTTTCTATTGCCTAAATCTAACTTGTTCAATTTTACTGCATATATTGATGTTGAATGGTTAGCCTGTAACCACAGGATTTTATTTGATTTGAATCTAATCTACAAAATTAATAAGAACATCTATGGAATAGTGAATTTTTTTCTGTGAAGATAGTGATTTAACGTTTTTGAAATACTCCGGATTGCCGATCAAAAAAAATTACTTCCTTTAAAACTGAATGATAATTGGCTATTGCCTCCATTAGCTTTGATAATTCAGTGTTAAGTTGCATCTATGATGTAAAGTGAATTAATTAGTAAGCTGTGTCAAAATATTGAATTATCCTGAAGTTTTTGAAATAAAATTCAATTTCCATTATTTTTTACTTTTGATTTTTGGTTTTCAAAATCAACAGATGCTTAATTCTATGTATTTTCATCAAATATTTTGTTCATTGCTAATTAAATAAAGGTAAAGTCTTTAAACTTGAAAAATCATCCCACATCATCTTGCAAAGTTGCCTTTTAACTTTTTCTATAGCATACTTTACTTTTTATCTATTTGTAGCTCTCGTATTCTTTCCTTAACCATAATTACCCATTGAAAGCAATCAATATAGCATTTCTTTAAAATGTTTTTATAATTTAAAAAGCTTCTGTGAAAATCATGCCTGAGTTCACCGTAAATACTTTTTTTAAGACATCTATCTATTGTAGTCCAAGCTTTTAAAATAATTCAATAGTTTCATATGAAGAGCAAATAGATCGATCTTATGATCTCACTTTCATATTTTTAGAATTTTATGGAACATTCTAAATTTTGGTAGAGTATTCTTGGTTCATTTCCATTCCATAAATTGGGTAAAATAACAATTCTGTCAATACTTTAGTTGAGGTAATTGTCTCATTATGATGTCCTACTCTATTGATACAGTTTAAAGGCATTAGAAAATTTTCATTTAAGAATACTTCATAAAATTCTAAAAATACAACCGCAAAATCATAAAATCAATATGTTCTTCAATTTTCTGAATGTGATGTTATAGAGTCCACTATTATAAAATCATACCTTTGTTGTATTGCACATGTAAAATGAATGAACAATGCAAATCTTCTTAAAGGGATGTTTTATAGTGAACTTGAGCATGGTTTTCATGGAAGAGGTAGGATCAATCTACATTATAAGAATTATCTCAAAGCCATTCTAAAGAAGTACAGTTATTGATTATTTCTATTGGGAAGATATACCAGAGAGTAGAATGATTTGAGTAGAATGCTGTTGAACTATTTCAGAAAGAAAAATTTTCTGTTGAACAAATTGCAAAAGTATATTAGAGTCTGTTAATTTCAACACCCAATTATATCTTTCTATTTCTAAAATGTGTATAATTAATCAAAATTTGAAATTTTTATTTTCGAGGAAAGAATAACAAGTCATTAAATGACTGAAATAGATAAAGTAAAAAATGATTTATAATTGATTTAGGCTTGACCCAGAGGCTATTTTTATTCAGCCTCATGGCTGCAGTAATTTTTATTTTTTTGGTCCAGCTAAACAGAATTTTTACTAATCCAAAATAAAGAGAAAATTTATAGGGATATCTAAAAGGTATATTGCAATTCTGTTAAAAATGTAAAATATAAACAGTAATTTCACTTTTTGAAAGGCATTAGATTTTTGAACGGATTCTTCATATATGCTAAACTGAATTTTATTAACTGAAGATATCTATTCTTTTAATCATAAGAAAGCTTGCATTTAACAGACCACTACTATCAACATTGGTTTTTTTTCATTTGTCTATACCACTTAATCAAATAGTATCAATGTGGAGCACCCACACAGATAAATTCATGAAATATTTAAATGATTGATATTATATATTCTTTGACTGAGGACAACAGCTTGCAAAAAGAAACTCGTAGAAAAATTGTCTCTTTTTTAAAAAAAAAAAAATAGTTATTTCATTGTAAAAAAAGATAAACTATGGATTCACTGTCTATCAGAATAGTGAAGGCTGCTCTATACTACAATCATTTATTAGTTATATACTAAATGTATTCATTACTATCTGACCATCTCAGTTTAATCTAAGAATGTACTATCTGGTTAATAATGTTAGATCTCCAGATGTCAACCAATTGGTTATTTGAACTGGCCATATGTGTCAGATGTCTGAAAGAAAAATTGTAAACTCACTTCTAATCTGAAAATGATTTCAAAAGTCACATAGTTTTGATTATATTTTTCAGTTGAGATTGGCAGGCAAAAGTATTCATCTCTACATCAGAACATTTTTCTGTATAATTGTATATATGCTTAACTTTTTAAGGAAAGATATTTTAATGTAATACCTGAAGAATAACTTATAAATGTATGGTAGAGTGCATACCTTTTTTTTTTTTCGGTATTCCTCTAAAGTTCTGTATTTCTAAAGAGGATAAGATTTCTATAGTGTCAGAAGTTTAAATTAATATCTCAAGTAGATGTCGATAGGTGGCGTACTTAGAATTCCCAATTCTGTATTCTAAGACTTTTTGTTAGAAAAAGTTATCAATCAACGAGATTCTCAGACGAAAAAGTTAAAATACTGTTTAACCTGACTTAGTTTTTTTTTTTAAAAAAAAAGTCTACTTTATATCCAAATTGTACCTGATTTGTCATTTTTATAAATTTATTTTTGTTTTAGCTTAATGTGGGCTTTGACCCGAATAATAGCTCTTATCATTAAGTGGGATGTCATTTATATTAATCTATCTAATTGTTTATTGCTTGCGTATTTTTAGTTTTTTTTTTTTTTTATATCCCCAGCATATTTTTATTAAATACATACTTTAAAATCCATTTAGTTTTTAAAGGTGCAATAGCTTTTTGCTGGACAGATTTGCAATTATGTATTTTTATATGTATATAAATGGTTATTCAATTTTTTCTAGATTTATTTAAAATATTTGTTTTTAAAAACATTTTAGTAATTTTTATTCTACATATTTTTCAAAGATAAAAAAATTATATAGTTTTTTTTTGTATATATCGTGTAATAGCCAAAATTTACGTAAGCGATAGAATCTCCAGTCTGTTGCTAAAGAAACCTCTATAAATAAAAGATGAATTACCTTCACAACAGACTGTAGATTCTATGTTTAGGCAGACTTTAGCTGTTGTCATGTGATTTACATTTAAAACTATCTAGCTTTGTGCGATTTAAGGTTTAATATTATAAATTACTACCAATTTCTTATCTCAAATTAGTTATAAAAATATGAAAATTTATAAACATTATTTATTAAACCTCGTATTTTATCATTTTAAAGTAAATGTATACCTTTTTCTCTTTATTTGTCTTATATCAGTAATTAATGCCCCCCATCCCCCGTAATCAACCTAAATAAATGCCCCTCCCCCCCTTTTCCCCATCCCAGTTCATTATGCGTATGTAATGTTTGTGCATAAAATTAAAATATAGAAGTTTATTCTGAAAAAATTTATGGCTGGTAAATAATTTTTAAAGAAAATATTTGCTCATATGAGCAACCTGGACCAGACAAAAATTGCACCACAGCAACCATGATGAAACTTCATAATTTTGGGTTAAAAGAAAGTATGTGGTCATCTAAAACTGTAATTTTTATAAGTGGTAAAAAAGTAAACTGCCTTAGATCAACCACTAGAGATGTAAACATAATCATCAGTTATTCAACTGCTTGTTTATAAGGATTTTTATTATTACTTTACTCTCTTATTAAGAATAGCTAAACGGCCATTTACAAACCAGCATTTGGGGCTCATTGGCTATACAAGCCAGCTGCTTGAGGAAAGCTTGAGCATTGTGGTTTAAATAGGAAAATTCTGATAGTGAGAACTTATGACCATATAGTTGTGATAATAATTGCAGTTTTAAGTAATTGTTTCAAATTAGTAAATAAATATTGATGCCTTGTGAAGTTTAGGACAACAGTAGAGTAATGAACTCGACGGCTAAAAATTCCTGGATAGGAGCTTAATCTGTCACTTCTGGTGTCTGAACATCACAGGGCTTCCTTAGTAACAAACTATTTGATTATTTTGACATATGTATTTCAACACAATGGTAGAATTACGGACTTGGGAGTCTTAAAAGTTTTTGGATTGAAGTTCAACCTGCTACTTCTAATGCTTGAACATTATGTGACTTAAGCTTGCTCAGGTCAACTAAATATTTATTTATATTGTCCTGTGCATTTTAGCACTGTGATAGATTGACAGATTTCAGAGCTTAAGGTTCATGGATTGAAAGTCAGTCTGTCTCTTCTGATGCTTGAACATCACATATCCTCCCAAGCAACAATTTAATTTACTCTGTGCATTTGTGGTAAAGTGACAGATTTAAGGTCTAAATATTCCTGGATTGAAGTTCAATTCATTACTTCTTTTTGAACATTACTTGATCTCTTAAGTAACAAACTAATTATTTTGCTCTTTGGGTTTTAGCTCAGTGATATAATGATAGACTGAGGTTCCTGGATTAAGACTCAACTTCACTTATGGAGCTTGAACATCGCACAGTGTTCTCAGCAATAAATTATTCGATTATTTTACCCTGTGTATTTTAGCACAGTGGTATAGTGTCACCCTTGAGAGCTAAAGGTTCCTGGATTGATATTCAATCTGATTCGAATGTCACACGACTTTCGAAGTAATAGTCATGATTATTTTTAATGTTAATGATGTTTATGATCTAATTCTAAATACCTAGATGTTCAAATAAAATGGATTAAGATATATCAAAACATGGAGTTATCTCCTTTTTAATCAAATGTTATCACTTGTGCTTGTAACTTTATTGTTTAGTTCAACTTACCCTGTTCTATATGTTTTATCATATATTTTTTTAATAATACTCTTTTTCCCTCCTTTCTAGAGCTCTTGCCAAATTTGATGACTGGCAGTATGATGAAGTTAAAGGACATCTGGATTTGGTACCTAATGCATGTGTAGATGATTTAGGAGTCAGCAATTTAAAAATTAATCTTGTCTGGGATACCAAATTAATTTTTGATGTTTCTGAAAAGCAACTACTTCGTACAGCTACTGCCTATGTCATTAGCAATGATCTTGAACAAGAACTGTAAGTATATATATGTGATTGTGTGTGTGTATAGATCGTTATCTTGCTTTACTAATTTTGTATATAAATAATGCCAGCAGATATATATATATGTTTTTAATAAATACTTGTTTGAAAAAATTTATTTTTAATAGTCTAAGTCTTTTTTAAATTTATTCACTATAATAAAATAGAATTTATTTACTTTTTTAAGTTGTGTTTTGCAGTCTTGCTTTTTTCTAATCAATTTATTATTTTGTTATCACTATAAGTTTTCTTGTACTTATAATCTTTATATTTAAAAGAGTTTATATAAATTAGATTTGATTCTTTATCACTTCTAGTTTGTATATGAATATTGTGATTTTTATTAAATTTTTTACAATTTTTTTTTCTTACTCTTAGCGTTTTTAATAAGTGCAGTATATTTTTCAAAATTTTTGTCAATTAGAAGTCTAGTATAAAAAATAAGCAATTAATTAGTTTTCCTATGATTAAAAAATATATAACTCATATTACATATTCTAAACATATCATAAATTTTGAATATGTTACAAAAAAATAAGTTCAAAATTGAAAATTGATGATAATTAATGAATAAATGATTTACTAAGTATACTTTTAATGAAAAATACTAATCTGTGTGTATATATAAATTATTTACTAGTAAGCACAGTCCAATAATTATTTTATAGAATATATCTATAGTGCTTGAAATGGTTAGAGATTAGCATTCTGTCTATTCATATTTTATTAATCTTAAGTTGTAGGGTTTTGGAAATCTGCATTAAGAAGTTTAATGGCCAAAATCTGTCTTAAATCACCAGCAATAAAAGTTTCAATGAAATTCTTAGTTGTAACTATTTTACCTAGATGTTAGCAATATTCATTGTATGTATCAAGGGAAGAAAAAAAATTTTTATTGGGTCAAAATACACTTTATTGATTGCGCAGTTTTTTCCAGCAATGTCTACTGAAATATTAACATACTTTTTTTTTTAATATTTTTTTATAAAGTTAATATATATTTATTTTTTAATAAGTATGTCATGTTTACATAAAGATTTTAATTGGATGCATTTATTTTTTAGGAGAATATTAACCTGGCAAAAATAAAACTTTGACAGTAACTTTATTATTGTCTTTTTTGTTTTAATTGAAACATTGATTTTTAATATTTTTTAATAATTAATTTGTTAGGGCCAGTAATTTTAAAGAAATTTATCTAAAATAAAATGATTAAAAGAGAGAGTAGGAGAGTCGAAAGTGATCAGACTGGTCATTATTTTTTGCTGAAATTAATTTGAACATGTATTTTTTTTTTTTTTAATTCGTAACTAAGATATTCCAATTTTTATATGTCATTATTTGATTATCTGTTTGAAGAGAGCAGGTCCTATATTGTAACGGTCAGATTCGTCTATCTCGCTAACACACTGCAGAATTCAAACCCCAAACATGAAACTGAACACTCTAGGAGGGGTTGCCTTCTAGATATCCTAAGTTCGAATCTAAAGTCTAAATTCCACAGCGCCACCTATGTGACAACGCATCTGATGCTACAGTGCCTGGTGGTCAGGGAGAAACAAAAGACTCTACGATGATATAAGCTTGGGTTTGCTAACTAACGTCTATGGATGGTACAAAAGAAATTATAAAGATAGACCGAGACAGTGATATGGATCAATAAACAAAAGATCAAAATTGGTTTTAAAAGATTTATTAATATATCAAAAATATATATAACGCCCACTGTCTGCATAGATTAGACAGTGGCGCTTACTAAAATGGTAGTTAAAACAACATTCCAGACAATTTACATTTGGCTGTTGTTAAATACATTGTCTATACCTCGGGCTAATATAATATTACAATAATGTGCCTAAAAGAGCTTGTGAAGATGTACGAGGTGCTTTGAGTAAATTAGAAAGAGTTTAATAAAATATTTTACAACATTAAAGTTTAATATAATATTTCTTGACTTCGAGAATAGAATGGACTAATGCTTGTTAAGCTATAAGGTGGGGATGTGACCAAGGCATTTATAGTTATAAACATATAGTTAAGTTAGATTGGGGGGTCGGTGTTGCTAGTGAGGAATTTATGTAAAGGATGGAGGGTATGATACGTTTAAATCACTGGTGCTTTGCAAATAATAAATAAGTAAATAATATAATGGATATGTGAGATAAATACGGAGGGCGTCTCGCCATATGTCCCTAGGAATGTGGTGTCACAAGCAGCCGAAGTCTGGACTCGTCCAAATCTTAGCGACCGGGTGACAGCTGCATCGCATTCCCAGGTGTGACATTTGAGTACACACTTTGACTGGGAACCGCAGGAAGTGAAAGGGGAAAGGGTCTTAGCCGTTTAAAGCCCTTTAGAAGAAGCAAAGCGGTCTCAAAACACCCAGTACACTTACTAGCAACACTCGAATAAAGTATACTAAAAGGGATTTATTTAGATTAAGAAAATGCCCAATCCCCCAAATAATTATTTAAAGAAAGTCCGCCCATTCTCGACCTCAAATTACAAGCTTTGAAATTAAAGCAAAACATATATACATTTTAAAATGGGAGAATGCATGTTTGCGGAGGTTTTAAAAGGAAGCATAAATTTATTTACGCAATCATGCATTGGTTAAACATTTATTCATTGACCTCGCACATATTCTCATATTAGGCTAAATCGATAATGTGGATTTTAAACTATAAAATTATTATATACATTGTCGAAGAGTAGGATAGCTCTTGAACGAGTGATTCATGAGATAACAAAATGGGAAAGAATTTATAATTTTAAAACGCCTTAATGGCGGCGTCTTGCTTTAAATAAAAGGGAATAATTCACTCGGTCAAAGACTATTCTGGCACATTATCATAATAAAAGAAAAGAAACAGATTAATAAATATAAAATGTTAAGCCAAGGATAGAGAGAGAAATATTAATTACATTACAGCATTTTAAAGAAAGAAACAATTGGAAGGTAAAGCAAATGGAAACAAATTAAATAGCTATAGCTTATTAATTAGAGGAAATAATCACAAGAGCTCTTGGGTTAAGTTTTGGGGTTACCTTGTTAGAAGCATTTGCAGGTAGTTTCAGGTAGATTGATTGTCGGCAGTGTCCATACGACTCGGCAGCAAACTCTGGTTATAGTTCATATTTTAGCAGCAGTAGCAGTTTTAGGGTTTCCTATGTGACAGCATCGATGGTATGGAGCAGCGGCCGGCCATTTCCGAGGGGAAAATAGCCTTCTTGCCTGCTCTACTCCGTCATTTTGAAGATTACAATTTTAAAGGCTGGGTGCTTCATAGATATTTAAAGCAATATTTTAAAACACGGTAAATCTATTTGGAGATGAAAACTGGGCTTCAAATATTTAAGTTTGCAGGTAAGTAGCAATTAGAACGTCAGAAAGTCTCAGACAGCTTAGCAACAATTCAAATAATAGAAAGCTTAGAATTCTTAGAAAATAAAATGCTAGAATTCTTAGAATAAAATGGCAGAATGCTAGAAAAATCTTAGAATAATATGGCAAAATGCTAGAAAAATCTTAGAATGCCAAACATAAGAAAACCCTTCTATATATAGCAGAATTACACAATAAACTGCCCTGGAGCGTTACAAAAATATTCCAAAATTTTCTATCTTATCAGCTGCAACAAAATCCATCCGAATGTCCAAAGGAATTCAACAAAAT
This sequence comes from Epiperipatus broadwayi, assembly GCA_028023455.1. Taxonomy (NCBI): domain Eukaryota; kingdom Metazoa; phylum Onychophora; class Udeonychophora; order Euonychophora; family Peripatidae; genus Epiperipatus; species Epiperipatus broadwayi. The sequence continues at coordinate 354,000 of JAQFVV010012785.1, forward strand.
TTTAATTAATTTCTATTGTTAATTTCCCTGTCAACATTCGGATTAAAACTTCGATTTAATAAAAACTTTTGATTAAAAAGAAACGACCCTAAGTGGACATCTGCTGTCTTACTTGATAAGCTCCTAGAACATTAATTAATTAAAGCTATTGTTTCTTACCAGCCCTCATTTATTTTAAAACAGAAAATATGTGGTGTGGTTTTAAAATCTAAAAGAAAATTCTTTTAATTTTCAATGTTTGAATCTATTTACGTGACAAATATAATTTTATTTTAAATCAAAGACAAATATTACGAATGTAATATCTTTTGTAAATAGATTCAAACAAAATAATTTTAAATAACAAATTATTATTATTTGAGGTTTTGAAAATTAATATATCACAGTGTGTGCGCAATTATGACCTATATAACCTACTTTTAAATAAATCTCTTTTATGTGTACATACATGTAATTTATAACATTTTATTTATACTGGGCATAAGTTATACAAATATATATAACACGAGCGTTGTACTCGTGGTTTAAAATTGGGCGGAATTTTCAGCATATAAGCGCATTGCAGACACACTACGATACACTGCGGGTTTAAACTAAGATATGAGGGCAGGAAAGAGGTGTGAAAAGGTGAAACGAAGATCTGCAAAGCAGAGCTTACTGTTTCAATATATTGATCTGACAATCCGTTGCTCAACCCTCCGATATTTGTAACTTTTTTTTTAATAAGTAATCTTTCTTGCTTTATCATATCAAATACTACTCTCCTAATCTAATTTTTCTTTGCTGTTAATTTCATCATCATCATTCAACTTTCTAAATTTAAAAACATCCATTAAATATCTTTTTATTCATTGCCAATCCATCTCAAATTTTTACCAAGTCTTTTCTATGCAATATTTCATTACAGTTATTCTTATCGCAATATCTTTATAAAGTCAGCTAACTCATTGCTATAATCGTTCACCTAAAAGATGCCTCATGTTTTATCAAATCCACATTTATTAAAAAGTTTGTTGATATAAATTTTAAACAAAAATGGAGATATGCAGAATTCTTTTTTTAAACTTTTCCCCAAATCCATCTTACTGTTCTGTAAAAAAGTCTTGTTTAATCTTAAAAATATTTTTTGATTCGTGTGTAGATTTATTTATTTTTTATCTAATTCCTTTTTGAAAGAAGTCAATAAAATAACCCAGTATTCTCAGAAGTCCTATTCAATATCAGTGAAATAAATATTATATATATATCTCATCAGTAATTTTCAATGTTCCCACTGAATCTCTTGCTGTACTACCATTCTGAATCCAATATGTCCTGCAAGAGGTTAGTTGATTTTTCATCAAACATTGCCATATATACGTACCATAAATTTCTATAAAGGGTAGATTACATATTTATGTACTATTTAATTAATATTTACATTGCTAACTGGATTAAGCTTATTTTTCTAAAATCCTTACATTTTATGGCATTAGGCTTTTTTCCCTGCAGGAATCATAAACTACTTTATTTGTAAATAAATACAATTTATTGGAGAATTTTGTCACGGTAAATCAAGAAAAAATGACAAATAGTTTTTCATCATCTTTAACTGTAATATGTCACTTATGAAGTGATCACCCAAACATTCTCAGAAAAATGCTACTTGAATGATTACTAGCCATCAATACCAAATTGGAAGCATTTTTTGTTAAAGTTTCACTTATTAAGTATGTTTTGGTTTGCCATTGTGTGTGTTTGACTACGTATTTCAGGTTTTCTCATGCTTATTGCGATGGAAAGGAATCCTAATAGATATTAATTATTTTAAGCCTAAGATTTTCGTGACCAAAAAATGTGAACATAGTTATTGATTTTCCTAAAAACTACATTCTCATCTTTTTTCCATGAAAAGCCTAGTTTTAAAGCACCAACCTTAGGTAGATTTTGTTTCTATATACATCACTTATACGATGACCATATTAGACGTTATTCACTCAGGACTTAAGAAATGGTTTAAAAAAGTCATACTTCCGATATGTTTATATTCATTTTAAATACTTTAAAAAAAGATTTAAGAAGGTCATACTAATCCTAAATGTCAAATCCAGTCCGATATGTTTATATTTGTTTTAAATACTAATTTTGTTTGTGTAATACTAATATATCCATTATGACTACTAGTGGATTATAATAGTTTTAAATTTTAAAAAATTATTAAATGAGTTAAATTTAAACTGTTTTGCTTATAGTTATAACATTTTAGACATGTAATTTTTATTTTAGCCCAAAGATAACAGATTGTTTGGAGCAAACATCGAACCTCACAGCTTTGTTCCTATCCAGTATTGACTGGCCCCCTAGACTTATTCCTAAATTGACCATGGTCCATCATTGGGCAAATGCTTTGAGTTCTTTTTATAACAATGATCAACACAAAGTAAGTATTGATATAATTTTACTGTTTCGTTTAATTTACCTCAGTTTGTAATAGATAGTCATAAGTTTTATGTATAGAAATTATTTTGATATCTCTCCATACTTAATTTACTCGCTTCCAGTGCTTGAGCATTATACATTCTCTCAAGTGACAAACTATTCAATTGTTAATTTACTTCTTCAGAAACCATTAATGCCCATTCTGCAGGGATTTTGTTTTAATACATTATTATTTCTGTTGATCTTCCAAGCAACTTATTGTGCTATTATTATTTTCGTTTTCATTTCAGTATTTGTTTATCAATTCTTTTTATGAGCTTTCATATCTAAAACACCCTGCATATTTCAGTGTAGGAATAGAATGTCAGACTATGGAAAGTAATGTCCCCGAATCAATCCCGTTGCTAGCACTTCCGGCATTTGAATGTTTTATACACTCTCAAACAATAAAGCTATTTAATTGTTACTATTATACTTAAGATTTTCTTTTCTTGAGAATAAAAAAGAATTGAATTTTAATTGATATTTATTTAAAATTCTATTAATACAATGTAAACTTATTTATCGATTTAAAGTATAAATTATAATGGTCCATTTTAACTATATTACTTTCAATATTTGATGAACTGAGTTCCAAATTTGAATGTTTTTGCCCTGTAATAATAGAGTGACCCATTCTAGAGGTAACGATCCCTCATACTAAGCTCGCCTATGTTGCATTTGATCGTCATTTATATAATATTAAATTGTTTTAAATAAGTTTATTTCTTAAAACTCTTTATTAATGCTGATTCCGCAATTTTTTTCCATACCTTTGCTTGCCGTTTTATTTTTTGAATTATTGTGTGTAAACCCACCCCCTCCCCCCCCCCCTTTTTTTTTTTTGCATTCGTTTCCTGTTTTGTATACATATATGAAAATATGTCTAGATGCATATTTAAATATTTGCTACCATTAGAAATATTTTAAAGACTTTTTTTGCATGTTAATTAATATACACTAATACTTTTCTTCTGATTAACAAAAATTTGAAAACCGTTAACAAAATTTATATACAAAAGTGCGGCAATTTAGTTTCCAGAATGGTCATGTGGCATTGCCTGTGAAGTAAATATATTGAAATGACATATGTATTCGAGTATTGAACATGTTTGAACTACCATATGCATAAATTTAAAATTGATAGAATCACTTGTTAGTTAGCTATTGGGAAAGTATAAAGATTACACTTTTGTTGTAGAAATGACTATTCAAAACTTTGAACAGCATATTAATATCAAATATTGTTTGAAAATCGGTAATGTTGCATAATGGATATAGTGAAAATGCTATGGAAAAGTCAAGTGAGTTTGAACACTGTAAGCAGATCGAAGGTATGCGAGAAGAAACAGACAGTCGAGAACAATAAGACATTAATATTAACAATCAAAAACAATCTAATTTTAATTGAACAATTGGGCAAAAAAAAGATTACTGTAAAATTTGTGTTCTTAGATCTTGATGAACAAACAAAATCATGTTGACTTGCAGTTGAAACTGACTTTTCCTCAAATTTGCACCTGTTTCTGAGAGTAATTATGGGTAATAAAATTTGATGCATCTAGTATAACCTAGTAACAAAACAGTAGAGGATGCAGTAGATATCTTCAGATTCGCCATACTCTAAAATACGTCATGTTAACATTTAAGATCGCTGGTGTTTTACTTCCATCATAAGGGAATAGTCCACCAAAAATTTATTGAACAAAGCCAGTCAACCAACAGTGCTATTTAAAGTGATGAAGAGATTATGTTCAAAGAAAAAGATCTGAATTATGGTCTGACAAACTGAATCGCTCATTGTGACAACACATCAACTCCCAGTGACTTAATTAGATCATTCTGCTTTTTTCATCTGCCATAGCTCCATGTAATTTTTGATTGTTTCCGAGTTAAAAGTCGTTCTGAAGAAAGATTTTTTAATATAACTGACATTTAATAAAATGTGAATCAAATACTTAACATTACAGTATTCTGGAAAATGAGTTCCAAGCTTGCTTCCAGAAATGGAAACATCTACGTCAATATATAATACACCTGGGAGGTTCTTGAAGGCAATAGTAGCTATTAGTGTACAATTTCGCACATATAATTTTGAAGACGCATTCTGGGAATTAAATTGCTCCAACCTGGGTATATATAAATTTTATAGTAATATCATATCTGAAGAGTGTATTTGAAGTTGTTTTAGATATTTGATAGAATTTGGTTTTTTAACTTCTAAATATAAATACAGTTGTGAATTTTTTTTTTAAAAAGAAAAGTAATTGTAAAATCTCTCCAAATATTTGAGTCTCACTAATCACAATGACTGATTTTTTATAAAGTCATCAATGTGCAATATGTGTTTTATTAAACATTTTTACTTCAAAAATTGTTTTTTATTTGGATCAGATCTTATAACTGATTTTTAGCAAACTTCTATTAAATGTATTTTTTCCAAATTTTGTAATGGGGTTAGTAAGCAATGACAATGCAATATTTCTCAGTTGTGTAGCCTAACAATATTTGTGGGCTAGATTTCAAGCCACATTGAAAATGGTGCAGTAACTTTTCAGTGACATGCAATAGATAGCAGATTTTTTAAAAAAAGAAAAATAATACCCTTTCATTGTATTTCATGATTAATCCAATAAAAAGCTTTTACATTTAATTGAAATGGAGAGAAAAACAAATGAAGAATGATGTTTCAATGACTGTTGTTCGATGGACTTCAATAGCGGAAAAAAGAAAAATAATACCCTTTCATTGTATTTCATGATTAATCCAATAAAAAGCTTTTACATTTAATTGAAATGGAGAGAAAAACAAATGAAGAATGATGTTTCAATGACTGTTGTTCGATAGACTTCAATAGCGGGTTCGAAATTAGATTTTGCTAAAATGCATATTCAATAGCCAATGTTATTTTCAAATCTCCCCCCCCCCCTTTTTTTTTTTAATAAAAAAAGTCTTTCATCTTATCTTCCATTTTCAAAAAAGATAACTGTTCCATCATGGTTTTATATATATATTTATTATTATATTATGTCAATTTGAGTTAATACAAATTATATCCTGATTTTATTTTAGAAATTTCATGAAAGTCACATTGGACCATTTAAAGAATCTCATGTGGCTTGTGAGCCACAGTTTAGTAGCCAAGAGGGACCTAAATAATTGTAATATACCAAAGAAATGTTTCTGATATTTTAAACAATATTTCTTTAACTCTTTTTACTTATGGATTATATTATTATTTGAGGTTATAAATTTTTAACATTTCATGAAATCTTATTGATTTTAAATAAAGTAATTGATTATAAAATGCTTCTTTGATAGCAAATTTATATATGTTCAAATGTAAAAAAAAAAATTTATTTATTTTTTTTTGCCATTAGGGCCCCAGTATACCTTTGAGTCAGCATTTGAAGTTGGACCCTTACAATCATGATGTATCTGTATTAAATCAAGCTATCCGCTGGACAAAATTTCAGCTTCATCTTCTGCACGATGATGAAAATGATGAGAATTTGCAAGGTAAGACATCACATCCACTTTTAATCTGTTAATTAGATAGTTAAATGGTTAGAAATAAATAAGATTTGCAATATTGGTTGCGAACCTGAAAAATAATTCACTGTTTTAAAAGTGTGACGTGTGATCTTTTTTTTTTATTCAGTCGTGCCTCTAATGTAAACTTATGGGATATGATTAACTTTTTTTATATACACATTTGATCTAGATATAGAAAAATTCCAGTTTACTTCTTTATATATATAACTTGAAATATACATAAATAAAAACAAGAGCTGTGTTTTAATTATGTATAGCTATCGTGTCTAAATCCGTATTTTGTAAGAAATATCTGACACATATATATGTGAGACAACCAAAAGCAAATTTTCATGTGCTTTCAATGTAAATGAATCGCGTCTTTTTTTTTTTTTTTATCAGAACTTGAAACTAGTCTGGAGATATTGGTTAAGGCAGCACAGGATAGGGATTTAATAAGAACTATTATCTGGCTATTACTAACTAAAGCTTATAGTAAGTGGCATAGAGATGGTAAAAAATTATGTTGCTATAAGGCGTAGATATTAAAAGGCATGATTTTTTAGCAAAGGTGTAATTGAAAACAAATTCGGATCTGAATTACGCCATTACCGTATTACAAAAATTACGTATTTTAACATTTCGATCTGTAAGCAAGTTTTTTTGACAAAGTGAATTTGGAGGACACATGAGGACATAATCTTGTTCTGGTTGTCCCTTATATACATTAGTGCTGTATTCATTGTAATATTTGATATATGTATTTGAAAAATTATATTAAATTTGAAGAAATATTTTAATTTCTATTATGATGTATTTTTGCGATACAATAATAATTGAATATTATCATTAATAATTTTCCGATGTTTACTTTTCTCTTATGATTACTATCCTAACATCTCAATCTTAGAACTACATAATAAAAATTACATTTTTTTTTTGGTGCGTGTGTTTGTGTAATTATACATATATTCTATTTTGCATTTCTCTGTCAACTTGCACTCTAAAATATCAACTTTAAGCATGCACTTTGAAATAATTATAAAGATATTTAAAGCTTAAAAAATTCCAGGAAGTAACACGCTTTGACTTTTATGAGTTCATACGGCTTTTTAATTTGCAAGTAATTGGGAAATAGATTATAACCAGTTTTCATCTAATATTAAGACTTTTTCAAGACATAACCTTTTACATAGTCATACGATCATTGTAATTATAATTAGTCTTTCTAACGTACATATATATAACTAAAATACATTAACCATATAAATATATAATTTATACAATGGTTAATTATGTACAACATGTATAACGTTTATATACACAAACCATAAAATAAAATAATCTAATAACTTCATTACACTAATTACATTAAATCTTAATACAATAATAATTCATTAATTATCTCTACTTTATAATTTTATATATTACTATTAATATAATCTACCTACAAAATTCAAAATAATTATGCACAAGCCTTCTGGCATCCATTGATTACTCTGTTTGGCACAGGGTGGCACTACTGTATGGAGAGTTTTGCCTTTGTTTAAAAATAATTTTTAATGTAAATTATCAATAATCTAACGTAATTAATAACTACCCTCTTAACATTATAATCATTTTAAATATGATTTACCTACTACAGCAAGTTTTACTCTCATAAATATTAATTTTTTTTTTTAAAAAAAGCTGAATAAAAGAAACTTATCACAATTAAAAATGCTGTGGGTGGCTTAGTGTATATATGTATAATATTGCAATGGCTAATCTAATATTCAACATAAAATTAACATTCCTTTTGCTGCCAATGCATGTTCCTTTAATGTAAACTAACTTAAAATCACACACCCTTATAAATCTGCTTTCTTGTCCACAATTCCATCTAAGAGTGAAAAAAGTTTTCATTAAATTAATAGCTTCAGAATTGTACCTTTGAATACCAATTTTTTTTTTTCTTTATTTGCAAAGAAGACAACTAGAGTTTTTATCAAGCACAATTTTATTGAAGTAGATAAAAATAGATTGAATTTTTAAAAGTATCTTAATTCAACATTATATATACACATGAAAGGAATGCAGATTATAAAATTATGTTTGATAAAGGTAATGCTGTCTTTGAAAGTAATCAAAAGAAGCATAAAAGAGGTTATTCTTATTTAAAAATATAATTCTGAAGCTCTTAAATTTAGAGTAAATTTTTTGGTCATAAAGATTTATAAGTACATATGTTTTTGACTTTGTGTTTATTTGTGAGAAGTCTGTCTTAGCAGTGAAATTGACTAATGGTAAAGTTTTTTATTTTTGTGTTAGTATTGGTTATTTTAAATAAGTGTAATTTGATTTTTTGGTTCTTATCGGTCAGCCAGACTGGCCACTTGGTGGCATTCTTCTCTGCTAAAAACACAGAAAAATGTCATTTTTGTGGCCGCCTGTTATGTTACAGCCAGGCCATCTGTTTGGTGGCGTTATATCTCTGCAAAAACAAAGAAAAAAGCTGCTTACAGCAGCCTTCAGCTATGTTACAACCAGGACAGCCTCTGTTGGCCTTTTATTCTGTGCAAAAGCACAGAAATAAGCCATTAAGTGGCTTGATTTCTATGTGAATGCACAGTAAGCCAATAGCTCTTTAGGCTGTTAGGCATTTTCACCAAATGAGAACTATTTAACCTTTAGTACGTATGAGTTGAGGGTATGTGTAATTAAACTTTCAGTAGCTATTTAAATGTCATGTTTTAAATAATTATCTTATAATTAAAACGATGTAATAAACAAAAAGGGACACCAAGACAGGCGATCGAAAACTACTTAGGGGAATTTGTGTGGCAATGTCTGCACAAAGGGCAGGACTTATACTAGGCGAAATGTGTCTGGCAAACAACGAGAACACTATTCAGAATCAGCAGAGTGAGTAGGATAATTTTATATTTAAAAACTAAATTATGTAAAAATAAAAATTTAAAATAATATTTTTTAAAAATAAAAGAATGTCATTCGACAAAATGTTATTTTTTGCGTAAATTATTTAAAAGTACTTAAAATATTTTAAAAAAGATGGAGAAAATATCAAAATATTTTTTAAAAAGTCTGAGAAAATGTCAAAATATTTTTAAAAATGTCGGCCCCGGATCGATATAATTGAGTGTTTTTAGCAGAGAAAGAACGCCACCAAGCGGCTGGCCTGGCGACCGATGAGAACAAATTTTTTTATACGCATATGGAGAAATCATGAAGGCCCTCATAGATATGCATATTATAAAATTTCTACTGTTTATTTCCTATGGCAGAATAGCCTAATTGCTTAGAGCATCCATCTTAAATTTCATTATTTATGAAAATAACAATTGTTTCAATCCTCATGTTAGCACTATTATTGATTAGGCCATCAGCACCTAAAAAAAGAGAAGAAAAATACTACTCAAAACATTGGGTTTTATAATAACTCATGTGTTGTTCCTGACAGCTAAATATATTTTTAAAAAATATTAATAAACTTGGATTTTTCTAAAAACATTTAATAATTTCAATAATATTTTGGAAACAGTTCAACATTCTACAAATAAAACATCATCATCATAAACTTTCAGACAAAATCTATTATAATGAATTGGAATTTATCATAGCTGTATATGAATTAGAACACTACAATATTCTTCAAATAAAGATGCAATAGCCCTAGTTGAGTTTTTACCTTTTGGGTGGTGATAAAAATTATATTTTAAAATCAATTTTATTTAGCAATTTTTTTTTTTATTTTGTATTGAATATCTGAAATCTTTTTATATAATGTAAGCTAAAAATTACTATTTACATATTTTTATAACATTATATTTGATTTTGTCAGTATGAACATATCTAATCTTATCTTTACTTTTTTTTTAGAACAATTATCGCAGCTTCAACTTGCTGCTGCACACATTGCGAGAAAATCTCACAATTTCAAATTGTCAAACAGACTGCTGGTGGACCAGATTCAGCGTGTTCTCGAACAAGATGATGATTCATCTCCGAGCCTCATAACTGCAGTCCGTTCTTTATTTAACACTCCGTCAGTCAATACCCTGTTGAATATGAAGATTCATCGTGAAGCAGCAAAATTATTGTATAGCACGAGTCAGTCGAAGGAAGCCTTTGAAATTTTAATAAAAAGTATTGATGAAGGAATTCAAATTTTGACAGGTAGCTCAGTGGGGATCAGCAAAGATCAGTATAATTATTGTAGTGAATTAAACGCTCGCTCTCTTCTAACTTTTGTAAAATGGCTCCAGGTTGATCAGAAACAGTTGAATCAACTATTATCTCAGACTAAGCAATCTACTCAAGGTGATGAAAGCATTTCAGTTGTAGCCAAAACTGTACAGTCATTGATAGAAATGGAAGAAATAGTAGATAAAATTAAATGGCATAATAACAAAAACAACAATATATTATTGGAAGGTGAGTTCTTATATTGTTTTATGTAGTTGTTTTTTAAGAAATTAAAAGTTAGATTTTGAAGTATCTCCTTTGTTTTGCATTCATGCAGTAAGATATATAATTTTTTATGTTATAAATATTTGCTCTTAGTAAAAGATTTGCCATTTGTATATCTGGGATGCTTTGATTGACTTCTGTTAGTAATGTTCATGAAAAAGTTAGAAGAGAAAGTTAGTCTAATAATATAGTCTTTTCTAATGGTTTTAAAATTAGAAACTGTACATTTATATATGCAAAGCTTCACCGGAGAGAAGTAGATTTTATTTGACCCCAAGAAGATTGAAGAGTGGGAGCAACATTGTATTTTGTCATGGAACTGACTTAAAAAAATGTATAACCAGTTTTGCAATTGTAGACTTCAATTAATTAGAAAAATAAAAATGAGACATTAATAAAATAATAAAGGATCAGATAATAGGATAGACTAAATATTAATAGAGAAATAGAATGCATGTCAAGATAATGTAAAAAAAATTTTAGAACTGTTTGTGCTATTACTAGCAGAGCAAAACCTTGTCATAAATTAATACAATAGTTAGAAAAGTGCAAATTTTTTTGATAGCATTATGTACAGAAAGTGTAACCCTTATTAAAAAAAACGAATCAAGTGAGAATGTAAAAAAATGGAAGAATTAGAAAGGAAAGGTACATTTTATTTGTTATGTAATAAAATAGTATAGATTTGCAGTGAATATTTTGTAAATAATAATAAAAATGTTAAGCACACATAGATATAAAATGAATTAAGCAAAAACTATAATGATGGAAAATCTTCACATGAATTAATAACTGCTTCTGAGAATGAGACTAATGAAATGCACTAGCAACCTGACCAACGAAGCAATATGAGGACTAGTTGGCTTTATCCAGTTTATCCCTGCTGAAGGTCTGGAAACACGATCTGGGATTCTGTTTATAGGACTGTTCAGTCTACATTATAAGTTTTTATATACCTTGATTTGTACAGCTGAAATTATATAGCTGCATTATGGTATGTAAATACATTTATTTCCCACTGATAAGACCTATTATTGTTTATATACTGTTGTGCTTTCTGATTACTAGTTGAAAATAAAAGTCATCTCATTTACTTTATTCAAGAATGTTTTATGCAATGTCTGAATCCCTTCACATTTAGTCACTGCTGTTTCATTTTCTAATTTCATAACAAATGTAACCAAGAGTTTAAAAATTTTGTTAATAGAAATCGGACACTTGTTCAGACACAGAATCTTTGGATCTTTATTAATGAGTTGAAGAATTTAAATATATATATATTAAAATGATTTGTATGATAGAAATAATTAAGTTTGTATCTGTTTAATTGAAAATGAAATAATTGGGATCAAGTAGGCTATAGAATAATGGGGGGGGGGGGGCTTGTTTGTTGTTATCTAAGATAAAAAATGAGAAAACTCACGAATTCAATGAAAATTCAATTAATTGACCAAAATCTACATATTGGGTCCCAGTGAAAAGGTAATTGATAATTAATTTTCCAAGGTATCGGCATCATTATCTCCAAATCAATATGTGTTACATAGCGACCTAAATTAACTATTCACTACAAAAATTTTAAGGTGGTAAAGTGTCTACATATGACATGAAAGGTGATTAGGTTTCACATCTTAATCTACAATGGAACTACGTACTAATATTGAATTTTTATTTCAAATTGGGCTAAACTGCTACTGAAACAGTTAAACCCATGCAAATCGTGTATGGCAATAAAGCCATGAGTCGAAAGAATGTTTTCAAATGGTTTGCAAGATTTCATGATGGCAGAGCATTGAAGATGATTCACAAAGGTTCAAAATCCGCTATCACAATTCATGATGTAACTTATGATCGAAACATACTATTGTCTTAAAATTTTTTTAAGTGAATAGCTAAAATATTACAACCGTGCATTGATTCAGAAATGGCACTGCAGGCAATTTGTAAAGAGAACACATTATCTTTCATTGAAACATGATGTGATTAGTGAAGAAAGAGCTTTAAAAATTACATGTAATGTAATTTATAAGTCAGATGAATAACCTATTGATTAATTTGATATAATTTTATTCATTAAGATTCAGTAAACTATATCTCACAATTTTTCAAGTATTATATACATCATGTTTGCAATATATATAATTTGATGTTAGTAGATCATTAGTTGACAAATAGAACGATTGATTTTAGACATTTCTTACTTTGATTCACTAATCTTTGCGAAGTTAGTTCATTGCATGAAGAACTTACAATTAATTGTAGATCCAATCTATGTGTGTCGAATGAAGTGAGAACTCTGTAAGGAAAATTTGAACACTTTGTATGTTAATTAAAAACACGTTCGTTTTGGAATGTATGATAAATTTGAGAATATTTTTTATTGTATGATAAATTTGAGAATATTTTTTATTGTGTTGTCCAATTTTACAATCTGATGTCAAACACTGGATAAATTAAAACTCTTAAATGTTACCAAAAAATTTTCGAAAATCGTGTAATAATTTTCTGGAAATATTTTTTGGGGAATAGCTAGTGAGCAAAATTGGTGAATTATTTTTAATATTTGAGAATTTTATCAGCTATGTATAGATTTTAACTTTGTTCTGAAAAATATTGTAAAAGTATGTTTTTGTTCATTTTTATTTTTTAACAGTAATGTTAATTTTTGTATCATTTTGTTTATTTTTAGAATTTACGATTAAACCAAATTTAGTCATTGGGGAGGCTGATGCATTAGTCGGACAGTTACTTCACTTAGGCACTTTACAATCTCCGAATTTGGCTAAGGTTTGGTCAGCATTCGCTACTTGGTGCTACAAATGGGGTCGAAAATCTGTAGATAATGCAAGGTAGTTACTATATATAAATATGTTTGAAATAATGTGTGTTTGTATTCTCTTAATCGTCATTTTGTATAATATAGTTTTATTCAGTGACAAATCCTTTGGTTAAGTCACTTCGGTGATGTTCGATTTTTTCATACACCCACAGGTATAATTTATGTTAGACCACATATCCCCAAAGTTATTAATATGTAGTTTCATGCATTCAGTTTTCACGTACATAAATAATTTTTAATAAACAGTAATTTCCTATCATAAAAAAATTATTAAATGAATAGGATATGTCCAAATTATAGTATTTAAATAAACAAAAATTGTTTTGATAATCCAGGATTAATCTTATCAAATATTTTATCGACAATTAATGTCATTTTACCCTATTAATTAGATGCCTGAGCTTGTTCTTGGGATGCTATTATTTCAGCTCTGAAGAAAAACTTCGTAACTACAGGAAGTGAAATTAGTTCTAGATTTGAATGTGGAAGGAAAGCAAGATTAAGATATATGTCAGAAAATACTGTCTAAAAGTATTGTTGCAAAGAAAAATAAGGATGATTTTGCTTCATAACAGGTTATCTTTTCAAAAAAAAGTTATAATTTCTCAAAAATAATTTATTTAGAATAATGAATAAGAATCCCTCTTATAAAGCATTGGCAGATTTTTTTTTTCCTATATCATAGCTGACTTCTCTTGCACCACATTGACTATTTCACTACTGTAATTGATCTGAGATTTTGAATAATTTCGCAGAAGTAGTGTCTGAAGAAAACAATTTACATGCAGAAGACCATGTTGCTTCTGAGTAAATTACCATCTTCATGCTTGACATTCGCCGTTTTAATTTTTTTGGATAATAATTTTCAGAAAAACTCCTGTTATTTACATCTTTCAGAGAATCGTAGCTTTTTTTTATGTCACACCAGTTTGCATGGGAGTCATTTTAAACTTTTCAGTTATAATTTCAGACCATGTACCAGGATCATTAAGGCCAAATTTTTTTTGTCTTTGCTAAACAAAAATGATTTTTTTTTTAAGAACTACACAGTCTTTCAGATAGTTTTTGTCAATTACTTGTTCTTTATTTGAAAGGGAAGTAGCTTTTGGATAATAAAGATCATTGGTATTGAACTATTTTTCCATCTGTCTATTTATTATTTTCAGTCAGTTAAACTTGAATTCCTTTTCTTCAGTTAACTTATTCTTATCAAGCTCTTCCTTTTTATTTAAATGAGGATTAGTGTTTTGGTGATTTGGATTATTGATGTTGAACTATCCATTTTGCAGTTTCTGTTTCATCTTTCAACAACTGCATAATGCCACTCTCCAGTTTGTCATATAGACCATATAATCTCAATTTTTAAAAATTTTATAATAGCTGTGTTGCTGCTTTTCTATGACTTTTTCTGACTTCCTTTTTCTTTTAAATTTTTTCTCTCTGGTCTGACCAATGACAATACTAACATGGTAATTTAACCTAGACCCTTAGATTCTTGAATATTGAATTTTAAGGTAACACTCTAACCACCTGAGCCATCTTGCCAAAGACTCAGTTGGTTAGAGTGTTACTTTAAAATTTAATATTCAAGAATCTAAGGATCCAGGTTAGATTGCCATGTTAGTATTGTCATTAGTCAGGCCAGCAACATCTGAAGAAAAGAGTAGACTAATACTTCTCAAAACATTGTGCATATACTGACCTGTGTACTATTAGTAACAGTTGAATGTAATTGGAAATTTAAATAAAGTTTAATTTTTCTAAAGACATTCAATACATAATATTAGATGATGGAAAATAGCCCAAAATATAAATGCAACTAAAATACCATCATCACAAATCTTCAGGTAAATACAAAATACTGTATTATATCTAACTTTTTTGAAGAAGAAAAAAAAATGGGGGGGGGGGGGTACAAAAAATGTCTGCTTTCAAGTATTTATTCCAAAGAAAATGTTGTTTATAAAGGAAATTGCATTTGAATTATTGAGAGCGCTGGAATATGAGAAAATAATTACTAACATTCAATTTTGTAATAAATATTAATAAAATTTACTGAAATTACAAACTTTAATATTTTTGTTTATTTACATTTTTTGTTCGTGTACATTTTTTTTTATTTATTTAATAGAGTATAATTGAAATAATGAATATTATTACAGCATCTCACAGCTTTATTATATATATATATAGCACATCTAATTCTTTTACTCCAATTCAGCCACTTAATGTAAATTTGAGTAATCCGTAGATGCCTAATGGTAGTCCTTAATAAATTTTATTTCTATTGACTGTTCAGGTTTACACTAAATAGAAAAATTAATCGATGGAAATAGATTTGCTATATAAAAATATTGTCTAAGTAGGAGTCATGTGATGTTTAATTGATTCTATATAAGGTTGAAAATATCTTCTTCTTTTTTTTAATAGTCATGGCAGTGTGGAATTATTACATGAAGAGGAAGAAAGAATTCTGGCATTATTACCAAAGGTAAATTACATATGCGACTATTTTTTTTTTTTAAGTCAGAAAATGTACAACATATATATTATATTGCTTTAATTCAAATTTGCAAATGTTTGTTTATCTGCGTAACGAAGTCGTTTCTTTCTTTTTTATAACCTAATGCTAAGTACACTTTCAGTGAAGTTCTTCATAATCATAACTGTCTTCAAACTTAGCATTGCGTCATAAAGAAGAAAGAAACCACTTCATTATGCAGACAAACGAAGGGAAAAATCAATATTAAACGGCTTTAATATTGTTTTCCAAAAAATAATAGTAAGATGGTAACTTACTAGTATGATTAATCTAACATTCAGCTGTCAGAGTATTAAGAGAGAAGAATTATAACCCCTTGTGTATCCATCAAGATGCAATTTAACATATAACATGGTGTGGACTGTTAAATACGTTAATTGTGTATTAAATGCCCCTGTTGTGTGTATCCATATAAGTTTTACTTGGTCCCAGAATTTTATAGTATTACAGGATGTTGAAGAAGAGACGTACAGGTATCATTGATTATGATATTAGAATACTGATTGGGCAAGCATATTGGAGATTACACATTATTCGATAATGCTAGTGTGTAGCAATGTGTTGCTGTTCTGCAGGTTTATCTTTAAAAACAGAACAGTACAGATTGAAATAGGTATCTATGTACCATTAACCATCATAACTAAAGAGATATGACTATCATAAAAACATTTGATGAAGAAACAGTGTATAATTCAGGAATAGTCATTATTTTGACCATCCCTAGAAGTACTCAGTGATCATCATTGCTAGATAGATTCATTAATCATCACTGAACATGGCATGGAACATGATAATGTCTGTATGGTTGTTATTATAAAGCCTCTCGAGAGCTTTTGCTTTGCTAATCTTCAGCGCACCAATCATCTTGCACCAGAAGTCCATTCTCATCACTACCATCCATTGATATCGTTGGAGAAAATATAGTAATGTTTTCAAATTTTCATCTGCTTAATTCCTTTAGTTTTTTTGTAGTGATGGTCTTTCTTCAACCTTTGTTACATAAAATATCCGTTTTCCTTAGATAATGCACATGAACTGCAATTTGGGACAAGGATTAATCATATAGACATCTTCAGCTTATGGATATGTAATAATCATTAACTCTTCACTGTGTTGAACATGAAGTCTGGATAACTTGTTCTGATCCTATTTTATATTGTTTGCAGTTCGTGTGTAGAATATGTTTTTTTATAATCGATAAATATACATATAAATATATTATCAATAGGTAGGAATTATGATCAATTTTCTTATTATTATCTATTTAATAATTATTTGCAACTTCTTTTTTAAAAAAAAACACCTTTTCTTTATGCTCACTTTAATATCCTTTTAGGGTGTTAAATCTGAAGAAGCTGAAACAGTTTTAACAGTTCTTAGTAAAATTCATGGAGAAATGGATGATGAAGATATTGGGGTTCAAAATCAGGTACCTCTTTTTACTTTTTATTGGCATTAAATAAAATGAAAAATTTTTTAAGATGTTTTCTTGTTTTGAATGGCCTTCATTTTTTTTTTTTAATATTATTTTATTTATTTATTTTAGAGCCTATATGAGGATGTTGCTGAAGTGACCAAACGTCAGTTGTTGTCGTCATGTCCTTCTCTTCAAGTAGCTAGTGATGAATGCATCACTGCTTTAATAGATGTTTGGAGAGATGTTTTGAAGAGAGTTTATTTGTATTACGAATTATCAGCTAAAGCTTACTTTACATATTTAAAACTTACCGGGGAGGTAGGTTTGATATATTAATCAAAATTTTTAATTAAAACTCTGATCTCCATTTATTTTGAAAATCTCAACAATTTTTGTATTTACGAGTATAAAATATCTTACTCCAATTAACATTTGAATTGCTATCCAAAATTACATTAAAAATCCACTACCAATGGGTTGGAATTATGGTAAGCTAGGATAGTATACATTTATTTTGTGTTTGTATTAACTTTGCACTCAAGAAATATGTCTTGGTAAGGAAACCATTGGTAATGGATTTGTAATTAATTTTTGGCTGATTTCATTGTTAATTATTGTGCTTTTAAGAATATAACGAACGGCTATTTACTATTATTTCATAATGGGATGCTTTTTAAAATATTTTTTAGGATAGATTTTGATGATTTATTTTATTCTAAACTAAAATGTAAAGTGTAAATATGTTCTCAAGCAAATCACTTCCTTTTGGACTTAATTTTAACAGTGTTTATTTTAATAATTAACGTCAATGTTTCAATTATTCAACAATTAATTTTTTCCATCCATTATCTTTATTTTTTGTTAAACGACACAGAGGAAAAGAAATCTTTGAAGAAGATTGAACAATTGAAACATCATCATTTATTAATATTAATTATTAATATAATTAAACATTGATAAAATGTGTGCACTGATCATAGGATAGTGCTGTGTCCAGTGCCACTTTATTGCCTGCTGGATTGCAAATATAAATAACACAAATAATTGCTAATTAATGAGGCAGCTTGGCAAATACATTTAAGTAACAAGAATTTATTTACAGAGTTATACGAAGGTAATCAATCTTGTTTAATATATACATATATGATGATTATATACACACGCTATATAAATACAATAAGGGCCCGAAGGCGTAACAAAATAGTAATAAGATCAATACGACCTGTTTACAGTTTCTAAGTTTACTTTTGAACGTCCAGAGGTATACTTCTCCGCAAGGCTAAATGAGGGAGGGAGCTGACTGGGGCACCTGAGGAAATGGCACATCTGCCTTTCAAGAGCTTTATTTAGCAAGTGTCTGGTCTCAGTTCTATTCTAGATCTGTTTTATCCTCTTGTTGTTATTAGTGTAGACTCCCTTGATTGGCCATACACTGTCCACGTGGTGGTTTTCTCTTGGGTTACAATATTCGTTCCCTGATCAGATAACGCAATTACCATTGAATTGTCTATTTTAAGCAATGTTTCTATTATCATTAAATCTGATCAGGAACTAAATATTCAGGGTTGCAATGGCTTTGTTTACATTATCTTAATCCTTTGCTCAGATTCATCTAACTTTCTTGATAAGTTAGTTTATAGTTTTTCATTAATTAAACTATTTAATTAGGCTAATTGCTTTTATAAAATATTGTGAATGCCATAGCATCCACGCACATACTTTTAGTTTACTGTTATAATATCATTTATTATACTTTTTTTGTGTATATATAAATATACACACACATTTATCAATCCGTTTAGTTTTATAATTATAATTATTATTTAACTAATAATACACTCATTTAGCAGATAGAATTTAAAATGTTCATAACTTTTCATAATTTCATTATATAGTTTTGTTCAAGTGTAGACTTATATTTATTTTTTATTTTATCTTTTTCATTTTGTTTGTTTGTTTTTGGAGTTAGAGTTACTATACTTATTTATAGATCACTACTAATGATTAATGAATTTGTAAATAACAACGGTATTATTTTCTAGCCCTGACTATACGAATAAATATACTTCAATTAAAATGAATCTGAAAGTCTATCATTGATTTAATTTTAAAATTTTTTAATTATTCTAGTTTTAGGTCCGAAAGTCTATCATTGATTCAATTTTAAAATTTTTTAATTATTCTAGTTTTAGGTCCACTTCTGTCAATTGTGTGAATTACATTTCTCCAATACGGCCTATTATCTGTCTTATTTTTGTAATCTTATCTATGGTGCATTCATTGTTGTGATAATAACATTAATTTGTCTCTTTGTTGGTATTTCTTTTTTATTTTTACATCATTAACATTTCAAAACACTATTCTTTTATTGCTTGGATTATCTCATCTGACCAAAATAAAATAACTTCTAGTTAACATTTGTGCTTCTAGATGGGTTCTGGTTTGATTTGATCAAATATCTATGTGTTTGTTTTCTTTGCTGTCTAAGGTAAGTGTCAATACTTTTCGTATTCTAGTCTATCCAATTTTTAAAAATATTCATAGAGATCTCTGGAGTATTGCTTGAATAATTCTAGATTTTTATTTTCAATGATATATCTCAAAATCTTTACCAAGTATTCCTTCTTCACCTTAATATCCTAAGAAATCTTTGATATCTGAATCTTTTTTTATTCTTTTAAAGCACTGTATAATTAGTATAGAATTCAACTTTATTGATTTTTATTAAGATACAACAAGAAGAAATAGGTTATATAGTTAAAATAAAAGAAATTTGAAAAGTTTGACAGTTTAATATTGATTGAACCAAAAAGTTTGAGATGATCTATGTTTCTTGGTTTATGAAAGTTATGAAGTTTATCATTTTAGCTTTGAGCTATCAATACTTCTATTTTTGTTTTTAGATTATACAGCATTATAAAATCATTTTATTGACTATTAATTATGAACATAGTGAAACAATACAAGATGAATTCATGTATAGGCAGTCCCATGAATTATTTCTTCAGTTGGTGTTCAAGAAAGGAATCTCAAAGGCCATTTAATTATTGAAATAGAGGGTATTGAAGCCACTTCTAAATAATCCATGTTTTTAAATCTTAGCTTTGAAAATGCACATTAAATGAATTCATATAGCTATTGTGTTGTATCTTTTTATATGCTTATTATACTCATCATCACAATCAAGCAGAAAATAATTTCAATCTCCACATAACAGAATGTTATATAACAATAAAAAATACAATTCACCTGGGTCTCTTTTTACGCGGATTTATTTAACGCGATTTTGAAGTTACGTGATTCACGTTTCTCCGGTAGTCGAACTCCGATAATGCGCTATTACTTTAAATAATAAATTTCACGCACTTACGTCATATTGAAAGTAATAGCACATTATTGGAATTCGATTTTTATCTTAGTAATTTCAATATTTTCAGTGCTTTATAATAGTAAGATTTTATGCAATAATGAAATTAAAATCATGATTTCCACATTTTATGTATACACACATTAAATTTTTACAAGATTATAATGTAAATTTGTTCAAACATTGTGCGTGTTAATTTTGCATTTTAAATCACATTCTGTTTTTGCTTTTTAAAAAAGAACGTAATCAATTATTAATCATTTAGTGTCTGCAAGTTTATTTTTAAAAGGTGAGTAATAGCAGTGGGCACAATTAAAATTGAAAATTAAAGACAAAAATAAGAATTTAATTTTTAGTTGTTAGATTAATTACGTTGTCACCAGAAAACCATTAACACAACGTGAGAGTGACGTTGGCATTAGTTGTATTTCCTCTTGTGAGGAATCTGATTTTTTACCAGTTTGCAAACGAACCTGTTTATCGGCAAATAGCGCTAATAATTAAAACGTGTATAAAAAAATGTAAATTACTGTAAATTATGCTTAAAAATATATTGTTTTGAATAAAATTAAATATTATAGTTAAAAAAAGTTTGTCTTGTATCAATTTTTTTCAAATTTGAAATTTTTTATTAGTCATATTTTATTTTCTTATTTTTTTTTGCGCAAATTTTAAAGTAATTTTACGTTGGTGCTTTGCTTTTACGCGATTTTTGAAAAATCACAGTCCGTATCTCCCCTTTTTCAAGGTAAGTTACATCTATTTTTGCGCGATTTCGTTTGCGTGTGTTTTCTGAGGAACCTATCTATCGCGTAAAACGAGACCCAGGTGTATATGCACTATATTATTAAATATATGCATTATGTTATTTCTGTTAATAAGGATGCTGTGTTTTAGCTCAATATACTTCTCAACAAAACTTACAAAGAATTCCTTATCTTGAACTATTGTAACTCAGAGCAAACCTACTTTGACATGAATAGTTAGAGCTTGAGGATATTCGTAAGTTCCAATATCTTTGTAAATTTTAGATAGTACAATAAGCTTAAAGGTTGACATGCAACATCAACTCTAATGTGCTGCTATTGCATTTATTTATCAAGACAAAGATAGGCATTGTCTTATAGGGATATAATTCTTTCACCTAAATTAATTGCATATTGGTCTACTATTTTATCGACTTATTGTATGGAAGAGAAATGTGATTACCTCATTGATATAACTTAAAGACATTGGAAAAATTTCCATTGAAGAATGCTTTGTAATTCCATCAGTAATAGCTCTTGATTTTCTTACATGCTTATTCACAGGACCTTTCAGAGAAAATGCGAGGCCCGGGGCAATTAATATTTTAGAGGCTCTTCAAAATTTAAAATAAGAACGTGGGGAGAGAAAGAAGAAACGAGAGTTTTTACTTACAGGGCCAAAAACAGGACTCCGGGAGCAGTTAGTTACGAACCGCAGAAACGAGCAAGCAAATCAGATCCATATTGCACTTGGATAGGGTAGATTCAGTATCGTAAACATTGTTAGCCCTGAAGTGACTGACAGTGGGCTGAGACTATTAGTTCTACTGGTCACCTAGCGCTGCAGTCGCTTTCATTGCAGAGTCGTCAAATTAGCACCTCATCTCTAAACTGACTTATATTTTCGACTCATGGTATGACTGCTTGGAAAAGTTATCGAATATTTTGGGGGGAAATTTAACTGTATAATTAAGACTGTTCTACAAGCTGTGACATCACTTTGCCTTCTCCTATATTTTTGTTTAACATATTGAGTGGCCAAGTTGAGGCCCCTAATTATGCAAGCCTTGGAGCAGGTGCCCCTCCTGTCTTCCCTCTTTTTGGTCCTACTTATTTATATACTTCCAAGACCAATTATCATCTGCCCGTTCTAGAGCCATCTAGTGTCTGATTGAATAACCAACAATTAGTGATATAATGTAAAATGTCCATCTCTAGACTGGTTGCTGGCTTTCGCTTTTATTATTGAAAACTAGATTTCAAAGTTTATCTATTTAACCACCATCTTCACTTTTTTTATATAATTCAAGCTAATCTTACAAAATTTCAAAAAAATTTCTAAGGTTTTGAACTTGAGCTAACTCACATAATTGTATAGATCTAACATCAAGTCAGTTAGCTTATGTTTTAAGAATTTCAGTTTTATACTAACTATAGGCCCTTTCTACTTGTTAATTAGGAAGATTAACACCAATTATATAATAAAGCATTGGATTCAAAACATTCGTTTTTTGTTTTTTCATTTAGTATATTAGTTTTAACAGTAAAAGAGTCAAAGTAGCTTCAAGATATATAAGTGTATTAATTCCAGCTTTGGATCCTATTTTTTACCAATAAAGGTAAAAAAAAAAAATCAGAAACCGATCTGGTGACTGGTTTCATAGTATTATACCATCTGGTTGTCCATTGATTCTTCAAACTGGTAATAGATGCCTCTAGAGTAGAGTAAAGAGAGTTGCTCTTGGTTGTTCCATTGCGTTCTAAAAAGTTTATAGTATGGTAACCCTCAAATGTAGAATTATAAGTGCGTATTAAACCTGTAAAGCATACAAACAGTAATGGTCTTTTAATAAATTATCTTATGATGATTTTGAATGTAGTTTTTATATGAAATGCAGTCTTCACATTATAAAGAAGTTCTGAAAACAGGCTAGAGAGTTGCAATAGTAATTGTTTTCATTGGAAAGATTATGGCTGAGGATGGAATATAGTAGTTGCAATTTAGTATAATAATGAAGTCTTTCAAAGAGAAATTTTTACTGCGGCAGGGATTAAATGGCAATATCACAAGGTATCTAGTAAACTGACTAAAAGATCTGTTTAATAATAATAATCGGATTGTTTGCTACCAGGAATTTATATAATGTTTGAGTACTGGAAATGATGAAATTGAACTGCGATCCATGGATCTGCAGAGTTTGTCACTCTCCCGCTGCATCAAATAGAATAAGAGGATTAAAATTATAGCATGTATTTTAATTTAACATTAGACTTATCTTGTTTTTAATGTTGGAACATTTTTATGCATAATAAATTATTGCAAAGATTATTTATGGGAGAAGTAGATTTAGATATTTGTTATCCTATAAAACTGAAGTTGATCATTTAAACTTATTTAAAATTTTCCAAGTATAATCTTTAGACTGATGGTACCAAGTCATTGGGATAGAAATGTTTAGATAATTTAATAATAAACCTAAAGATGGAGAAAAAGCTTGAGATTTTTTTTTTTATTTTATTAAAATATTGATATTTAATATTATATTTTTGTAAGTAAGTAGATTGAAAACTTTTTTAATCATATAAACTTTGCAAAATTTGCCCTGTGGGATTTAGTGTTGCAATAGAATGGCAAATTCAAGAGTAAGAATTCTGTATCAGATCTTCGCTGTTTTGATATTCAATTGTCGGATGACTTCTGAGCAACTAATCATTTTTTTATTATTAACTGCATTTTCATTGAATAAAATTTTTGTTTGTTTGTTTATCAATTTTAGGATACTGAGCATTGCAAACAAGTGAGCGAAGATGGTAATATTACAGCTACACTCCGTTTATTAAGATTTGTGGTCAAGCATGCCAGTGAACTGAGAGATGTTTTAGAAGATGGTTTAGCCCATACACCTACTGGTCCTTGGAAAGGTAAATTTATATTTCATTTATATCTCATTTGGGTCTATTAGAATACCATATTCATATTACTTATTTAGGTTATATATACCTCGAAAAAATTAATCATATCAAATTATGATATGAGTTTAAAAATAAAAAAAGACTTATAAATTGAATGTTATTCTGTATTTCTTTTTTCACTTATCAAAATATAGATGTCATCATTCTCTATAGTTATTTCAAGTATATCCCTCATAACTTCTCATTTGTAACTTTGTATGCAATCCAGTTCTTCATCTTTTAATTTTTTTAATAAATAATGTTTTTTACATTTTTTTTTCTTCCAACTTATCTTTTCCCTTCTCTCCAAATCATCATTATTCATGTTCAATCTTTTCTCTTTTTTTCTAATTGTCCAAGTTTCTCTATGTAAAACTATTCAAACAAAATACAAGTTTTTTTGTTAGTTCTAACTTCAAAGATCCACAGAATAATCGTGTAACTGTTGTAAAAGTTATTAGCCATTGCAATTTTTCTGCGATTTTTTTATTTTATCGACACTTCTATCATCAATGATCCACTTCCTAAATATTAAAAGCACTGGTTTGTTTTACAATGCACTGTTTAACTACTACTGTCTATCACATCATTTTTTTTAAATGATTTTATTTAATCACTCCATTCTGCTTGTTTGGGTAAAGTCTTATAACTGATTTTTATTTTACTTTACCAGGTTTTGTTAAAATTTTGTGCATATGTTGAGTATCAATGACAACGCAATGTCCAGCCTAATAGTATTGGCAAAACCGCTTTTGGGTCAGTGCTTTTTTTGAGTGATGCTCAGTAGATGGCGCTGTTATTCTAACTCCCTTAGGATTTTTAGCCACACTACAAATATAAGAAAATTGTCAGAATGAAAAGTTTGATGATCATTTTTTAGATTCTTTTTTTAATTTGAATACGAAAAGCTCTTTATGTTTATAATAAATGACTGAAAAATTGAAATGATATAAAGATCGATTTTTTTAACAATAAAGTCAGTTGCAAAATACTCAAACACTAAAAAATCATATATATAAAAAATATTTTTTAACAATAATGTTTTTATTTAATTGAATGGCTAATGCATTAAAAAGTAAAAAAAAAAATATTTTTTTTTCTTGAATCACAATTTTGGCTATTATATGTAACTTTGAATAAAATTTTGAAGTATTTGTAAATTAATTAATTTAATCAGTAATAAAGTATTTAGATTGATTACAAATTGTATTGATTAAATTTATTTATTGTAATCATCTCAGGATTTTATTTAAAGTCACATATACAACCAAAATTGTGGTTCAAGTAAAAAAAATGTTTAGTTCATTAGTCTTAAAATTTAATTTAATTTATTGCTATCACAGATATTTCATTAAATAATAGTATATTTTAATTAACAAAGCGTGTAAGATAATTTATTGATGATCACTGATAAAAATTATGTAAGTCAGGATCATTCCTATAATTCTCAAATTTAATATGATCTATTAAATTGAAAACCACCATTCGCAACTTGATTACACTTGTCAATTATTAATAATACTCTTTGGTTTGCACATGTTCAAAACAATAATTACTACTTTAAAAATCTGGCTCACATGTTGATAAGCGCCAAAAACCCTGGTAGCGCAACCTTGTAACCTCCAACCCAAGGTAATATAAAAAGAAAGTGCACGCTGAACACATAAAACAAAGAATTAAACATCTATAATAACGGGTTCTGAATACCATAGCATGTTATATAATAACTGGTGCACGTAAAACATAATTCATAATGTAAAAGACCATTTAGTGTCCTATATGAAAATTGGCTTCTTAGCAAATGCAAATTTAGGGGGAAGTCACAGTGTACTACGGATCTTACAATACATCCACCTTACATCTCCTCTATCTAATATTAATTAAATTACGTTAATCAAACTACTTACTAGAGTCTAAAATAAGATACTAAAGGATTGATTTAATTTATATTTCTATTAAGTAGTTAATAATCAAGAATGTGTCTAATTATGTAAGCTTGATTAAAATGAAATAAAATATTTAACTTCCAAATTAAAATAAACTATGAATTTTAAATTAAAGAAAAATTTACATCTTAAAGTTATACTGAATCAGTAAAACAGTGAAGAGGAACATAAAAACTCAAATCAA
Organism: Epiperipatus broadwayi; assembly: GCA_028023455.1. Taxonomy (NCBI): domain Eukaryota; kingdom Metazoa; phylum Onychophora; class Udeonychophora; order Euonychophora; family Peripatidae; genus Epiperipatus; species Epiperipatus broadwayi. The sequence continues at coordinate 380,454 of JAQFVV010012785.1, forward strand.
AGCCTCGTAAATAATTTAAGAGATGAAAACTAACAATACAGTTAAATCTGAAATTATTAATCAGTAAATTGATTTTTCTCACGGTTCAAATGCTTAAACATTGCTATTTTTTAAAAATATATTTGCATCAGTGAGAGGAATTTTGCCACTATCAAATTCCTAATACAGAGATGTAATTACTAATAAATGGACTTTAAATTTCATGAGATTTTCATATATTCTTAATGAAGTCAGTATAAGAATCTACACATTATATTTTATTTAATGACTATGAACTATGTGTTGAAGATCAGTGAATGGTGTATTTAATGATTTAGATAAACATATTATTCCAAAACCAATAGATCATTAAAATATTATTTAAACTAAGACATGTGCTTAAGACCAACAGTGTTCTGATCAATAAGCCATAAATTCTAAATGTACTTTAAATGTAAGAGCTTATCAAAACTCATTGTGATATGTTAATGCGTAATAAAATCTACTATATTGACTGATGATGATTTTAAGACAGTAAGATAATGTGTTGATAACAATAATAATATGGTTGATAATTAGCAATAAGGCCACAGACAACTAAATATCTTTTCAAACAACAGGATTTATCTACACTCTTTACAATTTTATACAAAAATAGTAAATAACCAAAAACATATATATTTCAGAAACAACATAAAACATGGTATATTCATTTGGTTACAGGTATATTCTCTTTAAATTTATTAACAATTTTAATGCATTGATATGTCTAGTAACTGTCATTCATATATCCATCTATAGTATGCTATTGAGAGCATTAAAGTATAACTGAACTTTACTAATAAGTAATATGATAATGACAATTATATGGATATGGGAACAAACACCAGAAGTCAAATATATATAGGATACTAAACTTTTTCCATGTCCACAGAATAATCATCTTAACTATTGAAATGTCCTACCGATCCATCAGAGAACTATCGCTTGATGGAAGTGAAATGGCATTGCATGTGTGTATCCCTTATGCCATACACAAGATAAGTTTTAAAATTACTAATAAATTTTGTTGGTTTGCTTGAAAACTGTTGACAAGGTACAACAGCACAATACATACACTATTTTCATTTAGCTAAACACTAAACTAGTGTTCCTGAAACTAACTCTACTTTATCATTGCCATACAATTTTAAAACACCAAGAACTTCACCATACACTGTGTCAAATAACTAGACATCATCATGAGGGATCAGACAATAAAGAAAGGTTCTTCTGAACAACATTATGTAATTGTATAACGATATGGCAGATTCCAATATCTTTTTCCTACATACAAAAATGTGTGGACATCGTCTCAACACATGGAAAACGGAATGCATATCATGAAAGTAATTCTCTCTAGGGATTAAATTATACTAGCTAAGCATCAACAATATAATCCGCTCATGAAATAAGCAATGGGAGAGTATAGTCCATCTACCAATGCATAACAATCAATGATACAATATTTAATAAAATTATATGTTTTTCGCACGGAAACAAGCACAAATCCTCATCAAAACAATGGCAAGATAAAATAATTCTTGTATTAAAAGCTAATATCCCATCTCAACAATGCATATGTTAGATAGTGTACGAAACCAACAAAAATACTGTAAATCAAACGACTAAAATATATTGAAAGCATAATAAAATTTGCAATAATAAAAAACACACACAGTCAATGAAAAATAGTATAAATTCTATAAACTAAAGTGAACATACTAAATTATAGGCAAAATATAGTAAAGCTATAAAACAAATGTATACCTGGTTATATGGAAAACTTCATGTAATAAAATAATTATGTTATCATAAGTAAATACTATTATGCTTCTGACAAATTATTCTGTTTGTTTACCCATAGATCGAATGTCAATAGACAATTCTCATAAATGTAAGAGATGTGTATCTCTATCTAGACGAGCCTAATTTAATATTAACTTTAAGCTAACCAGTACAAATAATATATATAATTTTACCTTAATCTGTTTTCAGAGTCATTGCATATTTATACCATAAGTAGAAAAATATATATATACCTTAATAGCATATCCAAAACTAATATAAGATAATAATAAATGTGAACAATAAAAAATCATTATTATTATACTTTATTTTATTCCCATAGTTCATAATTTAAATTCTTTTGCTATAAGCTGGCTGATGAGGGAAAATGATGTCATTGTCGGCCGGCAAAATATTTTACAAGGTGACGCATCCACATTTTATCATGTTAAAGTAAAATAAAACATTTAAGACTTTCTGGCAAATAAAACAACTATACAGTAATGCTCCTAAGTATTTTTTTTTCCAGAATTTTGTATCTATTTTTTCTTTTAAAACTAAGCCGTAGCTTAAATAATATGTTCAACTTATACCGCAAAAGAAAAAGTTTTTTAAAAGAATTGTTATAGATTTTTCCATCCGCAATAATACCTTAGAATAATTAAGAACAATTCCTGCATTTTAAAGTATTTCAAAATCTTTTTATTAACATTTTAAACTAATTTTAACTCCACTGTTTCACAATAGTAATTAAGAAGTTGCTATTTACTTTTTTTTTTTAATCCGTAATATTAAACATTTTTTTTCATGACATTATTATAAATTATTGTTTTTTTTCATCAAGATTTGCATTAAGTCTATTCAAGTAAGCTATAAGTTAAATATCTTTTATATTTATCAATACATTTAAATATCAGCCTTTCAAGTCAATTGTGCATGCGCTTTGCGAGTGTTAATAATAAGTGAATACTTTCCCTTCCAATACAAGATATAGTATTTATGCAGGAATAAAATGAATCCACTTATTCCTACAACTCAAATTCTTATATATAAAGCAAATCTGAAGTACTGGCAAGGAAAGCGTGAGGATAGACCACTCACTTTAAATCACTATTTACAATGTCTGAATGAATGACGTCTGTGAAATTGTCTAGAATTTACTAAACGTCACTCTAATTGAAACTTAATCATATGTAAACAAGCATTTATTTTTATATAGCGCTATTCTACAATTGTATTACATTCAAATATCAATACAGTAAATGTATTCTAATATTCATTTTTGATAATGAAGTAGACAAGCGTTTTAGAAAGAAAAATATCAGAATAATATTTTGATAAAATATAAATTAAATTCATGCATTATAATATATGTAAATTTTAATATTCTTTAAAGTAGATTTCACTTTTTTTTAATTTAGATTCAGAAAGTTTTGTTCTAATTACTTTTAATCTGGTTCCTATTACGTTTGGTATAAAGACAAAAACTATTTTATATTTATTTTACAAATGAATGCACGTAATATTTTTCTTCTTGCCATTCCAAACAAATCATCCTTAATCTTTAAACATACATAATGACTATAATAATTAAAATTGTAGTAATATATAAAATAAAATTTTATGCTTACGATTTCTTATCCAATTTTAAATCTGAAGTCCCTTTGAACGAAGTATTTGTTTTTCAAAATGATTCCCATTTTTTTAATGTGATATCCTGGAGATTATCAATTGATGAAAAAAAATAAGTCTAATGCATGCAAGGAAATGGAATTCTCTACTCCATTATTTACGAATCAAAAAACAATTGACTATCATTTAAATTTGGTTCAAATTCAAATCCAGTGTTATTTATTTTCAGCTTCTTCTTGGTTTTAAATTTTGTTGTAGTTTAGATGTTGTCTTTTCTCTTGTTCTTTTAATGACCCTCCCTCAACTATCTGTGTTAGCTATTTATACCTTCATCAAAGAGCATTGTTGTACAAAAAAAATAGACCAATTAAAGCTTGATATGTACATACAATTATTACTTCATTGTTGATAACTATTCAAGCTGTTCAAAATTATTTTAAATCACAATAAAAGTATACTTAAGGGTTAATTATAAAGATTAATTTAGAATAGTTATAATTTTAAATCTTTTTGATTATTATTTAATAAATATCAAATGTTTCTATACTTTTAAATTAATAATGACACTAACGAATTATTATTTTAATATTATTGAAAGTTAGTTCATCTGACAGATTGCATAGAAAACCTCATATACATCCTGGCAGGAGGCTTAGCATATCTTGAACAGTCTAAGTCTTTATTACTCTCAGGAGATTTATTGATACAATTTTCTTAATTTTAAAATAAAATTTGGCAACTACAGTAATATACCACTGATATAACACTGATTTAATATATTTCAATTATTGTTATTTAAAATTTTTCCACATTTGACCGCGTAAATAAGACTTGACAAACATTGAGCCCAACCATAAGGTTAGAATATATATATATATATTATCTTTTTTCATTGTTAGTAATTTCATCAGCATGTAAATAACTTCTACTATTGCTTGAATATGTAACATTTAGGAATAGAATCATAACGCAAAATACTCTCATTTGTCAGATTGAATGAATGGGCATTGATAAGGGGTGAAAAGTAAAAATGTAGTTGCAAGTTTTTATTAAAATGACTCATTATGAGTCTGCCTGCAAAATAGTTCTAAATAACGTATTGAGAACGAGGATGTGATTTTTCATTGTTTTAGATTTAACCATTTATAATAATTAATCCGTCTCACATTTTCTTACAAATTGATTTCATTTATCTAAGTTGTGACAAAATATCAACAAGTTCTTTATTTATTAATATTTTGTTGTTTTTTATTTTGGTTCCATTTTTTTTTTTTTTTTTTTTTAGTGTCATAGCATCAGCCGGGACGCGAACCCGCAACCCGGGCAACTGCCTTCAAGTGTAAGGCAGTTGCACTGACCTCTCGACCACCAATGCAAGACTAGGCCTTTTTTTTTTTAATTATTTGAATTTACATTTTTGTTATAAGAAAATTAGTCAATAACTGAGTATTCATTGTCTTGTTGGATAATGGCTAGCACATTAAACTGCTATCCATATGATCTCAGGTTTTGAATTCAGATTAAATAGTTTTTTTCCCCAGATTAGTCAAATTTTTTTTTAAGATGCCTAGTCGATAGCCAATCTAGATATCTGGCCATTATTATCTAAAAGATAATAGTCCCAAATTTACCTGGATATAGGAATGTTGATAATTCATCTATTTGATGGTTGGTAAATAGGTTTTTTATTGTTATTTATGGAAAGCAAGCATCTCATGTTAATCTTGGGTAGAAGATAGAGGCTTCTAAATCAGACTATTCATACACACAGCCTGTGGGTCGCATGCATGTCGCTGACAAAAAATCTGTGGCTTACTAAGATTGGTAACCATAATGATCATGTATTTTTTGACAGTACTGGATTTTCTGTATACCAAGCTTAGCAGATGATTCTTTTTTTAAATTTAGTTTCAGGGGTCCACAATAAATATTAAAAAACAAAACAGCTGACAAGTAGCGGTCATATTTAATACTTATATATCTTTTTTTATTGTTATTTTTATAAAAAAAATTCTGTAAAAATTAGTTATAATATTCCTAATTTATTTCTTATTATTTTTTTGTATTAAGTCATTTTATATAAAAATAATAAAAATATAAGAAACATAAAATGTCATATAGTGTGCTTTTTAGAAGGCAGAATCTCGTTCTTTTGTAAATACTTCACTGCATGCTTTTCTATCAAAGGAAAATTCCAAACTCATCATTTTGCTGAAAACACATTTGACAAAAATTTTATTATATGTTGTAGTAAAGGCTTTATTGCTTATACAATGTGTCCATCAAATTTATTCAGTGTTATACTGCAAAATATATATAAATCATATGTGATAGCCAATATCTCAAATGTTAAGAAATTTTCAGCTATGGCTCTGTGAATAAATATATTTATTCACGGAGAGCATAACTGAAAATTTCTTAATATTTGAGGATGATTTAGTATTTTTTTCAGGTAATGTTACGCACTGGAATTATAAACATATCACGTATGTTATTCTTTGCACATGCGAGGGACTTCTGAGATTTAGAAAAGCTGGTAACATATACGTCATTCTGACAATTTAACTGGGTTCTGAATGTGAATGAAAGTATACCGATAATGCTTTCTTTGAAATTACTAAAAGTTCTTAATAATGTTGAAGCCTTCCAGCAGTACAAATAAAGAACGATGCATTGGAGAACATCATAGTTTTCAAGAAAAATGGGAGTTACAATATTTTTTTTTATTGAAGAAAAAATAAATTTTGTATCTGATATGTAGAAACTTCATCACAGTTTGCAAAGATTATAATCTCAAGAAGCACTATGTTGCAAATCATAAAGAATGCTGTTACCTATAGATTGGTAAACTTTGAGAGGGTAAAATATCAGAATTAAAACTGACATTCAGAAAATAAAGTATATTTATCAAGCCTACTGAGAATAATGAGGCTCAAGTTAAAACTAGCTATTTATTAGCACACTTAAATGCTAGCAAGTCAAAACTATGTACTGAAGGAGAATTTATTTGTGATGCATTGTTAAAGCAGTAGAAGTGTTGTGTCCAGAACAATTAACGAAGTTCAAAAATATAAGTTTATTTCGAAATAACCATTGTTAGCGGACTTGAATATATAGCTGAAAATTTAAGGAATCGACTAAAATCAATAATTCCAACATTCGAAACTTATTACTTTGCAATTGATGAAAATATAGATTCACGGGATACCATTGAATTAGTTGTTTTTATTTACGGATGTGATGTAAACTTGAAAGTTAGTGAAGGTCTTATAGAATTTATTCCTATGCACAATACAACTACAGATGTTGATATTTTTGACAATTCATTGAAAGTTTTGATTCAATACAATTTAGTGATAAAGAAGCTAGTTTGTTTTGCAACTGATGGTACCCTTAACCATAACTGACGTTCTTAAAGGAGTTGGTATAAAGTTAAAGAAAAATGCAAAGAAGAAGGTAATGACTAATTTTTATTGCATTATTCATAAGCAGTCATTGTGCTCCAAAGTTTTAAATATTGCATATGTGCTGAAAAATGTTCAAAATTGTAAATTATATTTGTGCACATTCCCTTAATCATCGTCTGTTTGTTAAATTTCTAGAAAACATAGGAAGTGAATACATTGATCATCCTTATTGTTCAGAAATTAGATGGCTTTCCAGTCATAATGTTCTGAAGTAATTCTTCAAATTTCTGGTTGAAATTACTATTTTTTTTAGAATCAAAAAATTATGAATATGGAATATTATGAGATGATCAATGGATAAAAGGACTTTGCTTTTTCAGTTGACCTTATTCAACTTAATCTTAAATTACAAGACCAACATCATATAGTCACAATGTTATTTGACAATATTGCTTGAAACAAAAATGATTACAGTACTTTGAAAAAAAAACAGCTTCAAAATGAAAACATATAATTTTGAATGTTGCCAGTCAATATTACAAAAGTCACCGGGATTGAAATTTTCAAAATACACTAGTTAAATTGTAATGTTAGAAAATGAATTCGAAAAAAAGTTTTTGGATTTGCAAAAATGAGAAACTCAATTTTATATATTTATTTCTCTATCATTTGATGCTGAAAATGATAATTTACCACTAGAATTAATTGAAATTCAATGTGATTCCATATTGAAACAAAAATATATAAAAGTTGAAATTTCAAATTCCTATAATTATTTATCAGTCAACCATGGCATTAGGCATATTTTAGTCATGTTCACCAGCACATTTGTGCGAACAATTATGTTCAATTAAAAAAAACCTGCAGAAAGATCAAGATTAATAGACCAACTTATACAATCAATTTTAAAAGTATCTATAGCTCAACAAATTCAACCAAACTTTGACAAGTTGGTTAATGAAAAACGATGCCAAGTTTCTTCAAAAAAAATAATGCAATATTATTGAATTCAATTGATACTGGTTTGGAAAACAGCTTCTATACTTTACATGTGTTTTTTAATGTAGTTTTGTCATATGTTATTTTATATGTAAAACTACAATGTTAATAATAAATAATGTGCTTTCTTTTAATTTCTGTATTTTATTGCAATGCAGTCCACAACTTGATGTTAAATAGTTCATATAGCTCTCAGTGGTAAACAAGTTTGACATGTCTTTTGTAAATTATTCTGGATTGTTCAGATGAATGTTGACCATCCATCGATTTTTTGACTGGTTAATAGGTATTTAATTCTTATTAGTAGAAGGTAAAAGTCTCATGTTAATCTAGGCCGATCAGATTAATGTTGACTAGTCATATAATTATCAGTTATGAAATGGGTGTCTAATTATTATTAACTAGAAGATTAAGATTCCATATTAATGTGGAATGGTCATATGAATGCTAATGCACTTAGTGCAAATCTAAAATACAGTTATATGATATTGATGAATTAAAAAATTTATATATAAAAATTTTTGCATAATATATTATATTATGTAAATTTCAGGAATTATTCCGCAACTTTTTTCTCGACTTAATCATCCTGAATCATATGTTCGCCAAAGTGTTCTAGAATTACTTTGTCGCGTCGCACAAGATGCTCCACATTTAATAGTATACCCAGCAGTCGTTGGTTGTTCAGCTGTTCATTCTGAAGGCAAAGTTCATTCAGAGGATGGTAATGTGTTTATTCGTTAATACTGAAGTTTTATTGGTTTTTTTTCTTCTAAGGTATGGTTGTCAATGCTTTTTATTTTATACGTATATATTTAGGTTTGCTGTCTGATTACTTATCTCAGACGTATGAAGAAGATCTTGAAGATAACCCAGAAGAGCATTCCCAACCTGATGAAGAGGCGAGCAATGCAGGCGGAGACGACGTTAATAAAGCTATGCTCCAGAACTGCTTTACTGCTATAGTGGACACACTCTCTCATCACAACAGTCGTATGATTACCGAAGTTAAATTGCTGGTCCAGGAGTTGCGCAGAATCACTCTCCTTTGGGATGAATTGTGGTTAGGAACCCTTAACCAGCATCATACTGATGTGAGCAGGTAAGATATTATTAGTAATAAGTAGTTGTGCACTTATATGACACAGATAGAATTTGGATATTGCTATTAAAACAATAATAAATGTTGCATATCCTTAATGATATATTTACAGACGGATTATACAGTTGGAGAATGAAGTTAAGAAAGTGTCATCTAATCCCAATTTGACAAAGGAAGAAAAGGCTGCAATCATAAGAGAAAAGCACAATGCTGTTTTACGCCCAGTAAGTGCTTTGAAATAATGCTTACATTAAATGTGATAATGCTATTTAAAGGGATCTCTAGATTGTTTTTCCTCTTTTTTTTTTTTTTTAGACCCTATATGTTATGGAAAATCTAAAAGCTATCACATTTCAAACTGCTGAAACTCCTCACGAGAAATGGTTTCAAGAAACGTTTGGAAAAATTATTGAAGATGCTGTTCATCGCCTTAAAAATCCTCCTAACCCTGTTAATCCACATGCTAGTTGGCAACAATTTAAACAGGTAAAACATGGCAAACAATTAAAAATGTTTTTTTGTATATAGATTTCATGTAATATATTTATTTATGTATTTAATGGTTTCTCATCAAAGGTGGAATAAGTGAGCAGTAGCAATAATGGTTCATAGTTTGTCATTATTAGTCACTTTTAAATGTCATTTATCTTAGCATCTCAATATGTAGAGCTACATTATAAATTTTAGCGATCTTTTTACATCAAAATGCATAAAAATTTTATAAGAATGAAATTATTTATATTATTCCAATTCTGCCATGTATTGTAAGTTTGAATTGTTTAAAGATGATAGATTAGTATTTTTTAAATTTCTGTTCATTGCTGTCCTGATCTAATCCCTAGAATAATTTTGGCTTATGGCTTCATCAATATCAAGTTTTTGCTCTTTAGTACAGTTGGATTTGGGGGAAGATCTAATGCATCTTTCTTCAGAAAAATAACGTTAGGCTCCTTTTTTTTTATATACCAAATAGGAACGTAATGAGCACTAGCATCTATTAAAAAGTATTAACAATCATATAGTTTATTGCTCGGGAATTAGAAAAAGTTGGAGCACGAAAATAACAAATCTAGACCATGAACCGTGGATTTTGACTCAACTCCAGAATCTGCTACTTTACCACCACGCTGAACCACATGGGGCATTAGCATCTATTGATTATTCAAGTTTGTAGCAGATGGCAGGACTGGATTAGTACCAGCATGCATCAAATTCATATATGAATTCCTTAAGTGGCTTAATAAAAACTTAGCAACTTTCAAAAACATGTGGTTCAAAATGACTAATGGTTGGCCAATGGGCCTCCCGCTCAGCAGCATTCTTGCTATCACTGTGCTGAATCATCACGAAAAACTCACACTACCAAAATTCTTCACTGCAACTCCACATCACATTTACCTTAGATATGTGGATGATATATTCATCGCAACTCCTCACCATATTACTTCAAAACTGCACATCAGTCTCCAGAATATCTCCAAACTCAACTACACTCATACAGCTGAAAGCCACACACAACATGATAGGTACCTAGACATAAATGTTTGCGGAAATCTCAATCAACTAGATTACACCATGATTGTCAAGTACTTGGTACAGTTCACCCTACATCATATGCACCCTACTCTCATAAGATGGCAGGCTTATCTTTATTTTATTTAGAAACCACATGTTGTGCAAACATGAAGCTGATAAGAGACATAACCTGAACCAGTATGTAGTAGATCTAATTAAAATCGGATATTCACACTGTACCGGATGGATCCGCAGAATGAACTTACTTACACATATATGTTTTGCTGGTTTTAAACTTCTTCATAATACATTTATAATCTTATAAATGTTACGTGAACGAACCGGCACGTTCGAGCAAAATGGGAGATATTATTGATAGCTTTAACTATCAACAATGGCCCACCTCGGCTGCTAGATTCAAACCCCTACTATCCAAACACTTTATTTGTTTCAGAGTAAACCCCGGGCGCCAGCTAGTCCCAGACTAACGTATTTGGTCAGTAGGCTCATAATCCAGCGCTCGAAACGATCCCAAAAACTAGCTCAGTCTAATTTTAATCAATAATAAAATATAGAAAAAAGAATTGGTAAGAAGAATTTGATAAAAAGAATTGACCAACAAATAAAGTTTAAGTTTTAAAGACCATTTATTTTAATTAACATTTACTAATTTTAAACATTTTCTAAATCTAATATAACACACGCACATTTTAATTTAACACACTAATATATTTTATGAGAAAGCATAAATAATCTTTGACATTTAAATTATCTAACATTCACAAACACGCACATCAATAGTTCATTTTATGCATGCTTATAGAGTTTATATTACTTGTCTCTGTAGGATTTACGAATTACAGCGGTGGCTACTATATATAAATGAGAATACGAAAATGTTTTACCTAGGATTTTTGGAACGTGGACGTAGAACTTCATTTTCTTTAATTACTGTTTTAGGTGAGAATATTTCCAGCCGGTTGGGACGTTTTCTTGAGGAGTTTTATTATTCTTCATGATTATTATTTCTGGAGACAGTTGAATATTGATGGAGGATTTCTGAGCTGTTAAGTAGATATTATTTCACGGGCAGGTCTTGCTGATCTTGTTGGACTAAAGGCTGAAATAAGAGCATATATTTCCAAAAGCTGCTCAGCACTGCATTTCTGTTTCTGGATACCTAATATGAATTGCACTGTTATCTCTGGTCAAACAAGACTGACACTAGACAAACTGAAAACTAGGCTGGAACTGGACGTCCGATAAAAATCTAGCTATTTATGTATGCGAAGTGTTTTTGTTTTAATATCCTCCAGCAATATGGTGTTGTCGAAATTCCTTTAATAACTAATCCTTTGACAATGTGTTTTTGAAGATTGTTTAATTAGTAGTAGCCATGACAAAATGTGTTGTTTTTATATCTTTAATTAGTAGCCCACCGCTGTGTGTTTTTTTTAAATATAATTTCTTTTTAACTTTCATTTATATTTTTTTAATATTATTCTAACACACATACATTTGTTTACACTCGCATGCACATATATAATTTATTATAATAAGCTCGAATGAAAAGAGAATTATATTTTAACTTTTAATTCATGATAACAACAACTCTTCAACTTTTATGAACTCCCCTCCCCCCTTTTAAATAATCAATTGTAAGTTTTATTTCAAGAACTCTCTGATTTTTATAAATTATTTTTTTAGATAAAGTAGTATGTGCCAATTTCAATATTGGTACAGCACTTAGCCATCAACAGGACAGTCAATAAGTTCTATTATAATATTCAGCATAACCACATCAAAGATATTAAGCCAAGTATTCTCATACCATATATCCAACTGCCAAATGCCTCAACAACACACTATCCAAAGACTTTAGCATTGTTTACCGATCGTCTCCGAACACTAACAGACTTATAAACAACTCAAAACATAGAATCACACCCGAGCTCACTCCTCAGGTGGTGTACAAAATGATCTACCCACAAGCCAACTGCCAAGCTGCATACTATGGGGAGACCTGGACCAACATAGCTAATAGAATAGCACAACCCAAATATATATACAATAAAACCAAGCAAGAAGGCAACTCCACCTTCTGCAAACGCGAAAGAGCATCAGGCCATAAATTTGAACCCACCACTGCCAGCATCGTGTGCTCTGAAAGACGCGACGCCCAACGCAAAAATTAGAGAGTCATATTACATGGCTAGTGACACCAGGTCCATCAATAGGAGAGAATCATGCTTTGCTCTGTCTCGGAAATGGCAATTATAACTCATTTGCATAATTTCCATTTCTACAACGCAGTTATAACAACTATGAGTATGAGAGCAAGTAGTCTCTTGAAAGCGCTCTGCTCTTTAATTTAATAGCTTTATATTTTAATAAATTAAAAAAAAAAAATTCGTTTTATTCTAACTTCATTATCTGTGCAAACAGCATATATATATATATATATTAGTTTATAAATAGAGTTTGATCCTGAAAAGCATTATGTAAGCTGTAGTCCGTGAGATGTTTTTTTTTAGTTTTAAAATATTTATATTATTTGTATGTTTCTTTAATCCATCTTCTTTGCAATATTTTGGTAATGGAAGGGAGCACATAATTATTGTATTCTGAATTGTAAACTGTGAGAATATGCAGTTCATGGGACTAGTATCAGCACACCTGCCTTCCTCGGCTCTGTCAACCTTTTAACATCACCAACCCTAAATCAGAACATATTCAAATCTCATTTGTTTTAAGGAAATTTGAATTGCTTTATGTTAATGTATGATTGGTGAAATACACACAATCCTTTTATAATGGTTTTCATACGGAGTAAACTTACAATGCAATTGTATTCTGGATAGATAGGAATTATAATCATTTACATTTATTTTTTTTATGGACTTATCGTTTATTTATATACCCATATATTTGTAAAAAAGTTGTACACGAAATTTACAATTACTAATATGTTGCCTTTTATACAGTGAATAAGCATATACACAAATATAGTCTAGTTAAGGGGAAACTAAATTAATTGCAACGTATTTAAATTGAATTACTGGTTAATTATATGAATGGAACAAATGCTATTGAAGTTCTTTCAGAAAAGATGTCTCATTTGAGGTAAAGATCAGCGAATGTCATTATCAGTTTTTTAATGGAATGCTGTTTATCGTTAACTAGAAACTGGATTGATAGTATGGAAATATTTATTTACCAGTAAGATGAGTGTTATGCCTACTAAATTGTACATTTGATCCTTTTTCCAAATGAGAGAATAATTAAAAATAGTCTTCTTACCCCCTCAAAAATCACAGTATTATTTTTTATGTATGTTTTAAGAAAATAATTATATATTCATTTTATTTTGAGTTTTAAATCTGAATTTAATTATAGGGGATTTGAACACAGACTTTCAAGCTCCCTTCAGCTATCCAGTCTATCTCAAATGACCAAGACCCATGACCACATATGTGCAAAAGATAAATGATCTCCAATATCCGTATTTTGTGCTGAACCAGCACTCATTAGTTGGTCCAGATCATTATCTGCCACACATCTATATATAATCTGTGCTTGGTTTATATTAAGATATCAAATCTTCAAACTTTAATGAACAGGTTCCAATCTACTCCACCCTACAACTCTTCAGCGATCCATAGCATTGAAAATCTGACGATGGAACGCCCAAATCCCTTGTTGATGTCATTATTATTGTCATACCCATATTGACTAAGTTATTCTGATCCCTCATATATAAGACTTTGTCCATTTAAATACACTGAAAAGTGATGGCGGAATACAGGCTGAATCTGTAATATTTAAATACAAGTATAAATTATATACTTGGAGTTTAAATGTAATTATTAAATTAATATTTAATTTATTAACTATATACTATGATTTTTATTTCCAACACTTAAATTAGGCAGCAGTTTTCATTTTTTAAATAAAAAATGGAATTATACTTATCTAAAACATGATAGTAAAAATGATTATTAAAAAATTGCAACGTGTGTAAATCCAATTGGAATTAAATTGAAGAGAAAGACTAGAGAAAGAGAAAAAACCTTGAATAGTCCTTTTATTGGGGTAGCATTGGATTTTTAATTTTTTTTTCTCTTCAATTTTTTTTTAGAAGAATTTTGATTTACATAATACAGATCAGAGCTTCTCAAACTGAGAGCCATGGCCCTCGAGCACTCACAGATTTTCTCAATGGATTCTATAAAAACAAATTTAAATGTTTAAATAAGAAATAGATAATTAGATTTATTTTTATATAGAGATATATTTTAATGTGAAAATTTACATGTTACACTATACAGCATAACTTAATAGTCACTCCGTTTTATAATTCATGTACACCAGTACTATAAACACTGGGAATGTCCTTACTTGCACAATTTATTGATTACATCCTTGTAACGAATATCACTGGTACTAGTGCATTTGATAATTCTTATTTAAAAATTTAATTCTGGAATGGATAAATGGCTAATAAAAACATATATTTGTAGAGATCAATTAGTTAAAAACAGTGTCGCGTATTTTGTTTTCAATACCAGATGGCAGGAGTCTGGAAATGTCATATTAAAAAATATATAAATATGATACTTTCTAATTGAAATGCAGATTTGTGCTTTCATATAATGATTCACACAAACCAGTGTCAGTAATCTGCCAAAAACAGTGTCAAATGATTGTATGAGACTTGAAAAACTTAGTCAATATTTAGATGCTGTGCATAGTATATTTAATTTAAAATTAAGATAATTGAATTTTTTGGGAGAGAGACTGAAGAATTAAAATGACAAATTAGCGAAAGCTTCTTTGAAATGGCTTTATTAATACAAGATGAAGATCTTATCAGCAGCCATAAAAATTGGAGAAACTATTCATGGTTCTGAATTATTGAACTCTTTTAAAATAATTCCTGTATCTAATGATACAGTTAAAAAAAGAACAGATAACATTGCCAATATTATCATGAATCAAGCAAACTAATAATGTTAATGATGGTAATTTAATATTTTTTTATTAGATACCTGTATAATTTGCAAATTTACAAAGACGTGCTGTATTATAGAAATCAGTCAAGCATAACTAAAGAAGAGATATATTTGAAAAGATGAATAACTTTTTTATACAAAATGATGTTGAATGGCAGAAGTGCTTTTGGGTTTGCACTAATGGAGTTGCATAATTGGCAGAATTTCAGGATTTATAATTTAAAAGGTTTGTCTGAATTAAAGATATCCTCAGAGAAAACTATTATTTTCGACATATAGAACTCAATTCCCCCCCCCACCTTACGCCATCTAACTTTAATTTTAACATTATTTTAGGATTGGACCCAAAGTGATAAACAAAATTTTAATAGCATTCATTTAATGATTCACCTGGCTGAGAATATTTAGGCGATTTTTAAACATAAAATGTCATATATATATATAATCTTTACTTTTTAATTTCCCCAAATCTGCGATCTTAAATCATTTACTTTTTTTTTTATTAATTTGGGAAATGTTTTCCCCCTCCACCAACTGCAATAATAATATACTAAGAAAAATAACATTTCAAAACTTTCCAACCCGGCAAATGTACAACTTTATAATAAACAAGTTAATTAATTAAATGATGCTCCTTAATAACAAGAGACTTAGCTAAATTTAAACACATTTGCAGAGTTGTATAATAAAATTAATGGCATATTACTTGAATGAAACAAAAAGAAATATATATATTACAATTATATAGAAAATCAATGCCGCACTATTTTAAAATAAGAATTTTGCAAGGCTAATAGAGAATTATATTAGTTTTATAAAGAATCATGGAAAGTGGATTAAAGATTACTACATAGGTAATTTACTTTTCTAATAATGTGCATTTAGTTTACATTAAATTTTAGTCACAATGAATATACATAAAATATAGAAGATAAATGTGAGGCGGCATTATTACCTTCATAATACTTTCTTGAGTCCATGCTGGTGTAACAGTTCATTATTTTGATGTGGTCAGAAATTAATGGCAGGTAGCATGCTTTTCCAGATCAAATTCAGGGCACAGTTAAATAGTTCAAGGTTTCATTTAATTTCTAGAAGCACGTCCATAAAGAGTGGCTCAGGAACGGCCAAAGGAAAGATGCGATGGTTGACTCCTCAGTCATGTCTATGGTAACGGACGGCGTGAAATCATTTAAACAAGCTCTTTCTAAAAAACTAACACTTGAAAAGCCAAAAGAATAATAATCAATCAATCCAATTTTTGCCCTATTTATATGATCCCTTGGAATATTGCAATATACTTCGAACTTGTGGCCTGAAGCGATATATAATTTTGGTACAATAGCTCATTTTCTACAGCAAGCCCACCTTTGTTTCATAAGGAATTAAAGATAATGCAATCGGTCTGAAAAATTCTCGAACGATTGTTTCACATTTTAATGTTTGTAAAGATCTCTGAGATAGATTAATTATAAGTTAATGGAAAAGTGACTTTTATTCATAGCACTTTTGGTTTATTTGACTTATACTAATTAATTTTCCTCTCTTTTCTTTGTTTTAAATTTTATAGTAATGTTTCTAGAAATTTCCAACGCGATTGCGTTATCTTGTGCTGCCATGATGAATAAAATATATAAAACTTTACATACATATTTCCAATTATTTCATATATACATTATTAGTACATTAAAAGTGTGTGTATAATTTGATGAAATCTATCTGTCGTTGCGTGGCCACGACTATTGATTCACTTTCTTTCCCAAATCATTAATTTATTTCTATTCAAAACCGAATTATATTGAAGTGAAAAAAAAAATTATGGCTATTTACGTGTACAAGCACAGAGAGATAGACTTTGAACCCTGTTAGATGGTACAATGATTATTGATACTCGTGAAGCATAATCTGAGCTTCAGATTATCTGCAATATTTATAAGGATTCTTCAGTGTTTATTTCAAAATACAAAGGATATTAATTATCAATAGATCAACCACAAATATTTACCGTCCAAAGATTGATTGAAAAATATGCCATTGCTCTTAATAAAGCTGATGACCAAATGAGAGAATTGAAAACCATGCTCATGTTTATTTTGTTTCTCAATTTTGATTTTATATGTTGTTCACAATTTTTAGGTATTGTTAATTTTTATATGGGTGTATATATGTTTTTAGTTGCATCATGCTCTTCAGCAGCGAGCTCAGAAACGAAGCAGTTTAACTCTGACCATGGATCAAATCAGTCCCAAACTAAGCAGTTTGAAGTCTACTGTGATCGCAATGCCCGGTATTAGCAGTAAATCAAAACAAGTAAGTTATCTGGAATGACTATTTCCAACTTTTTATTTATTACAAACAGAAATAAATATTTAATAGGAGTATGATAAATGGAAATTATTTGCAATGATTCTGCCAATTTTATTATGATTTCAATTCTGAAAGATTTGGCAATCTGCAAATTTGATTTTCTGTTTATTAACCATTTGCAACTGTAATAAAATAATTTCTTCCTTTATATCCTTTTTTTTTTTCCGTTTTTAAATATTATATTATTTTACAAATAATTAGTAAAATTGCTTTATTATTATATTTATAGTCATGTTCTGCCTCTATTTGGTTCTGAACCTCCTATCGATACCAAAGTTTGATCAGGAGCACCCTTTTATAGTATAAGATTTTAATATATATAGGCATAATAATTTGTAGAATGTGTATATATATATGCATTAATGGAAAAAAACTAAATAATGCTGCTATGAAAATGACAGTATAATAATAAATAAGTCTAGAGAGAGAAACAAAACAACCACATGATTGATTCAGTATGCCAGGCCGAAAAAAAGTCATATACAATAGGTGCGCATATGAAATTTATGAAAATTTTCTAATTTTTTTTTTTTTTAATTGATTAAAAAAAAAATTTTTTTTATTTCGTACATTTTTATACAACAACCAACTGAAATTATGGATAATAAATTCACAGATTGAGGGAGGAGATATTATTTATATTTTTTCAAATTTTATTCTTATTTTAGACTATAACGGACGGAAAGATTCTCATCATACACCCCCCTAATATCCATCATACCAGTCACGCCAGTCGCTAATTCGATCTTTAGCGGTGTGTAGTCCCCCTACACCGAGCATCCACGTTCGTCGCCAGATATAACGGACAGAATGATTAACACTTGGATATATCTATCAGATTCAGCAATCAGCTGGTTCGATCACAATGTATGATCAACTTACTCAAAGTATTTATGTGACGAGCCCCAAATGTTGCTGATGCCAAATATAACGGACAGAACGATGACCACTAGCCCCAAAAGTTGATGACGCCAGATATAATGGACGGAATGATTACAACTAATCCCAAACATTGCTAACACCAGTATAATGGGCAGTAAGTACTCTTCAACAGTCATAAACTAACCAAGTCCAATGATGGTGCACCAGATGTAATGGATGGTCAACTAACTTGCAGACTGTACTACTATGCAGATGTAGCTATATGGTGTGGGGATAAGTTAATATGCTCTAATTTATTACCCCTAATGAAACAATCTGCAAAGACCTACCAGGCTTAGAAGGGAAAAAAGTTGAATCCAACTATGTTCAGACTGTGGGTCATCTGATAAAGTGCTAATGAAAACCCGGTGAAATACTTAACCAATGATTGCATACCCTTTAATTGACTAACTCTATCCCTATTTAATAATATTAAATGCAATTTAGGTTAGTTCATCCACTTTCCCTTTTTTTTAATTCCGTTATGCCCTAATATTCAAGCCCAGAGAGAATATTGCTTTTAACTCCATTAGCAGGCATGAACAGATATATACACAGCAACTCCTGCACCTATATATAGGTTATAACTAGCATTTATTATATTTGTTTTATTTTCAAGCTTTTATATAATAAGAAAAATAGATGAGTGTGCATGTATAATTATTTATAAACTGTGGAATGTCAGGACAACTCAATAAACCAGAGACCGGAATAATACAAACTCTCAAACATTTATTAACAATAATAAATATCAAGTATAACAGCAATAGTAATGATAAAAAAAATTAAAAAAAACGTATAATAATCATCATATGTATATGTATCACAAATGAACCTCTACCATCTTACTAATTAATTATCCTCTAGATCCAATCCTTATACCCCATGGTACAAATCCACCTATGTCACTCATTCTCTACAAATCATAATTATATAGAAAAATCAACTTTAGTTATTTAATATAATTGAGATGCTGGCTAGCTAAATTATATATTTACAAATGTTAATCTATTTAATAAGTTTCCTCAATTTATATATATGATAGAGACAGATACCAGTTGATTAGTCAAACATACTGGAAAATATACGTACACGGTTAATCACAAAATAAAACATATAATATGTATTCTGTATAAGTGTTGTAATTTAACCTATATATAAATTTAGAGAATCTTACCTCAATATTTATGTGGATAACCTGATGTGAAGCAGGTGGTATTACCTAAATTTTATTTATAATGAAAATATAAAAAAAAAAAATATCAAAATGAATAATCCCCCCCCCCCTTTTCTTCTTTGCTAATTCTGAAAAATGAGGCTTCAGCATCAGAGTGTGAAAATACAACAGATAGTATGAATAAAAAAAAAAATAATAAACAAACAAAAATTTACAATATTGATTTTTTTGATTAAAAATTGTAATTGGAACAAAGTTCATAAAAATCATCATAATAAAAGTAGTAGTAGTTGATATTTAGGCAAGTTGTTCTTCAAAGCAGTTTCACTTAGTAAATCATTCTCCTTAGCAAGGATAGATAGGTACAATGGTGTCTCCTGTAGTTGTGTTTAATGGTAAACATCTTGATCCCCATTTGATTCACCATAAAGTATTAGAATCCTTGTTTACTTTTGACTGTAGGCATCTTTTTGTGTGTTTACAAGAAAGTAGAAATATATAGATATAGATATAATACAGCTGGCAGGAAATACCACGACACACAATAGCATGTTTTGCTCTAGCCCATTTTCATATTAAAGTACAATTTAATAATTATTTATAATCATATATTTTTATTGAATAGTATTGAAGCGCTTACATATATATTAAGAAAACTATTTCATTTTTTTTTCCTTTTCCAATTTCCAGCAAATTTAATTCTCGTTATTGTTTTTGAAAAGATTTTAAAATATTCAAATTTACTCCAACAACTTTTAAAACACGATTTAAATATTTAAGAATTAATCAGTTATTCTTACTTCTTATTTCACTTTCTTTCCTTTGAATTTAATAAACTTTTAGTTACAGCATTTGACTTTTAAAATGTTTATAATTTAACTAAAAGTAAAACTCCATTTTAGCGTTCTAAATTTTATTTTTTATTGCTGTCCTTTGTTACAGGTGCTATAACAATAAGAAGAACGATTTGTAAACTGTCTTTTGTTTTTATACATTTCACGCGCGTAAATTTCCAGAAACGCTGATATCTTTAACTGCCTATTGTTTAAATACATTTAGATTTATTATAAATAAAAAATAAAAATAAAACCAGTTTTATTTTCACACACATGTACCCACCTAATTAACTTCAGGTCATCCCAAATTCATTTAACTACAAATTAATATTCAATTTTAAATTTAAAAATATATATATACATTACAGTTTATTTAATCAAATAGTTTAATATATATATATACAATATTACTTTCTAAAATATTGATCGTATTTTATTTATTATAACTTAGTAATTTATTGTGTATTATATGTATATAGGTAATAATAATAAATAACAATAATCTTTCCCATTATTAATATAAATTCCAAATGGATTGGGTTCAATAATTAGGCTTGACCCTTTTAGGAATGTGTGCATTGTAAGCTACCCTTTACAAGACGTATCTTTCATCTTAATTCAATTATGTCACAATTATGCATCAGCCCAGAAGTCAGACTATATCTTACTCTAGATGCATTTTTGAAACAATCAGTTCATTGTTTCCCAAGTGAATAAGACATACTGTAACAGAATGAGGTATCGGGATGGTCGTACCTGAGATGATGAAAAATCATCATCAACCCCAGTTCAAAAATAAATATTTTAAATAATGAAATTTAAAGTATATATTTTAAGATATAAAATTAAAAATAATAATGTAAGAGATATTATCACAAAAATATATGAGATGTTAATATTACAGAGAGAGCTTGAGATCTCTGAGAGATCAGTCCAGTTAACTCCTTAGAGCAACTATAATTAACTATAAATCTACCAGCATTATAATAAATAAAAGTAAGTATAAGTAATACTGAAAAGAAATAACCATTCATCATCATGAATGATCAATCAAAATACATCAATACAATAAATCAACAGTCCATTTTGTGGCTGGATTTGAACAATACAAAATATAAATCAAATCAATCTGGTGATTTGATTTGAAATTGGTCTTCTGTAGAACAGGCTAACTACTGAGCCTTTGCCAGCTTAGGGCAATTATTTGAACATAATTTGGGTGCACAAACTTAGTGCTAATCCATATGAATATACAACCAGAAAACAGTAATGGTGGAACATTAAAGCATGCTGATCATCATCACTGCTCTGGCCACTTAGTACCATTAATGTGCTGGCCAACTAAATTTAGATTCTAATAAAATTAAACTAAAATAAAATGTAATGTATGTGACTTTAAAGAATATACTCTTAGCGCCAACTAGTATGATGATGATGTTTGATGGGAATATCATCATCACTGGTTGCCCAAAACACTAATATACATCCCCTTTTATATAACAGACCATTATGCACGAATCTAGCTCAGAGAACATAAGCTCTTACAGTGAACAAGAGATGATATGATACATATAATATTCTAAAAACTTGAGAATCAAAACCACTGGAATAATTTTAACAATGGAATACAAGTTTATTATTTTTTCCAGGAAATATAGAAAAATATATACAAAATTTTTGTCTGTGATTATTTCTACTTTTCCTTTCAATTTTGTATGTATTTGTGCATATACACTATATTGTGTGCTCTGTAACAGTCCTGTTACAATACATGACTCATATTGTAATTTTAACTTCATGTACACTTTTTTCTTTTTTTGTGGATATACTTTTAATTATATTATAATATATAGATTTCAAACTAGTTGCATCACAATTTTCTGAAATCCTGACCCAAGACGTGAAATGGGTAAATGATCCCCAACATATGCATTTCTTGTTGAACCAGTACACATCAGTTGGCTCAAATCACAATCTCTTACATATATTTTCATTATTTGTTTGGCATTTTATAGATAGCAATTTATTATAGTTTGATTATAAGTGTCAAACTTTTTAAACTCACAACTTTGATGCAAACCACTTTATAGAATTATATTAATGATTTTCATTGATCATTCATTAAACTAAAGATTATCTCTAGCTTAAATATATTCTTTAATTCACATTTAATTAATAATCTATGTATAATGTTAGAGGGGTATTAACACCTGAGTTATAATAAATTCATGAATTGGGGTGAGGGGGGTATTTATATATATAAAGCTGATAAACTCTAAAGGAAAGCAAAAAATGATTAGTAACCACATAAAATTTAGAAATATATATGTAAAATATCACAAATGTCTTAGTAAGTGACAGCCATCTGAGAAGGACTTAGTTTGGGTTCTGCTACTCTCTATTTCGCTTTCTTTTGATATCAATACTTCATTAAAACAATTCATTGTTATTTTGCCTTTCATCAACGCAATAACATTTTCCTATAATAAACCTACTGAAGTGGGTGGCAAAGTGGATATGATTGTCCTTTTTGTAAACTTGCGTATACATAGTAGGCTGAGCATGTTTTATTAGTGATTTTATTGTGTTAAAAGTCATCTGTTATACTTTTTAAAATCTCCCTAATAGAATTTTTTTTTTGTTATTATCACTTAATTTTTAGTTTATTGAATGAAATAAGTTCAAAACATTTGAATCAATAATAATCTTTTATTCTTTCCGTAATTGAGCACTCAAAAGAAACAATAATAATGCATTCAAGAAAATAATGATTTCTAAATTCACTGGCAGATGTATTATCTGGAAGTTATTCAACTTGAAATATGTCTTATGATAATAGTTGGGATATGATAACTGATAAATCATTTCGTAGTAATAAAAAGATAAATTACAAAACTTGATGCATTTTCCATGCTAGGAAAGGAATTTTGCTGACTTATCTAAACGTAAATCTTAGAAGAGATTCTTAGTTGAATGAGAGCTGGAAAATTATGTGCTAATGCTAGTATCTTATTCCGTATAATTTTTAAATTAAATTATTAACTTATTTATTTAGTTTATGAGTGTCATAGTCAGCTATTTCGATAAAACTCTAAAAGTCACAGTAATATTATCCACACCAAACAGAAATATCTCTACATATTAATATTAGAAAATTAGCTTTCTTTTTTATTAGGTCATTCAGTTTTTCTACTCTATGCATTTTGAGACTGAAATATGCTATTTTTATTGGAAATAAACACGGTGTTCATGGATAGTTTTGAATCCATTGGTAAAAACTAATAATATCGGGAAGATTTAATCCAGATAAAAGAAAATATATTTGAGACTTTATATGTGAAAATCATCTACCTTCACCATAATTATTTTATAATTAGATTCGTTTCTCTGGTCGAATTTGTACACAGGAGGTCTTCACTGCCTATGTCCAATTGTGAAACTTTATCAGTTATTATTGGAAAATTGTATTTTTTAATAGCTTCTACTTGTTTTCTGCATAGTACTTTTTTTTCCTGATGTATAGTGGAAATAAACATGTTGGGGGGGGGGGGTCTTAGATAAGAACAATATTTAGAAGTAAAAAGATTTGAATGTGCTAATGAAAGCTGGTCATATTGTATTGTATTTATGTTCCCAAGTAGTAACAGTTAGGTTTTTTTAAAAGTTTGAAACTACGATATCCGCTGTATCAATATACACTGCTTCAGTTATATGTTATCCAAAGAAATATAAATAAAGAAAAAATAAAAACAGAATTCATAAACTTTGTAAATTTTACAAAACTGTAACATGATACAAGAGTAGCCATTTTTGCGTGATTTAAGTAATTTGAAAGCATGTGCATTTTTTTCGTCACTTTTTCTCCAGAAGTTTGATGTAATACAGTACTACTTTTCATAAAATATTTTCTAACAATTCTACAAAATTTAAGAGAATTCGCAGTGAACTTTCCTCAAATGATAACATGAAAGATAACAGTTTAGTAGTGAAAAAAAAAAATCATGTTTCAAAGTGGGTAGAATATTCAGAAAGAATGAATCTGCTGTTAAAGAAATAAGAAAAGCAAATTCATGTCTCTGTCGTTTGCACTGCTGTAGCAGGTAAGATTGTAATTAATTGTGTTTTATGAATCAGAAATGTCACATGGAAGAATGATTTGTAGTCAGGTTGTAGACTTTGTCAGACAGTATAGACAAGCAATATTGTTGGCTGTATCTTGTGTTATTTAGTGCCATGATATAATGATGACCTTGAGAGCTAAAGGTTTCTGGGTCATACCTCAACCGATCACTTCTAGTACTCAAATATTAGATATCTGATAAGCAGTTAACCATTTCATTATAATTTTATTTGCCGTGTGATAATGGTAATTTTTATAGAAGTTTCTTATCATTCAATAAGTCTGTGTAGAATTTTTTTGGTGGATGTTGTTTTATTTTTCCATATATTCCCTTCTCTTTTTTATTCTTACATTTCTGTTCATGTACATAAATTTAAAACATTTCATGCAATTTGCTTTTAATTGGAAGTGAATTGATTTAAATATTCTTAAGAGCAGAATTCTTTGCCAATTGTTGTAATTTCGAGTATATTAAATCTTTCGTACATAGTAAGAGAAAATGGATGAAATTTTAACAATATAATTTTTTTCCCAAGATATACAATATATTACCTCTGTTCCTTTAATCTTATATGTTCAACTTAGATTTAGATGACTTTCAATTAGGAATGTTTGAATTCTAAGATTGATGAGATGTTTTATATTGACATTGAAGAAAAGGACATGACATTAGAAGATCAATAATTGATGGAACAAAATGTTGATTTAAGGATTATCTCTGTGCTACATCCATCCAAATGGAAGATTCTTCCTACTCTATATTGTATACCATGTGCATGTAAGGCACTCACTATTAGAAATCAAGAATCTGTCCTTCTCATTGCTTACTTTGGAATATGGGTTCAGAAGTAGATGCCAGCTGTCTAATTTATTAAACCTATGAAGAAGTCATTGATACTGCTAGTATTACATGTACAGATGATTTATTTTGAAATAATATAAATTTTCTTGATTATTATTGTGAACAAAATATTTTAAGAAGAGTCTCATAGTTTAGTGGTTAACATATCGCTTGCTATTTGCATGACCTTGGCAGAAATCCTTGTGATATTAGAGCTTTTTTTTTTCTAAGTAGACGAGAACTTCCAAGCAAGCTTTGATTAATTTTTCATGCTGCTTAACAAGGAGTCAGCTATCCAATCATCAACTGATAAATAAGTATCTACATATTTTTACATAATGGGTTAAAAAAAAAAAATCTATTAAACTCTCAGTTGCTGGAAGTCAATCAATCTAATGAAGAATAGGTTCCCTCATTTCCTATATTGAGGAAAGCTGGAAATGATTTGCCTTACTGCTTTTTGTAATACATATGGTTCATATATAAGTTTTTTAAAAAATAATAAAACAGCTTTTTTTATAAGAAGACCATTGCAGGACAAAAGCCTCTCCAACAGGCCCTCAGAAAATCAGTGAAGGAAAAGGCATTACTCACCATACTTGCTAATTTTTGAATACTGAAGGTTCGAGCATTTTTCCAGTCTTGTTTTACTCTTTTAAAAAGTATTGCTTGATGTCCCATTTTCTGACTAATGTTGTATTATTTCCCATATTGACTTTGTTCCAAACCCTTATGGGAAAAATCTTGTCTCTTGGAAAAAAATTAACTTGGCCTGCATTCAAATTGCAAGTCATGGCATGGCAGGTGGATGCATTACTTTTGCACTATGAGTCTCTTAATATATATATAAATAAATATGCACTCACTAATAATTAATTGATTTTTTTTTTTGTTAATATTTGCATTTCAGGTTGTAACTATTGAGTCTGTTCATAATAACCTTTCCATTTTACCTACCAAGACCAAGCCAAAGAAGCTAGCTATTTTTGGATCTGACGGCAAACGGTATGTAAATAAATTTCACTTACGAATGTAATAAAGTTTATTATAAGCGATAGTTTATATTTTGTCTTTGTTAACTCCAGAGATGTTTTTCTTTTTATGAATATTCTGAAGAAAAAAAAAATATATAGTTCTGTTTTAATATACTTATATATATATGCAAGGAAATCAAGTCATACATCACGTGACTTACTTTAATAAGCTTGTATTACAAATGTTATATAATGAGGTTAATAGCTCTTAACAAAAAATATTCAGAAAAACTTGTTAAGAGCTATTAACACTCATTATATAATATACATATATATGATTTCATACTATTCTTTTTGGGAGTATGAAAACATCATCCATGAAAAAATTAGAATTAATTTATATATAAGTAATTTACAAATACTATTTACCCTTTGACATTTTGTAGAAATAAAGTTATAATACAAAAGCATAGTTTCTATACCTGCTGTCACTGGTAAAATATTAAAAACGAACACAGTTTATAAGTTACTAAGATAATTCATGAGCAAAATTAATAAAGAATCAAATATTTAAGAGAACTTGCAAACAGTGTCCACCCTTTAACATATGAATGCCAATCTATTTGTCATTATTATACAACAAATCAAAGATCAGGTAAAAATGGTCGTAAATCATTTTTAATCTGACATAAGTGATTGGCATTGAGATAACAAAAGGTCGGTATTTAAATGATTCTTTAGGAATGTTATTTGTTAATTATCTTAGTAACATAGTCGGACTTGTTTGTCCTATGAATGGATTTATATTCATAATCTTAGGTATTTGGTAAGCCTAAAAATTATTTATGTGCTCATTAAAAATCATTGTGTATATATATTTATATAAATGCCTGTCTTACATTTTGACAAATGTTATAATAGTTAGCATTAACACAATCTCTTAAAAACCTTTTTTAAATTTATTTATATAGATACGCATACTTATTTAAAGGTTTAGAGGACTTGCATCTTGACGAACGGATCATGCAGTTTCTTACTATAGTCAATAATATGTTCGCCAAGAGTAATAAGTAAGTCAGTGTTTTTTTAATGTACATATTTCTGCTATTTTTTTTTTTTAATAATTCAAACTGCTTATAGGATACTTGTAAGTACATTTATTCAACAACCAATCATTTGATTTCATTTATACTAGATTGTGTCTCTTTTTAAAATATCACAGTGTTAAAATAGGACGATCATTAAACTGTAACGAACTTAGCACTGAATTATTGCATTATTCTGTCTTAAAATGCTTTTACTATAAATGTTGTTTGTTTGTTTGGATTATATTTTACAACCGAATTTTCACATACTTTTATCGAATGGACTCCATTCAAATTTTGTGCAAATGTTAGGTATGGATGACAATGCAATATGCACTGAAATATTTTAATATTGTCTAACCAGTTTGTCCAGTCTAATTGTTGATTGGTCAAATTTCAAAATGCACAATGTAATTTCGATAAGTTTTCAGTGACGTGCACTAGATAGTCATTTATTTAATTTTTAAAACCATAAAATTGAATATTCGCTAAAAAACGTTTACAATTAATTAAAATAGAAAAACAAATAAAGGATCTACTCTTAATTTCTTTTGATTATTTAACTAAAAACTTAGGTTTTTAAAATTTTGCCTTCATAAATAAATAATCTTGTAAATGATTTATAATGTTCATGAATTTTATTTGAAAAACTAGAAATACAGACATTGTATACATTCTTCTGTTAACTAAAAAGTAAACACAATACAAAAAAAAAAGAACACTTTTATTTAATTTAAGGAGTGATGCACTAAAAATCAAAAAATATTTTTTTCTTTGACCATAATTTGGGTTGATATATTCAGCTTGAAATAAAACGGAGGTGAGGGTGTTCATATATTAATTAATTTTTGGACACTCCCCGCTTTTATTTCAAGTTAAATATACCAACCCAAATTGCAGCTGAAGAAAAAAATTATTATTTGGCTTTAGTACATTAGTCTTCAAATTAAAAATGAAAGCATTCTTTTATATATGTTATTATATATAAAAGTAAAATAAATAAAACAACTTTTAAAATAGCCTGTATCAGGGCAAAAATATTAACATTTCTTAAAGCGGCTGTGAAGGAAAAGAGGCCAATTACTAAGCTTGACAACTTGTAGGTAGTGATAATTTGAGCATTTTTTCATCTTTGTTTTATCATTTAAGAGTAGCTAGTTACCCATTTTCTGACCAATATTGGATGGTTATTTGGATTGGCTACGGGATAATCATTTGAAAAAAAATCTTGGGCTTGCTAAAAAAAAGTCAAATATATTTGATATAGATTCAAACTCAAGTAAGCGGAGGCTCTGGCAGTATCCCCCCCCCCAGGCTAATTCTTGATATGCATATATGTTAATATACGAACCAGTTTTATATATATTCAGCAGCAAAATTTAATATTTTTTAAATGTATTTGATTTTTAAGTCTATTGATTGGTTACGAATATTGACGTATTAAAAATAAAAATAAATCAATTTGTCATTTAAAAAGTCATGTGACTTTTTTGAAAATAACCAATATGCCATTCTTAAGTCTTGATCCAGTGATTGTTTTGCTTGTGATTCTGTGTATCACTGCACTAAAGATATTCAAGGCTTATTCAAACCTGTCACACATATAATGGTCAAATAATAATATGCTGACCTTTTGAACTCAAATTATTATTTTAATTCTGGATGAAGCACAGTTGTTTATTGATTCTTGGATATTTTTTTTTAAACATGTCATATTGATTGAATTTCACAGTTTCTATACTGGTTTCATAAAGAAAATAATAATCAAAATTAATTATTATACTTATTGGTATATTTTTTTTACTTAACGAAGTTCTCTCGCACATTTGTTACAAACTGTTGGTTTGTTTCTCTTTTAGTGTTGTTTTTAATGCAGCATTATTTTTGTATTTACAAATTTCTGTTATTATAAAACATTGAAATTGTTTTGATGTCTTATATAGTTTTTATATTTAATAAATTACAAATATAAAACTGTTAACAATAATAGCAATAACAAGTTGTTTATTTATAATGTATAAGAAATGCAAGTGTATGTGGTAGTATTTACGAGAAGGGTATAGAAAATCTTCTGTTTTAATTTGTTTAATTATAGAATGCATGTAATTAAAAAGACCGGAGAGTATTTGTAAGAATTAGGTCAAAGCAAAGGAAATATAATAATATAACTTATATAAAAGATCAAAAAAAGTTTCATTATTGTAATTAAAATAAACATAAAAGTGAAACATATTGAAGAAAAAAAAAAAAATCTCTTCTTTGTAAATATATTCTACATATGTATATGTGTTTACGCAAAAAAAGGGTTTTTGTTTTTAAAAAAATGTTTTGAAACTCTTTTATCCATAGCTAATATATGGCTACAGTTCGTTTTTGCTATTGTTTTGTAATTTATTTAAATTATTGGCCTGGGAAGGCTGACGAACCAAGAATGCCAAGTAAATGATTTTGCTTCTGCATATTGTTCTTCAAAAATTGTCGAATTATTAAATAATTTCAATCTTAATAGTAAAACCTGATCTGAAATGCAATATGATATACATCATGAATAACCATGCTAAATTATAATATGCTTTAGAAAAAGGTATTATAGCAACATATTTTTGAGGAATTTTATAAATGATTAGATCATACAGTTAAAATAGAATATAAACAATTAACTTTTATATTAGAAACATATAAATATCGTAACCGGTTGGGTTACATGGCACACAATAATGTGTATGTGCACATATATATATATAAAGTAAAGGAAAAGTAGAAATAAACACAGACAAAAAATTTTAGTAGATATTTTCTACTTCCTGGAATATAATAATCATAATAAAGGCTTAAATAACTGGATTAAAAATAAAATTTTATTGTAAATAAACATTTAGAAATAGGTCTAAATAAATATTATTTTTATTCTGATTTTGAAAACATATGTTTTATGATTTGATTTCTATTATCTATTTTAAAATCAATTTTAATTAATTAAACAAAGTTTCTATTTAGTAGAAATCTAAAAGTAGCTTTTGAGTAAAAAAATTTTTAATCAAGATAAAAAAGGGCAGTTTTTAATTGAAAACCGGGTTGTCGTAGAATAGCTGCTAAATCCCACTCGATGGCGCAGTTATCACGCTAAAATTATAAAATATGATCATTCACGGGCCGTTAATTATAATCATTTTGATGTGTTTTTTGTAATGCGAAAATAAAAACAAAAAGGAAATCGTCTTTTTTAAATATTACTTAATTTTAAATATTATTTTTTATTAACGTATACAAATTAAATAATAATAATAAATGTAAAATAAAATAAACAAATTACAATTTGATTCGTCTTTTTTAGTTTTTTTTTTATTAGAAAAAATCAATTTTCTATCGGAGATTTTTTTACTGGGTTACGGCTTTTTTTGTTGTTGTTGTTTACCGCTAGTTTTTATTTCAAATAGAATGATAACTAAAAGTAAAACTTGTTACGTTTAGGGTTAGGATTAGGGTTAGCTTTAGGGTTAGTTTACGGTTAAAATAAAAAATATCAAATTCGTATTTTTGTAAATATTTTTTTTTTTACTAACATCTATAAAATAAATGATAACAATAAACGTAAGCTATATTCGACAAAGAATAACAGTAGTCGGAGAAAAAGAAAGAAACTAAAACTTTTTTAAACAACGACAAATATATATATATATAAAATGTTTATATGACATTTAAAAAAACAGTGTACAATTGTACTTTTCTTACTGGATATTTTTGTGTTAACGCTTTTTTTTTTATTTCAAAAATATACACACGGGTACAATCTTAAAATGTCTTGTGGAATGTTACGAACAGTACGTTACTTGACTTGTTACCTAATTCCAAATAACTTTATACATATATCTCGTCAACATTTACTACTTAAAACTTCAATACACTATGGTGTAAAAAGTCTGTTAATTATTACTTTACAAAATCTGAACATTTCAATACTTTAAAATAAAAAAAAATCCAATGAAAACAACATTTCCATCTAATTCAAAAAAACACACCCTCTCCCCGAGCCGTAATCATTTTATAAACTGTGCGAATTCGGAAAATGTATTTGCTGCGTAAAACATACATGCTGTACTGCGACGCGACATAGCGGCCTGCAATCTGTAGCACAACAAAAAAGTTGTATTATAGAAAATGCAGGTTCGAAGGTGTCGGCCGTGGACATGGCATTTTTATGTGTTTTAGCGCGAAAACAGCGCCATCCAGTGGGATATATCTGCTCATCGACGACAACCGAAAACCGTTTTTAATGTAAGGTGTTTTTATCACATCAGATGACTTATAAAAAAAGATGATAAAAAATATCAGTTCAGTCTGGTTTAAATTTTTGAAGAGCAGTTGACTAGAAGTTCTGCTATAGTTTGCAGTACTGCTGAAATTGGTTTTCCAGATTTAGAGAATGAACATGAAGTAATTGAAAGCAGGATAGTAGATCCAGGAGCTGCTATTATTTGCCTTCGCAGAAGTTTTGATTTATATGAAGCTGGATCACTTCTGAACAAATGAGGACAAAATAGCTTGCTGGCATGAAGCTTAACAAATCCTAGTTTAAGTGGAACCAACTACAGAACAACTCTTACCTGATAATATTTGTCGATGATGACAAGCCAGTCTACCAGCTTGCCAGAGAAACCATCAGTGGATGAAGAATTAATTATATGTATCTATTACAGCTATATGCAGAGAAGTACAGATAAACGTATATATAGCTGATGAGTTCATTTAAAATCCTTAAAATGACTTAAATTTATAATTTAACCTCCAAAATTGCAGCTAAACACCCCTTACTTTTCAGCATTTTCTGACATTTTTTTTGTCTCACAAATCAACGTAAAATATATGATAAAAGGTTTATTACTTATCAAAAATAACAAATTTGACTTTATTTGATAGATATTTGTGTTTATTACTGAAATAAATTTTAAATGTTCACATTTTGTTTCTGTAAATATTAAAAAAAATTAGACTAATCAAAACAAAGAAGTTATATATCACGTTTCTAGAAAGATTATTTTCAGTTTATAAAATCAACGAAATATTTCTTGATTTTTATTATTTTTAAACACTTGAAACATATAATTATTTATTTCTCTTATATCTATTGAATTATGCTTTAAGTGTTTAAATTTTTTGAATATTTATTGCAAAATTATGATATTTTCTTTACTCGTAAATATAGTTTGTTTATGTCATAGCTTGTCTTCTAATTTGCTTCCGGCCATATTTACATTAGCTGCTAATACAACATTATATTTCTTGATATCTAATAAATATAGTGTAAATTATTTTTAAAAAATATCTAAAACCGTAATTTTGCAAATGAACACGTTTTTGCGTCATTGAAAACTTCAATGTCGTAAAATGCCGAACGTTTTACAGCCTTGTCAACAGACAGTGGCTGACCATGTCAGAGCGGGGCTTATGTCTATTGTAAGAGTGGGAATTTTGAATTTCGTGTTTTTTTCGGGCAATTTTTTTTTATAATAAAATATACTGTTTTACACACATTTTAATGTATAATACTTACGAAAAAATTCACCAGGGGGAAAATTGGCCAAAAGACAAAATTATTCGTCCAAACTGATCGTGAGGTTAAAGTAAAACAAATGAATAATTTGTTTGAGTCACATATCTAAAAGAAAAAACATAGACAATTTTATATATATTTTTTATAAAGAAGTTATTTTAATATTTCTTAAAAAGACTTTTTTTTCAAACCTATATTTTTAAATTTAAAAAAAACCTTATAATTAAAAGTCAACCTGTGGTCATGCAACATATATAGAAATTATTTTAAAATTTATGTTTTAAAAGAAAAAACAGATTTCAGAAAATTTTTTAAACTTAAAAAAAATAGGAAAAGAAAGGTATTTTAAATTTAAAATCCCGTCAAAAATTAATCGATCAAAACAATTACCTGAAAAAGAAAAAAATCGACTTTATTTTGTTTATAAAAAAGAAAATTTTATGAAAATATTTATAATTAATTAATATCATCTATAATTTTATTTGTACATGTTATATGCATGCATTTATATGAAAAATATATTTTAATAACTTTTATTATTGTGTCAAATTGAATATATGGTATAAACGATAGTGTACACATACATTTCTATATGTGCACACATATATGTTAATAGATATCTGTATCGTTAAAATGTAGTAACTTAAATTTTTAATCATTTATTATTTTATGACGATTGAAATATAGTCATCAGATGTACTGCATTCTGTGGGGGGGGGGGATATATATCAAGTATGTTAGGTAAATACATTAATATATTCCACTGATATGCGGATATATATATATACAGTTTAAGTAAACCTATCATAAAGTATTTGTATTATTAAAAATATAAGCTAAAAATGTTTATTTTATAACAAGTCAAATGTGTTCAGAAATTACACACGCACACATGTATATCTGCTTATATATCTCAGGGTTTGTCAAATACTTATATGTAAATTTAATCTTTTTTTTTAAATGTCAATTCAAACATGTTCATTTTATATCAAGTCACATGACCTGTGTGCTGAATGGATTTCAGGTAAACCTAATGGAACATATATATATATAATCATAATATAAAGTTGTAATAATTAAATTTGTAAAACGTATACTCGTTGCATAAAGTAATATATATTAAGGCTACTGCTCTTTTTTTTTAAATAAATCTTGTGTTAAGATTTGCAGAGGTCCCTACTGTCATTTTTTCAGGTGCACAGTCTTAATGTTATAGCCTTAATATAAATCATAATAGCAACTTGAATTTTGTATATTAATCATGTAAATCACAGTGTGATAATTTTTTTCTATTATTATATGATAATTAAAATCAGAAGGCTTCTAATTGTAGAGCGATATTCTAGAGACCTTAATATCATTTTTTTTATTGTTAATAAACGTATTCAATTGTTAAAAATTGTATTGCATCATCTCTTGGTCACTGTAACAGTTATAGATCTCATGTTCACTGAGCAGGATTCGAGCATAATGGTCTGGTGTATTAAATGGGGGTATATATTAGTGCTTATGGGCATCCAGATTATGATGATGATGATTGATATATCTTAGTTGGCAGTAAGATTATGTTCATGGTGATGAATGTTTATTTTGAGTATTACTTTTACTTATTGATAATGCTGGTTGATGTATGGTTAATGACACGTAATTGCTCTAAGGAGTTAACTGATCTCTAACTAGAGTGATCTCAGATTTCATGCTCATGTGGTAATATTACTTTACTTTATGTAACAGTATATGCCGTTACATTAATTTAAAATTAGAATAAAAAAATTTTTTTAAGTTCGTAAATAAAAAACTAAAAGCTAAAATTAAAGAGTTGTTCAATGTATGTATATAATATATTGCACAGATCGAATGAAAACTTTAAAGTATTATTTCTTTTTTAAATAAAAAAAAAAAAAAGTATTTGAACATACTTTTTTATCAAAAAAGTACAAGATCTAATGATAAAATATTTTAGTAAATGGAAATGATTGTTTTATAAATCAAACGAAAAGCAAACTAGGCCTTGGGGCTCTTATATAAAAAAGTCAGATGAAATATAGATAAGAGAACAAAAATAAATTAGATGTCCAATAGAAGCAGCAATGAAGGCTCGGACCATAACGAAAATTTGGAACAGGAAACCATTGTTCAGTGAATCCGGACGATTGGTATAAAACGAAAAATATTGAAATTAAGAACAGTGCCAGCTTGATTTTGTGAGAATGGCGATAAGATGCACTTGTCGCCCTCTCTCACTTATTTCAAATGAAATGACTGTAATACCAGGATTGTTCCAGCTAAGGCCACCTTCAGATAGACCGGTCTTCAAATAAAGATTTCGTGGGAATTGACACCAGGAACCGGGAGTTCTTCTACTGTAAGATATAAACAGAAAAATTTTACTAAAAGTAATTAAATAGTTAAGATTTTACTTCATTAAGAACTTTAAAGATTTGACAAGCTTTTAATATTTAGCTAACCTCAATGTTAAAATGAACTTTTATCTGACTTTTAAGTTGTCAAATTAATTATTAATGTTTAATTTTTATACATTTGAGTTTGCTAAAAATTATTTCCATTTTTTTTATTTATTAATATTTATTGTATAAATTATTTAAATGTATTAAATTTAAGTTGGGTATAGATGCTTGCATAGATTCGTTAACGTTTCATTGTGTTTTTATTTTTATATTTGATTAAAATATATAGACATTCAGTAAATAATGATACCTTACGTTGAGTATCTAAAATGTATTTATTCGGATGTCTTTTAAATTATTGATGTCAATGCGGCATCTTATGATGAATGCCATCGGGTTTCTTGTAAATTTCCCTCTGCAATTCCATCAATGACTTTATATTTTGATCGTTTATGTTTATTTTGAAATGTTTTTAACCGTTTGATCTATGTAGCCGATCTATACTCAACATTAAAAAAACAAACTTTTATAAAATTCATCCGCACGAACTTATATAAATGTTAAATTTAAGTCGGGTGTGAATGGTTGCATAGATTCACAAAGTTATGTTTGTTTAAGGGAGGGTAATCTTAGGTTATTTGTTTCGTAGTTAAATTGGGTCAATGGATTGGATATATTGGTGTAATTAGTAGATGTAGTATGAGATTCGCTACGTGCAGGATCACATTATACGCCGCACACCCCCTTTTTGCCTATGGAAGGGGATAGTAAGACGGAAAACGCAGTTCCTTCCTATGGAGTTTTTTTTTTATTGTTCTTGCCAGACAGATGTAGCATTCCTGTATTGGACGAGAGTCAATGTCTTCTTTAACCATGCTGTTCAGATGTACATTCCTGACAGTATGGTATTTGTGCTGCCGTATTTCATTCTGCATTGAATACATCGATGTATCAGATGGATTGACGTCGGTTTGACTGCGAACTTTTGGTCTAAGGTTAAATAAGGGATAGAATATTTTCTTTTCAAATGCAATCTGGTTTGACTGCGAACTTTTGGCCTAAGGTTAAATAAGGGATAGAATATTTTCTTTTCAAATGCAATCTATGTAGTTTATTCATACTCGACACTCTTAAAAAAATATTATTAAATTCATCTGTACGGATGGTTTAAAATTTAAAATAATAATTTAAATTTAGAAGTTAATATTAAAATCTAAAATAATAAATGTTATTTCTCAAATTTTAAATATTATTTATCTGCATTAATAAATGTTTGTGTGTTAATTACTGGCAGTGGCTTCTTTTATTTAATTTTTTTTTATATTTAAGATATAAATTAAATAAAGTTATATATTATTATCTCTGCGTCTCACTGGGCTAGTGACTGGGGCTAACGGTCTATATATATGTAAAAGTTAGATCTTAACAGCGCGTATCTGCCTACTCTATAAATTTTCCAGGTTCAAATGCCTGGTGGCGCCCTGTAGCAGCAGATACGGTAAGACTTTCTTGATCTCACACACCCAGACCATTATATTTAATATATAACATTACTTCTTTTTTTTAATCTTACTTATACAGTACTTAAATATAATCCTTTATACTTTTTATTAAATTTCAATTATTTTGTGAATGCAATCACCCTATATTCACCCCAGAGATTACCATGGATCCCCATCCTGTTACAGTATGTATGTTAAGAGATTTCTATTACACTAATTTTATTTATTTATTTACTGCATCGTTTTTTTTAGATAGTGTTATTATTAACAAAATATAAAGAAACCTGTAGAGATTCCAAGCAAAAGATAGATTCATTTGTGGCTTTATTACGACTTTCATTTCTGCCAGTTAACCATAGATTTGACAATCAGTAATAATGTGATTTGAGGTTGGAATTGATCACATCTACATATGTCAGTGATTGTTAAATTCCATTTATAAAATAGATAAGCACAATGATCATGAGTTATTCTGAATCTGTTATTATATTTCAGTACTGTCTAGAAAAATCAAAACCCTCTGGCTTTACTATTGGATCTAGAGGAAAAAAAATTACTTTTAATGCCATAAGAAGTCCATTTTTAATATCACAATTGAAAAACTAGAAAAGTGGATCTTGATTTGAAATAATTCTTAGATTGGAAAACTATATCTTGAATCATTGACAATTCATCACCATCATCATTTTCAACCTTTACAGGCTTTCCATGTTCAGTCCATCTTGTCTGATCTCTAGCCTCTTTTCTATATCACTCCAGCACATTTTCTTATTTCATCCATCAATCTTACATATGGTCTCTTTCTAGGTCTTTTACAATCTCCCTTTTAAGATTTTAACTATCCATCTATTATCATCTTTTAACAATACGTCCAGCCCAACTTCACGTAAGTCTTTTAATTCTTTCCAACGATATCAATAACACCTGTTTGTTTTTTCCCCTATGTATTTCATTTTCAATCTTTTTTTGTTACTCCCTACATGCATCTTTCTATACTCCTTTAAAGGGTCTGAAGTCTCAGATTCATAAGTAAGAATTGCTAAAACATATTTATTAAAAATCTTCCTTTTCAAACACATTAGCTTATTTTCTTTTAATATTAAGCTATTTTTACCAAAAGCACTCCAAACAAGTTTAATTCTATGATTAATTTCATTTATTGTGGTTCCATCTGTAATAATAACCTGACCAAGGTATTTGTAGTTGTTAACTTCTAACTCATCATTATCAGTCTTTATTTTCTTATTTTGAGAAAATCCATTGAACATTACTTTAGTCTTTTAACATTTACAGGATTGAAAAGGTTCTAAGACATTAAAACATAAAAACATTTTTTACTGAACAAAAGATTAATAACATTCTGATCAAGCCTAAGAATATAATCCCTGTTGAAGCTCAGGGAGTCTATGAAATCCCATAAAGCAGGCGCCCAATTACATATATAGGAAGGAGCAATCGACATATAAGTGCGAGAAAAAATGAGCACATTAATGCGATGAAAAAATTCTCAATATCTTCAGCACTTGCTCTCCAGGTTTTGGACACTGATCATTGCATAGATTTCTCAAATATTAAAATCATATCCACATGCAATAGCCATAATCAAAGAGTATTTAGGGAGGCTATAGAAATATTTAAAAAAAAAAAACTGCAATAACAAATGTGATGAAACAGTAAAAGTATTAACTGTTTGAAAGAGTTTCTTTATGCACATAAATATAAAAAGTATTGCCAAATCTAAACTATTCAACAACTATGTGATTATTTTTTTTCCACCCAGGTGAGGATTGTTTTTGCTGAAATATCAGTGTTTTTATTTTATTAAAACAAGATAGCTCCCATAAACATAATTTATTGGCAATCATAATCTGCTCAATCGCTTTTTAAACCTTTTCTGTGAAAGCAATTTCTGTTTGATATCTGGTCGTGAATCAAAAAGAAACCTCTGCAAAGTAGTAGACTTGAATCTGCCAGTAATATTTCTTTTATTAATATTTGACGATCCAAAAGTTTATATTATTGAAATTATACAACCTTTATATTATAATTAATTAATAAAAATTGTCTTTTCATCTTCTACTTTTCAAAATGATTCATCCATTGATGAATATATAAAATTTGTTCCACTTCTTTCATAATTTCCATAAAAATATATAAAATTTCAACCATATTTTATGTTCATTACCAAAGATATATATTTAGTGATTATTGGATAAAGAAAATTAGTACTTTTAAGTATTTGGAAGTCAATTAACCGATAATGAAAGACCAATTAAAGACAAAATGAAAATTAAAGTGAAATCGGCATTATTTTGTGATCAGTTGAAATTATATTTAAGAAAGAGGCTTGTTAAACATTTAATTTGGATTGTAGCAGTTTACAACTTTTACAATTAGAAAACGAGGGGGGGGGGGCGTTATGAGGCTTTAGATTAGCAGATTTGAAGGCATACATAAAAGATAAGATTAAAAATATCAAATGAAAAACATTGACTATTAAGACAACTAAAAAGCTGGAAAAAAATTACATTGAACGTGCGTTTAGAGTTTGGAGAAATTTTGATAAATATGTTTGAAAGGATTGTGGTAGAAAAGGTATAGAATTAATAAGTTGATTTAGTAAGTGATTATAAAGAGGAATTATCCTAGTATTGATAGAAAAAGAGATTGTAAAGCTTGGAGAGGGTTATATAGGTTAAGTGTGATAACTCATTGGTCTTTCGCAGGTGACTAATATTATGTGTGACATTGTAGATGTAGCAAAAAGATTAGCACCATTTTCTTTTATTTTTTCTATTTTAGACATGGTCTTGTACCATATCATGCTCGACATTACTCCGTCACTCCTTTAGGATCACGTTCGGGTTTAATTCAATGGGTAGATGGTGCAACACCACTTTTTGGATTATATAAACGATGGCAGCAGAGGGAAGCATTAGCCCAGACACTTAAAAATCAGGTAACATATCTGCATTTTAATTTTCACATACATCAAATATATTATTAATTATTGAATAATTAATTTTTTTTCTAAATAGAATTGAAATAAATTCTTAAACTATTTTTTTTTTTTTTTTTTTTTATGCTTAAGTTTTATTTTGTAGCAAATATCTTTTATTTTGGTAATATTTGTGTGACTTAACTGAATTTGGATATCGTATTGGGGTTTTTTTTTATATATTATATCTCGTTATTTCAATTTTAATAGTTGAGAGTTATCTCCTTTATTCTTCGTTTTTGATTTTGCAGTAACAGTAAAGAAAAGACAAAAAGTTATAACTGCTCATTGAAACCATAAATGAAGTAGTTTTTTTTTCATCTAAGCTTGATTAATTTTTCAATGACAAAATATTCTAAACCTTAAAAAAATAACTATACATTCCTAATGCATTTTTCTCAATGCATTATTTACCTCTGTATACTGTTATAAAGGAGCTAAATAGTGCATTGTGAAAACTGCATTAGGAGAAATCTGCTGTTTCTTAAGATTTGATTTTAAATAATGCAAGAAGAGCAGAAGAGTTGTTGAAAGTCTTGGAAAGATAAGATATTCTGAATTGTTTCAATTCTCATTTATGTTTTCTGTTTTGTGATGACTTTCTTTTACTTTTATGCCAAAGATGTTTACTTTTATTCCTGATTGATCATTAACATTCTTTTATTCTGTTATTATATAAT
Source organism: Epiperipatus broadwayi (assembly GCA_028023455.1). NCBI lineage: Eukaryota > Metazoa > Onychophora > Udeonychophora > Euonychophora > Peripatidae > Epiperipatus > Epiperipatus broadwayi. The sequence goes on from JAQFVV010012785.1 coordinate 421,387, forward strand.
CTTTTTGCATTATTTCAGTCAGTTTCTTAATCATCTAATACAGAATTATCAATTTTATATCACTTCGTTTAATGATATACCCATTAATTTACATTAAAAACAAAGATTTTATAGAGTTGTGCTGAAATTTTTTACAGGGTATGTTACATTTTTTAAGATTTTTTTTTACTCTGACAATAATATTTATGTAATCCTGCAAGTAATTATTAACTAAACTTCATAGGATCACCTTTTCTTATGCTTACACGAGCTGTTTATACAGATGCTAAACTCTCCATACAGTAGCGCCACTAGTGCAAGCCAGAATAATCAATGGATGCAAGAAGGTTTGTGCTACTGTATGGAGAATTTAGCCTCTGTGTAATAAGCTTGTGTAAACATAAGAAACGGTAATTATGTGATGTTTAATGGTTTAAAACCAATCCTGCCTGATAGGATTATGGTGACTGGTTATTAAAGAATCAAAAACCCCAAAAGTATGGATACAAGCTAATGAGCTTGAATTGAAAACATTATTGTGTTTTCATCTTGAACTCAAAGCTTTATAGCTAGCTAATAAGGTAAAAGGTGGCTGCTGAAGAGTTGCATTAGATCCTAAGATCTAGGTGCAGTGCTCTCAGATCCAAGGCTCCAAAGCCACAAGCTGGAAACTAGTTTGAAATATTGGAGGAGTAGGCTGATAGGGATTTTATGCACAAGCCTTCTTGCATCCATTAATTACTCTTGCATACACTGGTAGCGCTACTATATGGAGAGTTGAGTGTTTGTGTAATTATTAACTAACCACTAAACATCACATGACCACTATCTCATACTAGCACAATAATTGTTATTAAACAATTCAAAACAAAACAACACTCTCCATATAGTAGTGCCATCTTGTGCTAACAAGAGCAATCAATGGATGCCAGAAGGCTTGTGCATAAAATCCCTATCTAGTGCCTACTCATCCAATATCCCCAGACTAGTTTCTGGCTTGTGGCCTTCATCAGTGAGGAGCCTTGGATCTGAGAGCACTGCACCTAGATCTTAGGATCTAATGCAACCCTCCAGCACCCACCTTTTAACTCTATTTAACTACAAAACCATGAGAATGAAATTGAAAACACTATTAATATTTTCAATCCAAGCTCAATAGCTTATATAGTCATATGGGTCTGAACTCAATTCAGTACCCATACATTTTGGTGTCTTTGGCTCTTTAACAACCATAGCCACCACTATCCTATTAGGCAGGATTGGTGTTAAACCACTAAACATCACATGACCACTATCTCATACTAGCACAATAATTGTTATTAAACAATTCAAAATAAAACAACACTCTCCATATAGTAGTGCCATCTTGTGCTAACAAGAGCAATCAATGGATGCCAGAAGGCTTGTGCATAAAATCCCTATCTAGTGCCTACTCATCCAATATCCCCAGACTAGTTTCTGGCTTGTGGCCTTCATCAGTGAGGAGCCTTGGATCTGAGAGCACTGCACCTAGATCTTAGGATCTAATGCAACCCTCCAGCACCCACCTTTTAACTCTATTTAACTACAAAACCATGAGAATGAAATTGAAAACACTATTAATATTTTCAATCCAAGCTCAATAGCTTATATAGTCATATGGGTCTGAACTCAATTCAGTACCCATACATTTTGGTGTCTTTGGCTCTTTAACAACCATAGCCACCACTATCCTATTAGGCAGGATTGGTGTTAAACCACTAAACATCACATGACCACTATCTCATACTAGCACAATAATTGTTATTAAACAATTCAAAACAAAACAACACTCTCCATATAGTAGTGCCATCTTGAGCTTGGATTGAAAATATTAATAGTGTTTTCAATTTCATTCTCATGGTTTTGTAGTTAAATAGAGTTAAAAGGTGGGTGCTGGAGGGTTGCATTAGATCCTAAGATCTAGGTGCAGTGCTCTCAGATCCAAGGCTCCTCACTGATGAAGGCCACAAGCCAGAAACTAGTCTGGGGATATTGGATGAGTAGGCACTAGATAGGGATTTTATGCACAAGCCTTCTGGCATCCATTGATTGCTCTTGTTAGCACAAGATGGCACTACTATATGGAGAGTGTTGTTTTGTTTTGAATTGTTTAATAATTATTAACTAGCAGAATGTCTTTTGTGAAGCTTATAAAAAGATTTGTTTTATAAAAGAATTACTTAATTATGGTCATTGAGATGGTTCTGCCTAGAAATTGCACCACAAAGTAGATGACACTTTCAAGGATCGTCAAATTGATTTTAGAGTATCACATTCATGCTATTTAACTCATCTAACAAGCCATATTAATTACAATTCTGCATGATAGAAATACTTTTGGGATACTTAAAAGAAATACGATGATCTAGTAATGATATTTTTTTTATAAACAATAAGTGATTTAAATTTATACTTGAGCTACAATATTTCAGTCATACATCAGGCACTAACCTTCGTTTTGTTGGGAAAAGCTTTGTAAGCTACATAAACTCTTGCCGTAACTTTAGATTAAAGTAGTGATGAAAACTAAATACATTTATAAGATGCCAGACAAGAATTTATTACTTTTTAAAGACTGTCTTTAATAGTTATTATTTAATGTCTAGCTTAGTTTCAATTGTAACTTGTATATTAAGTAATACTTTTATTTTGAATGTAATCTGTAAACATTATCACTAGAGTATCCAACATCAGCTCTCACATTGACTGTCATAAATTTTATTTGCATCTCACCTCAGTTTTGGTTACAATGCATGGAATTAAATTGACAGTATTCTAATTAGGCAAAAATCAGGTTTTGTTTTGATCATTTGAAGTGCAGTAGCAAATAAATTTTAATCTTTTTTTCGTTTTTGTTGATAAGGAAATCTATAATTTAAAACATCTAGGAAATACTAAAAAGTATGAAATGGGTTATGTATTTAAAAAGTTGCTTAGGAGGGAGGAGGATATTTGTTTTAACATTTGTTTTTGAAGGTTCAAGTGATCAGCGAAGGAAGAAAGAAATATCTTAGTAAAAGAGCTAAGAACAACTCAGAAAAAGAAATTCAAATAAAATTGAGCTGCGTAATGTTATTCTTTGAATATAGATAGTTGATGTATGCTACTCTGAAGATTTTTTTCAAACATGGCATCATTGCAATCAGTATGCCTTTATTGACGATTTAGACTGATCATGGCATAGTTGTTAAGCACTCTTGTGTCATTTGAGACTTCATATGGTAAAAAAATATCTGGTTCAGCAGAAGAATGATCTCTATTCACTTTTTAAAGATTACGTTAAAATGACACTTCCAAAAAATATAGTGAACTACAAAAAAGATGTTGATTGATAGAAATAAACGGTGTAGAGTAATTACTTTATGAACAGAAGGAATTAATTAATCGAATTAAAATAAACAGCTGTTATGAAAATATTTATAAAAGAAATTGTCAATCAGTTGTCAGAGTAAGAAAGAGAAAAAAATGATCCAAGTGTCAATTAGTCAAAACATTGCATTCTGGATAGTGTATAATTCTTGAAAAATGAACAAATATGCTCTGTTTTTGATTTAAGAATAATATTGAATCAACTCTTCAAATCAGATAACTTGATACATTATATGTTTAAAATGATTAAGCATCTTTTATGCTTTTGAAAAAGAATACAAAAAGTAGTCTGAAAAAAAGTCATTCACAAATATCAGCAGGAATTTCATTGTCCAAATGAAAAAGATGCATGCGAATGCGACGTTTAAAACTATCAGCTACACTAGAAAGTAGCAAAAAGATTGGATATGCTTTAGAAAAATCAAAGAAAATCTGCTTTCACATATCTCAAACAAAGGCAGTTTATGATATTGCCATTCTAAAAGTATATTAGATGGACATTTTTATTCATCAGCTAACTTAACATTCATCAAATTAATTAGTAATTTTTCACAAATGGTTTTTAATTGTAGATAATCAATATATGCTATCTAGAGATTCTTTTCAGATACTATGAGCACCTCAGACAGTGTTTCTTCATTGGTGAATTTGACCAGTTATACCACAGTCAGTCAGAAATCTTACATTATTTGAAACTTACATATAGTAGGAGCTTATTATATTTCTGCAATCTTGTATTTACTATTTATTTTAACCAGAATAATTCTCTTTATTTTTCTTTTTTCTTTTTTGGATTTCAATGTGATGCACTCATATATTGAAATTAATGTCTGTGTATGGAGATTGCCATGAACCCCTCCCCCCCCCCCTAATTACTAAGAAACATTGGTTAAAATTACTTGCATTTTGACTTAAAAGCTATAGAATATATGTTATACTTGTTATCTTTAATAACAGTCTTATTCACATAACCATAGCCAATATATTTAGACCTTATGATGATGGGTCAGATATTTACCTTTGAAAATTTTATCTCTTTGATATTTTCTCATATTATTTATACTATCAACATGTACTTATATTAGATGTTGTAAAAGGATTGTGAATGATTTCAGCTAATAAAAAAAAGCACGTGAAAATACATTTTGTAAAAAAAAGTTTGTTTAATAACGTATGTGATGCATTAAATTAATGGCATAAATGGTTAATTGTTATTATTTAATGTAATTAGAAGAAACTACCTCATATGTACTAGCTGGTTTACGTATTTATTAATAAAGATCTGTGTGTGTGTGCAAAGCTGGTCAATACAGGCAGTGTTGTGTCTCTCTAGAAATAATGTTATACAGAAAAGTAGAATTAAGCAAACTGCAAGTAACCAATTGTCTAACAATAAACAAATTAACAGAGCTGTTAAAATGCCTGCAGAATTTCTGATGAAGGACAAAAAAAGCAGATTAATGATGCTAGTAGAGCCGAATGAAAACAGTTTAATGTGGGCAATGCAGTTGCAGAAGAAAAGAAATACAGTCAAATCTAAATGGACTGACTGAGAAATATGAATGAGCAATAAAATGCTTACTAAAATCATTAGTGATAACTAGCATAGGAAGTTACAGAAGTAAACTGATAAACTTTGAATAAAATGACTAAATATTATAAGGACTTTTAATAAAGGGTGGAAATAGACTCTGATTCTGTATATGAACTGTTCGCTGAATTAATATTATTTGATATGGAGTTCAAACAGTCAGTTGCCAGTTGAACCTATTAATCTGTTACTAACTTATACATTATTCTGAGTAAATAAACTCATTGTTAAGTTATCAAAACTTTTGGTGTGTTTAATTAAAGTGTAGTTAACTAAATATAAGGCTACTTATATTATAGTCTGGTCCCATACATATTACTATCAACTAGTCTGAAATTTTTTAGTCTGGCTTTTTTTGAATTTGTGAATTTTTCCAAATTCAACACTAATCTCTGTCCTCTCACTGTAAATCCAAATCTCTGCTCAAAATTTAAATTGAATAGGAATTTTACTTTTTTGTATAGTGTATAAATTTATTTTAATTAATAATGTTATAAACCTTGAAAAATACAGAAAATATACTAATATTTATATCAGCACAAAATTTTTTCTGTAGCTTTAGTAATTAAAGTAATAAATCAAAACAATATTTTGTAATTTTATCCAAATATTAGGAATCTATTTGTAATTATATTTTGCCTGCCAAAGAATATTCTTAACCTGTCATAAGACTAGGGATATATATTGTTAGTTACAATATATATTGTGTCACATCATAGTAGTTTCCACAAATCAGTAAATCACATGTATAACCTTATATTAATGAACAATTACAATAACACCACTTGTATTTTTATCGGTTTTGTCGCAAAAAAAAAAGTTTTTAAACAGAATTTGTATCTAGAGAAAGTTTTTTTTATTTTATATATATCATAAGTTTAATTTGGGTCTGTAATATTGTTAAATTTTGTATGTATCTGTATTTTTTAGACAAACAATTCCGGTAACCCTTCGATGCCCAATCCTACTATTCTGAGACCTAGTGACATCTTTTACAATAAGTTGACTCCAGCTCTCAAGGAAAAGGTAATCTTTTTATTGTAATCTAAATATTAATAGGAGTCTTTCCTTATTAATTCTATTTTTATTATGGATAATAGTTTATACATCTTTTTTTTTTTTTTAGGGCATTACCAATTTAGAAAATCGTAAAGAGTGGCCTTTGACAGTTTTACGTAGTGTTCTACTTGAATTGATGAACGAGACACCAAAAGATTTATTATCTAAGTAAGTTCTCTTTTGATCATTTTATGGAGATAGATTGTATTTTGTGCTTAAAATTTTTTATTTTAAAATAAGTATTCAGCATTCAATTGGCAAATTATTTCATTTAACAGATAGTCATGTTGATGTGAGTTACTCACATATCACTTTAATCTATGATTTGTTTGTTGTTGGGTTTTTTTTACGATGGTGATGAACTTTTATCCTAGTCTTTAAATATTTTTAAGAAGTTTTCCTTACATATTTATTTTAAACTTATTTTTTTTTTGTTTCTTTGCGTAAAATTAATCAGTACAATTATTTCTTAATATCAGGGATAGATTGCCTTTCATTATTTTGGGATCCTGCTTTTTTTTTTTTTCAAATAATATACTGAATATAAATGAAAAACTATATTTGCTCGTAATAATACAGGGTTCCAAAATTCTGAAAGTCATCTTTTCTTCAGTAGTGTTAATGTTGATTTCTATAATTACTCGTAGAAAGGCAGTAGAAAGAACTTATTTTATACCTCAGCACAGAGATAAAATGGTGTTTTTAAAACCGGAAATCACAAATCAACTCCCAGTTGGAAAAGGAAAGCAAAAATTCCATCTGATTAATTGAATGATATAATTGCTGCATGAACATCACTTGATCTTCCAAGCAATAGGTTTTAAGATTACGATTGGTTAAATATCAATTTTCATTTTTAATAGTGTGCCGGTCAAAATCATGTATTCATTCAACAAGCCAATAATCAATCATGCACAAGATACAGATGTCAGGGCAAGGGTGAATCCTAACCTATTTGCCTGAACTATTGACTCTCTGACTAATGGATAATGTTTGTGATGACACTAGCAGTCCTTAGTTTTATTTCGTCCCAGCTAGAGGTCACGGTTCACAAAGAGACTCGAAATAATAAATGAATTATATGAGAAATTAATGATTTAGTGAATTCTGATGATTGCAGAATGGTACAGATGTGATTTGATATCGATTACTAATGGTTTGAACCATAATAATTATAATTCTTTATGGCAACATTACAAAGAATTGAATTTAAATAAAAGAAATATAAATAACTAGGGTAATTAATATTAGAGATTCGGAATAATGACAAACTAAGCTAATTTAAAATAATAATATTACAGGAATTTATTAAGAAATTAAGTTATTGGCAATACAAGATGAGTTGAGTTTTGTTTATACAACTAGGTTATTATACTTCTTGAATTTGCAATTACATACTTTAAATACTCTATGAAGCTGGAAATGTAGTACATATTTCTGCTTCATCTAGTGCCAATGTTATCAGCACTAGTATGGGTTTGAACCTAATTTTGTATATTAGCTACACCCATCTCATAATAGATGGTAGTATATTTATAATCAATATTATAATCTTTTATCTAATTTATATTTCATTAATTTATATTGTATGATTAAAACTAACCTTTTTATAATAGTTTATTTATTTTATAATATTTGTAGAAATGTATATTGTGTTTATTTTATTAAATTGGCATTGAGTAAATAATTGAATCCTAGATATCTATAAAATGTTACAAATATTTTAAATTCATTCATTAAAGTCCTTTTTTTTTACAATTAATCAGTTGGTAACATTTTATATTTATCTTTTGATAAATGTACATTGAAGGATAAATTATGTAAACAATCTAATATTTGTAAGGAATATTTTGTAAATTTGTATTTACGTTTTATATCAAATATCAGGTTTGAAAATCATCATGTTATTTATAGAATGTACCAAATTCCTAAAATTTTTGTGAATAAAATTTACATTTTCTTTAATCTAAATCTTAATTAAATAGGCTTTGTTAATACAATGACTGATAAACTTAATCATCCTTGTTGCTGTTTTCTTTTAATTAGCAAAATGAACCCTTGGGGCATGTTTAATGCAAGATTGTAGATTTCCCGCCCAGGCAGACGCTAACCGCAGAGAAAGTCACCAGCAAACATCATGTAGATTGAATCCTATAGATAAGGCCAGATCAGATAAATAGTAGAAAATTTTAATAAGAGATTATTGAAGAACAGTTCACTGAAGAGAGTATTTATAGTACATCATGCCTAAAGAATGAGGGGGTAAAAATATCGGCCGTTTGCTTTTCGGAGCTCATGTTATGGTGTTCATTTCAATAGTAGCAGTAGCTCTCCGACTATTTGGACAGCAGATCCTCATTATTCAATTTATGAAGGGCACATGTGGAGGTTCGGGCATCTGATTGATCATCTTCGGAGGAGAATAGCCCCGGCACTTTCTACTCGGTCATTTTATAATATATGAATTCATTCAGGATTCTCTAAGCCTCCAAATCAAGCAAGAGCACAGCACAAAGTTCCTATTTTAAAAATTCTAAAAAAAAAAATGTCCTTTTTTTTTTTATATCTTATCTTTTATTTTTATCTATTTTATTTTTAGCTCAGTCCATTTGCCCCCAGGAGAATCAATGCATTAGCCAGAGTTTTATATTTTTAATTAATTCCGAAAGCTACATTTCCTATTGTTTAGATTTGCTTTACCTTTTCAACATTTTTAGCAATTAAAACTTTTAGGGAATTTTTCTAATTAATCCATTATCTCTCACTGATCATGACTTGCAAAATTTCAAGTACAAAGGGGATTTATAATTTATTTTTACTTTTTCTTTAAATTAAATTAAATTTCAAAATTATTATTTAAAATAAGATTTTTGAAAACCAGCAATAAAGGAACGAAAGTTTATAACTTAAAATAAATAGTTAAAGTTATATAAATATTATATACCTAAAAGAGAAATTTGAAATTATATCAATATTTTCATTGATTGTTTTAAATTTGTTATCGAAGTGTGTGTGCGTTTACGGTGAATTTGACAGATGTTTATATATTTTTAATACCACTACACACACACAATTCAATACCAAAAGTTTAAATTTAGATAGGATAAAGGTGGTGGGTGAGAGATGATAGAAAAAGGTGAAACTTATGATTCGAATCTTACTGTTTCAAGTTTAACTCACAGAAAATTATGTACTGAGATGTGTACCACCTAACCAATGAAGAAATCCACCCAATCCCATCACTGTTAACTCTCCCCAATCATTCAATCATTAAAAAGTTTAAACAGTGGCATCTCGAACCGAAATTTTTTAATTTTTTTATTCAATTAAACCTGAGTGCTCGTTCCACATGCCATTTTCTGATCTATCGTAGAGGGTTCTCATGCTTGGACCCAGTCTGCCCTTTATGTAAACAGGATGATGACACAATAATACATATTCTGAGCCATTGTACATCACTCCAATGGGACAGAGACTTTATTGCATCCATATACAAACCAAGCAGTGCCTCTCCTCACCGGACTGATTTCTAGCATATCCAACGGGATCTTTCCATCCATAAGAATCATAACTTTTCTGTTGTTTGCCTATTGGTCAACTATGTGTGCACTCATTTATGGCCATACCTTGGTTGATCGTAAGAAATTTACTTTTTGCAAAACTTCAGGTCATCAGAAACAGAGATGAAAAATTAGCTCCAACATACATCTGCAATACTACGTGGAGCCTTGTAGCAATGGACAATTTATGATTGAACAGTTGATTTTTTTTTATGCCCAGACCATTGGTATTGGGTCATTATGCAACCTGTATTATAGTGTCTGTTAATAACATAACTCTGTTGCTGCAATATTAATAATTCTTTGAGCTCACAATAAAATTTCTTGATAAAAAAAAATAAAACTAATACTTCATAGTACTAAAGAAAAAAACAATTATTCAAAGTGTGTAAATAATAAAATAATATTATAGGGAATGAAACAAAAGATTAATTTTCTGGTATAGCATCATTTTCACATTAATAGCAATAATCTACTTGACATCATTATTCTAAAACCGTTCACTGTAAGCATAAGTAATCAAAGGACATCAGATGACACTGTCGGCCACTTACTGTTTGACTTATCTCAGTGTTAAGCACTAGATTGCAAATATTCATTTATTTATCTATTATGTGACATTTTTGTGATACTCTTGCATTATGTATATATCATTATTACTCACTAATAACGTTGGATGGAAAAATCTGTCTCCACTAACATCTATCACGAGTCTTCTTTTGCCATAATGATCGAACTTACTTAATGATTCCTTTCAAATTAGATCTTTTTTTTTTTTCAGTACATTTTTTACTATCCAGTCACATTTTGCTCTAAATGATATATATATATATATATAAATAGCACAACTCATCTTACTTTTTTTCATATGATCTTACCATAGTTGGGCAAGTTTTAGCAGATTTATAGAAACAGTTAATTATGAAAGATTTTAATATTAAGATTTTCATGTACGATAAAAAATATTTTCACTAAAACTGTAATAAAGGTTTATGAGTGTATTATCCAATACTGCTTCGTGAAGGTTGCTAAACCAATATTCAATTAAATGCATTAGTGATATTGCTTTTTATATAAGGAAAATATTAAGCTCATTAAATATATGGCATTTGCCATTGGTAAGGGTAGTCGTCACTGAACGTTCTGGGTATTTTTCCCTATAAAAATCAATGTTTGTATCACTTTATTACATTTCAGTAACAGTAGTTTTCGTAGTTAAACCAGTATTCAGTAAATTTATAATATTGAGATGGGTTAGTGATGAAGCACTTGCTATTCTTAATTTTTGAATTCTGTTTATCATTTAGGAAAAATAATTGGATTATATGAAAATGAGTTCATTTAAACATTCTATTATTTCGTAATGAAAATTAAGGTATTATGTATTATAGTCATAGTATGATAATACAAGATTCACAAGATTGGTTTCAAGCAAATTCCCTTCGTCAGCTAATCATACAATATAAGGCTTACAGAACTGGTTTTAAGGGAATTATCTTTATCGGTTGTTTCAAATCCCCAAACATCACTAACCGCAGATAAAAATAAGTTTGAATATTATTTATATTAAACAGATTTTATTTCTTTATTATAAAAGTGTGAAAGACGAAGTATATCCAATTATAAATGTGATGCTCTTTATATTCATTGGGCACATAAAATTTAAATTCTGGGTAAATGGGAAATATATTAAAGTTGTTTTTGGGTTGTTGTTGTTGTTGTTGTTTTGCAAGCCTGACCATTAATATATATATATTAATAAAGGAACTTGTTATTTATGTTATGAAATTCACAATCATTATTATTTATCTTTTACACAATCAATAAATATTCAATATACAAAAATATTTTATAAATTTTATTTAAAGAAAGATGAAAATGTTTGATTTTATAAGAGATTTTCAAAACTGTACCTTGTATTTAATGGACTACAGTTCATATCAATTACGAGCTCATTATATTATCAATATATTTAAAGATAAAAACAGAAAATAATATGTAAAAATGATTGTAACTACATAAAAGAAATGGTTTGGTCTATTAGTCTACAACTAATTTAAAATAGTCATTGCTTTTTGTAATTTGATGCTTAAGTGGTTTTAGTTTCAGATTTAATTAACTTTGAATAGTTTTAAATTGTGCTTTACGCAAAAAAGCAAAGCTTAGTATTATTAGAAAAAGAATTATACAGCTTAGTGCTTTCGAGAATTTACATCTCTGTATTCATAGCCTAGTTTCGTCTTACATTGAGATTTTAAATGAAGTTTGGCAGTAATTTATGCAAAATTTATTCAAAGTTTTCTTTCATATAGACCATTTTCTGGAGATTGCAAAGCAGACGATTCTTTTCGGTTTATTGCATAGTGGTCATTTGCAATAATTTTTTATTTTAAATTTATAGAATTATTATTTATATTAGGTAAGCATTTGTCAATTTATTTTCAGTATTGTTTTTTTTTTTTTGCAGAGAAATTTGGTGTTCATGTAGCAGCGCAGGAGAATGGTGGACTTGTACACAGATGTATTCACGTTCGACTGCAGTCATGTCAATGATTGGATATATTATTGGTCTAGGAGATCGACATTTAGACAATGTGCTGATAGATTTATCCACTGGAGAAGTATGTATTTATGTTGTTGTTTTTTTGCATATGAATGTGTTTATAAATACATCTAATGTACATACTAATGTTTTTAATGAGCACCCAAATGATTTTACTGTTGATTAACTGTAACATTAAGAATATAAATCCAATTCATGAAACAATTCTTCTGTCTGACAAAATAGATTGGCATTAGTATAACAAAAGATAAGTGTTATTTACAGGTTTATTTTAAATGATTCTTTAAGGACTTGGCTTGTAAATTATTTTAGCACCATATTAGGACTTGTTTATTCGTTGAATATATAATCGATATATATATAAATTTGAATTCTTTTTTTTTTTTAAAAAAAAAAAGCTTTATTATACATAGACTTGCAATTAAATATGGTCATATTTCTGTGTTTATAAGGAAATAATTTTTTTATTTTTTAACATACAACAATTTTTGGTTAATGAAGTTTTTGCATTGATTTCACCTGAGTTATAAAAATAGAAATTTCAGTTAAGTCATTTGAATGGAAATATTGCACTCACCTCATTGTCTTTTCAATCGACTGTTGGGTGAGCATTCCAGCTTCTAACCATATAATTTATTGATTGCAATTGAGTAGAAATGTGAAAATTGATTACCTGAACACTGAAATTTCTTAATGGATTTTTAACTAAGGGGAGTGATAAAAAATTACAGTTTTGTATAGTTAAGCGAAACTGATGTAGTCAATCTTTCACTTTAATATCTCAGTGTCACTTGACATATCAAGTAACTGACCATACAATTATTCATTTAGTCCAAGAACCATTGAATGATCAATAGAATTTCAGAAATTCAAAACCAGTAGTCTATAAATGTCTGCTTTTTAAGTTAAGTATAATTATTGCCTGTCTCCACCCAAGGAGAAACCCATGATCTTGTTACAATTAAATTGGCATATTACCATATATAATTTAAATAATCTCATCTATTAATCTTTTATTTACTTTTATTGTGTGAAATTATGGTGAAGATTACATTTTGCAACAAGGGAAAATCTTTTTTTTTTTTTTTTAATTAAAGATATGATAGTTTTCATTTTAGGGACTTAGGAATTTTGCTAACAGTGTACTTTGTTTTTCTCACTCTAAAAAATACATGTTTATATAAATCTTGAGTGATAAGTGGATAATTATTGTGGTACAAAAAGATTTTGATTAATTGGCTTTATTTCTAGTAAGAAAGTGTATGCTACAACGTTTATATATGAAACCAATTAATTTAATTAATACTTGGCTAATGATAAATGAATGGAAAATAATATAGTATGCCTTTATACAGAGGTCCCCCTCCCCTTCTTGTATATATTATATTATTGTTATAACAGGTTTTAGTTAATTTTATATAGAAAAGAATAGATGTCGCGAGGTACGCAATGTAGATTTAAATTATAAAATATTTCCAATACATTGAAAAAGGCAAAAATCAATACTTGCCAAAAATAGTTTTTCTGTATTATTATTATTATTATATATTTATTGCTGTTATATAAAGATATATTATATCTTATGATTCATTTAATTAAAAATTAATAATAATCAGTGGTTGTATTGCTCAGGAGATCATAAAAAGGTTGAGTTCTGGAAGTGACAGAACTAAGACGCAATCCATGGATCCTGAATTTCAAAATCTGTTACTCTACCATGGCAGCAAGCTATGGATGACTTTACTAATCAAGTTAATGGCTTGAAAATTTAAAATACATTCATTGAAGTATAAAAGTATACATTTATTCTATAGAAAGCTGTAAGATTCTTACCCTGAGAGCATCCCACAATTCTTTTCTTTACTCGCCAGAATAGCTCTTTTTTTTTTGCACTCATTTTATCTGTCAATCAGAATATTATTCCATTTAAATTTACTATTAAATCAAGTGTTAATTGAAGACTTGTGAGACATGAGTGGTAACTAAAATTTGTTACAGTTAAGAATTGTTTGTTCACACAAAAGCAATAAAAAAGTGCAAGCACAAATATTAAGAAAATGTTTTTGTATTTCACAAGTGCACATTCAATATGTCCATTAAAACATACAACGTATTGAATTATACTGATTTATATATGATACAACCACATCCATCTGTTATCAATCACTCTAGATCTAAGTATTAAATGTAAATAAAATAAGTACCTAAAAATATATAAATGAAATTATAATTTGTCTGATATACTGACTTGTGAGAAATAAATTGTTTCTCTTATACAGATACTATTAGATTTGTCGAAAAATCATATATGTCAATGGGTAAACAAAAGCCATTTATCAGGCTGCCAATCTTAACTAGGGCTTATATTTGGAATAGGGTTTATTTTCTCGTTAGATCTTATTCCCTGGGAAACACAGTAAAAAGACACACATAACCAATCAAATCATTTCAGAACGCTCCTGACATGAATACATTCACACAAGCTGTCATTTAGTGAGAAAGACGTCATACCAACCTCTTTCACTATATATTCATTTTTCCAAACAATTTTTACTCATCAGGTAAGCTAATGATTTAACAACAAAATTTTCCTGCCAGAAGCTTGTTGTATGCATATATATATTCTCACTGAATTGAATATGTAAACATAATCAATTTAATAGACAACTATATATTTTAATCATATATTTATTTTTATCTAATCAACTTTCTTTCAAAATTGAACCTTGACAAGATGTTACGTTAATTCAAAATGTCACATGATTTACGTATCATCTTAGCATATTCTCTATTGACCAATCTCAACCCTAAAACATGGTTTTATACTTCAATTTTTATTTAATGTCCATTTTTTCCCCAATTTTATTATAATGGAAAGATAAAGTGTCTCATAGTCATATCCAATAATATTTCAAGGAATAAATATATAATCCTGCTGTTCTTGTAAATATTATCCTAAAGGGAACATATAATCCATACTTATATAGAATCAAAGCATGGGAGGATTTGGTTAAATACCATACCTATAAATGAAGTCTAGCTGGCATTTTTAAACCAGAGTCCATATGGTTACTCACTGATGAACTCTACCTTGTAAACATTCTTGTAATATTTATAAATATTATTTTTGACTTCCAATAAAATGATAGTCATCTCGGATATTATCAAAATAATATATTTCTATCCATATAATTATATTTTCCAATAGATTTATTCACCAGAGAAAGAATTACTTGTTTACATAGCATTTAATGTAGAAAATACTTTTGAGTTTTAAATGCATAGTTATTCTTTCTTCATGTTTGGGCACTTTGTAAGTACAGTGGTCATATAATTTGTTTATACATTCCAGACAGGCATTTTCACTATTCACCTTCTATTGATATATAACTCATTAAATCAGCTGGAGTGCATATCAGAGCTTGAGGTGATCTAGAAGCATTGTAAACGACCCCTTAGAACTATCAAAGTTAATGAATAAAGTCAATTTATTTATATCAAAAAATAATTATAGTACCGACAACTAAAGAAATAATTGAGAAGGGATTTACTAATTTTTATACAAATAATCGTCAGATTTTTTTGCTGCTAGAAGATATTTTACAATCATTAAATATTTTTACTAAAAGATATTGACTTAATAAAGAAAATAAAACATGATATTTATAGAAATCTACCATTGTAGCTAATTCATTCTGCTGTAATGTATTTTCACTGGTACACATTTACATATACTTTCTAAAAACAAAATAAACCATATATACTTGCAATAATTATCTCTTCTATTTTCATTATTTTTGTTGTGTTTGGTTAGGCTTAAACAGGTTCATTTCCAAAACAACAGACAAATGATGACAACTACTCAACAATTAATATATACAATTTATTAGTTACAAAAAATATACACACATTAGTTAAGCAAACGAATAAATATAGTTTATACAATTGAATGCTGAGGTAATTGTACCGAGTAATGGAATTCGCTTTAAGCTAAATAAGTAGCCTGCTTTGTGAGCTCTGGTAAGACTCTTCCAGCTGTATTGGACAGCCTGCCTCGAGTCGGTCGTGGACATAGCAGTTTCTGGTCCCTGTGTGGACTTGTCTCACTGCGTTTACATCGTGATAATGACTAGATAGAGAGAGTACCCTTGCTGACGGCTGAGGGTTTATTAGAGAGCACATTCAGGTTGACAGAAGTAATTGCTTTCTGCCTTGCCTCCAAAAGGCTGACTATTTAATGGCAGATCCCTTACCTTACTGGAAACATGCGAATTTGGTGCGTGAACCCCAATGAAGGATTTAATCCCATTGGATAGCAATTGGGTGCTAGCCAATCAGGTAAGGAATCTGAAATAGTCCACTTCTGAAGGCAGGGTCGGATATGGCAATTTTTATACACACTGACTCATCTTTGTCTACTCTATATAATCTAACTTTATATATATATATATAAAATTCAATATATTAATATAAAAAATCAATAATAGCTATAGCCAGCTTACAGCAGTATATGTCATCCTGGCAAGGGTTATAACAATTAAAATTTAAACAATAAAAAGAAAAAAAATCTCATTACAGTATCTAATAATCGTGACCAGCCAACTTTCCATATATTATGTATATTCACACAATTATATTTCTTACTTAATGTGTTGTCTGTCATTGCTTTGATAATATTTTTATTTTACATGTGGAAAACGATTTGAAAAAAAAAAAAGAAAAATCAAAGAGACATATTTTATAAATATGACAGACAAGAATTATAATTATGTGATTATGCATAAATTATGGAATATTGGTCAGTCACGTTGTAACATGTTATGTGACTTCGATGAGATTTTTGGTTGTTTTCTACTACCTTGTGCCAGCTGTTTGATGTCGTTGATGCTAATCAAAAACACATACATATTACGATTCCGGGCTGAGCCTGTGATTCTATATAAATATTGGCTTTTTTAGTTTTTGTAATAGGAAATTAGAGGAACTAATAGTAAATAATATTACTATTTAAAAAAAAAAAAATTTAGAAATTCACATTAAATTTAAAAATGATACCCGAATAATTGACGTTTTTTGGACAATAATTAATCATAAAATGGGTTGTTTTTGTTTGTGTGTATCTGTCAAAAGTTACGGGATTTTTTTAATCGAAAATAAGACGCAATTATACATTTTTTTTCAATTTACACAAAATTGCAACATTCACGCTAAATTTACAAATGATACCCGACTAATTTGCTTTTTTTTTTGGACAGTAATTAATCAGAAAGTTGGTTCTTTTTGTTAGTGTGTATATATAAAAAGTACCGTTCTTTAAATACTACATTTCAAAATGATACCCGACTGTTGCATTTTTTTTTTTTTTTTGGACAGTAATGAATCAGAAAGTGGATTGTTTTTGTTAGTGTGTAGATATCAAAAGCCGTAATATTATTTAAATGTTACATTTAAAAATGATACCTGCAAATAACTTTTCTTTGGGTATTGACAGTAATTAATCAGAAAGTGGGTTTTATTTTCTTTGTGTGTGTATATATATATAGAAAAAGTTACGGTCTTTTTTTGCAATCGAAAATAATATACAATTCTACATTATTCAATTTACCCACAATATTTAAAAAATTCACACTACAATTTTAAAATGATATCCAACTAATTTGCTTTTTTTGGAGGGAGGGGGGACAGTAATTAATCAGAAAGTGGGTTCTTTTTGTTGGTGTGTATATCTAAAAAAGACTGTTATTGAATGACTCTATTGAAAAATGATACCCGACTAATTTGCTTTCTTTCTTTTTTTTTTTTGGACAGTAAGGAATCAGAAAGGGTTCTTTTTGTTAGTGTGTATATCTAAAAAGGACCGTCATTGAAAGAGTCAATTGGAAAATGTTTTGCGACTAATTTGCTTTCTTTTTTTTTTGGACAGTAATGGATCAGAAAGTGGGTCCTTTTTGTTAGTGTGTCTATATAAAAAGTTACCGTTATTTAAATACTACATTTAAAAATAATAGCCGACTAATTTGCGTTTCTTTTGGACAGTAATTAATCAGAAAGTGGGGTTTTGTTTTTTTTTGTAAATATTGGGTATATAAAAAAAGTACCGTAATTCAAATACTACATTTAAAAATCAAACCCTGACTAATTTGCTTTCTTTTTTTTTTTTTGGACAGTAGTTAATCAGAAACTGGCTTGTTTTTGTTAGTGTGTAGATATAAAAACTAATCTTATTTAAATAGTAAATATAAAAAAAATAATACCCGACGAATTTTCTGTTTTTTTTTTTTTTTTGGACAAGTAATTACTAATAATCAGACATGGGTTGTTTTTCTTTGTGCGTATATATGTACTCAAAAGTAACTTGTCACAGATGAATTCTCGCGCAAACGTTACTTTTCGCGTGATCCTCGAAATACTGCCGTTCCGCACCCTTAAAAGCAATTTTTGAGGGTTACACATTTATAATGGAACCTTCAGGACATTGTTAATAAAGTTACAACATAGCAGTAGGTTTGATCACATGGAAAAAAATACCTTTGTAATGAAATTTTAAATAATTACGACAGGCTAAAATCCACACACTCTCATACCAAAGTATAGAAAAATAGACATTCTAGCATTACGATAAAGTTAATAACACAACCAACTATGGCAGCCAATAAAGGCATTTGTCTGTGCTTTTAGCATAGAAAAAAGCCAGACCGGCGAGGACTCTGTTTTATCGCCGCTGAAACGGTATATTTTTAGGAATTGACCTAGA
Organism: Epiperipatus broadwayi; assembly: GCA_028023455.1. NCBI lineage: Eukaryota > Metazoa > Onychophora > Udeonychophora > Euonychophora > Peripatidae > Epiperipatus > Epiperipatus broadwayi. The sequence continues at coordinate 440,283 of JAQFVV010012785.1, forward strand.
AATAGCGCCGTCATGCGGCTGACACCAGGGAATAGAAAACATCCAGGTTTTTTTTTTATTGTTTAAGTTTTAATTATTAAATGCTACTCAGGATGGTATATAAACTACCATAAGCTGGTTATTGTTATTATTGATTTTTTATATTGGGTATATTGAATATTGTAGAGTTTATTCCAGAGTATTTTGATTATACATATGACAAATCACAAATAATGGAAGTTTGATCAATATAACTGATATGTTCATGCTAAGATTATATACTTGTTTATATAGAATTGTTAGAAGAATTTTATCATTTAATCACTCATAATAACATATAATCAAACAACTTTGGAAGGCTGCAAGAAATGTTAATAGTTTTTGAGAGATATCCACCTCAAAAGACACCAGGGTTTATAAGGATTAATATTAAGAAAGAGCAACTTCTTATGTATTTTTTTTAAATGGTATTTTCACCGTAGACATTATATTATTGAGAATCACTGCCTATTTTTATTTCATCCTGGTCCTTATATTCAGGAAAGGGCTTATATGGATCAACATTATATTTAATTTATATAAAAACCCTCTAAATTTGTATTTAATAAAATGCATAGCCTAAATTAATCAAGGATGATGGAATACATATTCAGTATTACATTTAATTATCCTTCCTTTAAATGAGGGGTAGCCAAACTTTTAGACATTGGGGGTGACTTTTTTGGTGAAAGTGTAGCTGAGAGCGACTACGTTTTTTTCACCAGAAAAAAAATGTTATTTTTGCCGGAACAAAAACCAGAATGGAAAAAAATAACAGTTCGAAATCCTGGCTTTTTTTAGAATGTACTTACGAATTGGTGTTTTTTTTATATGTAAGGGCTTTTTAGATACTCAGGAAATATTGGTGACGCTTTTATAAGATACAAACTGATAAAAAAAAATTTCAATGAGATACAAACTGTTGAAGACATTTTATATGACTACTATTAAATTACCTCACTTCCCTCTAGTATTACAATTTATCCATGTTGCTTTATAAAATATTTATTAATGGACTGTTCTCCATGAGAGTACTCATATGCAAGTTTAACTTGTTCTCACAATGCTAATTTTTACTTCATTTTCTGATTTTATGGTCATTTTATCAAGAAAAACACACGGTATGATGCTGCCCTTTTTATAATTATTTTACAACTAAAAAATCAATAATATTTCAATTTAAAGTTATAACAATGAGATAAGGCCTGCCTTCAAGGGAGCTGATTGGTCATTTTACATTCTCTACAAAAGGGAGCAACTTGTCAACAATTTTAACAGTTCTAAAGTCTTTGTTTTTCATTTTCAAAATGAAAATGTATGTTTTAGAGTATTTTTTTATATATTTATTATGATTTTCATAAAATATGTGTGAAAATATAATTATTTTAAAAGAATAGTTCAGATTTTAGTAAAAATTATTTACTTTTAGACTAAAGTAAAATTAAGAAAGAAATCAATGATGTAGGCTGCATTTTGTAATAGGTTACGAAAAGTATGTTTTATATTGTTCCCTATATATTATTTTTATCAATTATAAATAGAAATTTATTTTTGAAAAAACTTTCATATACTTTAATAATCTGACAAATTATTAATTTGCTTTTTAGAAACTAAACTAAAATGAGTATAATTTTAAAAGATTAAATATATTTTTACTGCTGATTGACCAATCAAAAATTTAGAACTTTAATTCACTCAGCCAATAGGTATTTTGAATGAGGTAAAGATCAAATTACAATTATTAAATTACTATATGAAGTGTTTTAAAAAGTTCACAACTTCTTTGTTTTAAAATCCTTGCTTCTCCCTGACAAGTTATTTTCATTTCTCCTTTGGAAAACAGCAGTTAAATATTTCTAAGAATTTTAGCTCTAGCAGTACACAAAAATAATTTAATTCTTTTCAGTTTCTTCCAACCTGGGTTTATTTTTGAGATTGACAATAACAACAGGTGTTATTTTAAATTTAACTATTTTTAAACGAGAATAATTTTGAATTTTTACTTCTTTTATTATTTTTTATATTCAAACCAGCTCTGAGTTTATCACTATAATTTGTCAATGTTCACCATCGGCATCTTGGCCATCTCTGCTTTAAATGATTCATCCTCTAGTAAAAATTATGCTCAATCTCTTTAAGTTTCACATGTAATATTTTGTAAATGCATACATTTGTCTTTTAATCATTATTATTTTTCTCTTAGACCACTTATAAAATAAAATTTAAAATCATTGGTTATCAATTAAATTTAACTTAATATATTCATGAACTAATATTGTTACTTATCAAGCATTTTTGAACACGCACATGTTGACAATACCTTTACATCCAAATGAATTATACGTTTTTGGTTAATGGTAATAACTTTTTATAATTGAATAAAATAAATCATAATATAAATATTATAAAAATTATTTCTTATAGACATATGATTATGTTACACAAGAGTAGATAAATATAAATCAGTTGTATATTTCTAATAAAAAAAATAAAGTATCTTAACTAAAATATCTTCCATGAGAGTTTTTCCCCCATGGACAAAGATAATAGGCAGTTATTATAAAGGTTCAAAATATTTGAAAACATCACAGGCAGGATTGTGAATTGGTTGAGTAAATATTATTGAAAGTTATAGAATTATATATAATAAGGTTGGATATTTTAAATGGATATAAATATATCATTCTTTTATTTTCACATTGAAATAATAAATTTGATTATTTTATGAGTAAAATATCACTTTAGAAACTTCCCCAAGGTTGAAACTGTGATATTTTGTAAGCTAGAATTCCTTTAACTTTTATCTTGACATTTTTAAAAGCACTATTTAATTTTCAGGGTTTTTTTTTTTTTAGTATTTCCTGTGAAATTTTTTAACATTAGTGTCACTTATGATTAACTTTTTTTTTATATACTAAAATAAATAAATCCTTTTTCAAGTTTACCATTTTTATTTTTACTTAGTTTGTTGGAAAATAAATTTGTTCCACAGGTAATATTTTTTTATGCCAACAAATATATTGTTTGTTGTTTGTATTGTAACAGGCCAATCTATTTGGGGAGGGGGGAGGTCTTACTGTGGTCGGGCCTAGAGTCTTCTGGTAGGATGCTGTTGCTAGCATGATGAAATACATAACCTATGTTTGTATCTGTCTCCAATAGGCTAGCTGTATATTCACTTGTTAAATCTAGATACAATTTGGGTAAGTTCATCCAGATCTCATCCCCCTTTCTTGCACTGTTATGCCTCAATATTCAAACTCAGGGAGTAATCGCCTTTGACTCTCTTCAGGGATGAAATCACACAAATGAACGACTATGGAATCTCTATATAGATGATAAGTTGATTATCATACTCTTCAAATACCTTCCAACATCATTGCATATAGAGTAAGGTGTGGGAGCGCATGTATTCCAAATTACATATTAATTGGTGTGAATGTATGTGTATTATAATGATAATGAGCTAGAGATAAGATTAAAGTGAACAAATTATAACATTTATTGAGTAACAAAAAGATTAAAATGGTCTAACAAAATAAACTATAATTATGTCGTGGATGGCTTTTTACCATATTGTTAATGAAAGATAATTAAGATCCCAATTCCTGTCCCAATGGTAGAAATTCATATTTTGACATTGATTATTTATAAAAATAATAAATAATACATATATACAATTCTAAATGACCGTGAAGCTAACTGGCTAAATCAACCTTATTTACAGACACATTTAAATAATCATCGCTGTCCAATTCGTGTTGATAAGAAAGAGCATTCACACACACAAAAAAAATATTGTATAACAATTATTAGTCAACAGTAAACAGCTAACTCAAATTCTGTTCTGTAGCTAGTGGCACGTGTTTAATATGGAGTAATATCACAATCTTACCTTTATCACATATTATGATAGTCAATGTCAAGTTGAAAGAAGGGCAAGTTCGGTCCCCCTATGGCATTGGTACTTCAGCCAGAATACATAATACAGCAGGGGTCCCCAACCTTTTTGCACTTAAGAGCACATTCTATAATACCGGCCAGGTGGCGGGCACTATTTATTTTTTCAGCCAGGTGGCGGGCACCATTTATTTTTTCAATGTAAATTTATAGTTGGATATTGTTAATAATACACATAATGTACAAAAAAATATTTCAAAAATAAAATTTTAACATATAATTAATGTTTATATTTTTACACTGTAAAAGTATAGTTTGCCCTACAATTTGATTACAATATAATACAATAATTTATAAGAAATTTTAAAAATTAAATTTATTTGTATCAGATAAATAATTTTTTATTGTGTTTGGATAGCAGTGGGCACACCTAAAATGGTCTGCGGGCACCATGGTGCCCGCGGGCATAGGGTTGGGGACCCCTGTAATACAGCAATCTATATTACTTTTAAATTTCATTTAATTGCAGTTTGGCATTTAATAGCTATACGTTTGTTCTTTTCTCCTTGTGTTCGAATAAGTTTGATGTTTCTTTGATATTAACTCTGAATAATTTAATTGTTTCTCTAAATTTCATGAATTTATTTATTCGCATTCAATTTAGTTGTCGATCTTACTTCCTTTTAGAATGCATCAACCATTTTCTTTGGCATTTGAAATTCAGCTATTACGAGATTGATTTTCTTACTTATAAGCATTATTTTGAAAACACTTAGGATGAAGACTCGATTTATTTTTGTATGGAGTTCAGTTTGAAAACCAGACCAGTTTATTTCCGATTTTGGCGTATTCAATCTTGCATATCTTTCTATACTGGCATAGTTGCATATGTAGTTGTTGGATTAACAATTACGTATTGGGATTCTAATTTTGTTCTCCACACTTGGTTGCTTAGTGACAAACTTGACATTGGGTTATCACTTTGCACGTCTGGTCTAACGTTTGCATTTTTGTACAACTTCATTTGTGACATACAATACACTGACTTTTGGTTTGACATTAGTATAGATATATGGTAGACTGATTTTTTTTTTTTTTAAAGTGTTTAATCTACGTTCTCGTTAATTTTTGTAATCTTTTTCATTATAAAAGGAAAAATTAAGTTACCGTGACATTTAGTGCCTCTGTCTTTAATAAACCAAATATAGGTGTATATATGCATGTTTAACAATGCTAGTATGTGCTCAATAATTTATTGGTTAAGCACATGTTTAGCACGGCTCAATTTGGTGGTGTGGACTAATATAGGTTGGTTCTGTAGAGTTGTATGTCACCCTTATAATACATTTTTATCGTATTAAAGCAAAGGATCACATGATTTCTGACTTTTATTTAACATCTGTATTAACAGTAGTAGTCTATTGTTTGGTATACACTTAGGCATTCTCTCAAATATAGACTAATGATGAGATGTGCTGACTAATCTCTAATATTGTTCTCGAGTTATATGAGAATGATCTTATCTAGTCTAGGGATCTGATATTGATGCTATCATTATTTAGAGTAATTGGTGCTTGCTTATATGGCTCTAAAGTACTATGATATTGAAAGGATTGCTACAATTAAGGAAAATGTGTCATATAACTAAAATTGTCGTATGAAAAGTTTGTCTGGTATACTTCATTAAAATAAGATAACATGTTGATTTTATCGGTAAGCAGTATGTCTATATGAATGAAATTAGTCTCAAGTGGATCCTCAAAGCAAATAGGAATGATTCACTCTGAAATTAATGATAGTGGCTAGTCATATTTTTAAGAGAAAGGAAAGACATTGTATGTATTAATTTGTGATGGTTTTCTATTTTATTGAAAACACAAACTATGAAAAATATGGTGAGTTGCAACTCATCATTTCTCAGAGACATGGACTAGTATTTAGACTGTTTTTGAATTGCAAAAGAAAAATATTGAAAGTGGTTGTTGTTTTTTCATGTAGTGGTTATTCAAATTTGAATATGTTTGTTCATCTTCGTAACGAAGTGGTTTCCTTATTCATTATAACCTAAAGCTGAGTGCACTTTCTATGAAGTTCACCATATTTATAGCTCTCTTTTATTAATTATTTGTTGCTGCTTTATTTATACTGTAATGTAATTATGTGTGCATTTTTATTTAAATGAGTCCAATATCGCAACCAGATTAGAGCAGCACAAATACTTATATAGGCACACTAAAAACAACTCAAATGTCCGTTTTTGTGATCATGAAAAATAATTTGGTCATAACTTTGACCCACAGACAGTCAGTCTAGCGTGTATGGAGTATGATGACATAAAAATAAAGGTTAATAAGGCATGGTTTATTGTTAACCACAGAAATGCAATAAATAAAAGAGAAAAAGCATGCAATTATCTAATAAATGGAATATTTAAATGGACTAATTTAAATAAAAATGTATGCACAATTACATTATTGTATAAATAATATAGCAGCAGTAATTGAGTTATGAGTATGGTGAATTTTACTGAAAGTGCATCCAGCTTTAAATTATAAAAAAGGAAATCACTTTGTTATGTGGAAGAACAAACATAAGCAAATTTGAATTATAAATACTAAAAGTTGTTACATTAATGTAATCCAGTTTTTTTTGCATTGTTAAAACTCTGAATTTGGTGGTCAACTTGTTGACACAAATAATTCCTAAGTAGCTTATTTCTATGTAATCCTTTATAGTTGTGCTCAGGCAGATGGCCTTTTTTTTTACCATGGTTTTTTTCTTATTTATTGTTTTCATTGTAGAGCCGCTGCCCATTTGTATGCATGTAACCTATAATAAGAAAGATGTAAAAGGATATTTTTATGTATCTTCTTAAGGTGTGAATAAAGTTGTTATTTGAAACTAAATATAAACAAAGAGAAAAATCAATATTATATAATGATTAGTGTGATTTTGCAGGCCCCAAATTTGGCTTACTAACACTAAATCATATTTATATCACCTTAAGAAAAATAAAATTGGGGGAGGGAGTTTTTGCAATCTAACACTGCTGAATTGAATGTATTTATTAAATTGACAAATTGGGGGAGGGAGTTTTTGCAATCTAACACTGCTGAATTGAATGTATTTATTAAATTGACAAGTGATTTATAATTTTATAATAACATACTTATTATATGCAAAAGCCTGGAGATAATAACGCATTTCATTAAATATAATTAGCCAAAAACGAAGTTGACAGAATGATAAAAATTTGTTTTGTTTCTAATTTTCTTTATATAGATCTACATATAAACTGAGATATAAATCAGAGTATGAGAATTATTGAGATTATTTAATTTGACCTGAAGTTCACCTGATATTAGCATATTAAATAGCCGCCAGCCAATTTTAATTCATCGCAAATTAAAAAGGACTCAAAATTCATTGCATTGTACTTTGTTTATTAAAAGTTTGTTCTCCAATAAATGTATGCAAATATATTTTTCGAATTCATTCTAGAATCTTAATTAGCTTTTGTGAATGAAATGCATAAGTTAAAACTACTTAAGAATTGTCTTTGTATGTACATGTATACATATAGTTTGTTTTATCATTTTAGGTTGTACATATTGATTATAATGTTTGCTTTGAAAAGGGGAAAAATTTAAGAGTTCCTGAAAAAGTACCGTTTCGAATGACCCCAAATATTCAGACTGCTCTTGGAACAACTGGCGTAGAGGTAAGTCATTTTTTAAATGTTATAGATTTATAATATATTTAAATGTATTCTTCCAAAGAAATATAAAGATATTAGTAATTTTTATTCAATTATTTTTCCTTTTTCTCAGTATTATTGCAAATAGTAGTCTTTTTTTTTTTTTTTTTAATAAATATTAATCTTCTGTTAAAATTTTATTGTAATAGGAACTCTCACGTCTTCCTGGTATTTTTTTTTTTTTATAAGAGGAAACTTCCTTAATGTATTCATTAAAACTGAAAACAAGTTTGTCTATTACCAATAAATTAATAATAGTTTATAAATTTTAACCAATACCATTCTGGTAATAGATAAGAAAGTCAAATTAAAAAATAACTATTGATCCCATTTTTTAATGATTCAGTGTATCCATATCTGCTTGCTTTTATCAAATCTTAAAACTTTAATGTTATAATATTATGAAAAATCTTTTTTGGAATTTTTTTTTTTTATGTATGATATAAAACTATAAGTAATATTTTATACTGCTGTAAGATTCAAAAATATCCAATGAATTGTTTTGATTATATTTCAGTTGACCCTTTCCCTAAAAACAATATACTTCCCCAAAACAAATTTATGTATTAATAAATAATGGTAAATACGAAATTTAATTTTAATACATCTAAAAACCATTTTACAATTCTGAACATTAATTTATAAAATAAAATTCCAACTTTTTTTTTTAACTACTGCTAAGTTGTATTAATTTTAGAAATATTTCAAATGTTAGTGCTCGACTTCAAGCATCATAATTCATTGAAATTTATCCAAAAGCATAAAAAAAAAATGAAAAAGAAATGGGAATTTTATGAATGGTTTAAAATTTAATAGTCTTAAATATTAAATATTAAAGTGTTAAATATTAGAAGTGCTGGGGAAGATTGTCAAACAATCAAAATTGTAGGCCATTTGCAAATATGAAAAATAAAGTGTTGCATTATATTATTTCATTAATATGCTTTGTAAAGTTATATATATATAATTTTTATTTGGTTTTATATTTATAATTGTTTATGTAATTTAAGTTGTTTTGTTATGTTTTATGTTAAATTGTAGAATATCAGCTCTGCCTTATATTATACATCAGCAATGTCTTCTTTTTTATTTCACACTTATTTTCTATATTTTTTCCAACTGCTATGAATTACTTTTTTGAATTCCATTTGTATTTTCATTAATATGTTTTTTTTTTCAATTTTAAATACATTTATTTATTTATTTTGAATAAATACTTTTATTTATTTTGAATAAATACTTTTATTATATCCATAAATATATGAATATATAGTTGTTGTAGATCTTACATATGAATGATCCAATATTAAATTATAAAATAATAATATTACAGTATGGAGAAAAAAGGAAAAAAAAGTATTATAATCACACCTTAAAAAAAATAGTATAAGAAATTGTGGGATTGCATGAATAAATATATATCTCTAAATTACATCTTTCATTATTTTTGCAAAGAAAACAGAAAAGCGCATTTTAAAGGCTATTGAAGTACAATATAAAGAACTTGTAATTAATCTTATTGAAATTGGTAAACACCAAACAAACAGTTCCAGACCTGTGTGAGTTTGTAATTTTACAGTTAATAAGAGAAGACTCCAAGTAGCAACATAAATATCAAAAGAAACTAGAGACTGAATTCTAAATTTTAAAAAAATAAAGAGCTCTGCTAAGTTGCTCTAACAAGCTTTGTTGATAAATGCCAGCTAAACAAAGCATTTAAAAATCTCTCTTGAAAACCACTCCCTAACCTCAAACCAATGGTTTCATGCTTTGGCACTCCTCAGTGAGGTGCTAGGATAGTTTCAGATCCTAGACCTACAAATACCAAGCCAAAGCCAGTATTTATCTAAAAGTTAACTATTAAGTAGAAAATCTGAAATTTTTAGACATCTAAATGTCTTCAAACCCAGCTACCTAACTTAAATAGCTATATGGAGCTGAGACATCTTCAGCCAAACCATATATATAACATTGCTTAAGACTTTAAAGCAAAGTCTATAAAAAAATCAGTCATATATCACATGACTCAATTTTTAAGCTTGGAAATAAAAAATAAAGAGCTCTGCTAATTTGCTCTAACTAGCTTTATTAATAAATGCCAGCTAAACAAAGCATTTAAAAATCTCTATCTTGAAAACCACTCCTTAACCTGCTATTTACATTAGACAGCTGGGTTTGAAGACATTTAGGTGTCTAAAAATTTCAGATTTTTACTAAATAGTTAACTTTTATATAAATGCTGGCTTTGGCTTGGTATTTTTAGATCTAGTGTCTGAAACTATCCTAGCGCCTCACTGAGGAATGCCAAAGCATGAAACCATTGGTCTTAGGTTAGGGCTTGGTTTTCAAGATAGAGATTTTTAAATGCTTTGTTTAACTGGCATTTATCAATAAAACTTGTTAGAGCAAATTAGAAGAGCTGTTTATTTTTTATTTACAAGCTTAAAAATTGAGTCATGTGATATATGACTTTGATTTTTTTTGATGACTTCCAAATTTTATTTGTATATATACTTAAACAATAGAAAGATTTTGAACAATAAAAGAAAGTTGGGTTGGGGAAATGAAATAAAAACATTATACTTGGCTAATGACAATACTTCAGTACTACTTCATAGTTTTATTTAACTCTTAAAACTTTATATATATATTATAATGGTGATTACAAAATCTTTTAAATATATTTTCTGGCTGCAAAAAAAAAAAAAAATGAATTAGCTTTTAAAGTTTAAAATGTGTCTTCTGACAAATAAACGTTCTTCACATATAGGAAAGTTTTTAAAATTTTGATTCTTGTAAGTTTTTTTAATAATGAAAAGTAAGAATGCTAATATGATGTAATAAAAAAATAGCTTAAATATACAGTAGTTTTTTATTACTATTATTTATAATTTATTGTTGTTATTATTGTGTGCTTTGGCTGTTTGATGATTATCCATGGCCTTTCACTGTAAAACTCATAGTACAGTAAAAATTGCCAATTTCTCTACAAGCTTTATGATAAATGCTTAGCCAGAGCCAGCACTTAAAATATCTCTGTCAGGAACCCCTTCCCAAACCTCTGACCATGGTTTCATGCTTTGGCACTCCTCAGAGAGGTGTCAGGCTAGGTTCAGATACTAGATCTAAAAATGCCAACCCAAAGCCAAGCACTTATTTAAAAGTTATCTATTGAGTGGAAATCTGAAATTTTCAGACGTCTACATGTCTTCAAACCCAGCTATCCAACTCAAATAGCTATATGGGGCTGATAGATCTTCAGCCATACCATATAGTAGTAGTCCTAGCAATATAAAATTGCATAAGATTTGTGGCAGAGACTATAAATAGTCAAAATAAGAGTCATAGATCACATGACCCTATCTCTTAAGCTTGTAAGTTATAAACAGTGAGGATTGCCAATTCCTCTACAAGCTTTATGATAAATGCTTAGCCAGAGCCAGCACTTAAAATATCTCTGTCAGGAACCCCTTCCCAAACCTCTGACCATGGTTTCGTGCTTTGGCACTCCTCAGAGAGGGGTGTCAGGCTAGGTTCAGACACTAGATCTAAAAATGCCAACCCAAAGCCAAGCACTTATTTAAAAGTTATCTATTGAGCTGGGTTTGAAGACATGTAGATGTCTGAAAATTTCAGATTTTCCACTCAATAGATAACTTTTAGCTAAGTGCTTGGCTTTGGGTTGGTATTTTTAGATCTAGTGTCTGAACCTACCCTGACACCTCTCTGAGGAGTGCCAAAGCACAAAACCATGGTCAGGGGTTTGGGGAGGGGTTCCTGACAGAGATATTTTAAGTGCTGGCTCTGGCTAAGCATTTATCATAAAACTTGTAGAGGAATTGTCAATCCTCACTGTTTATAACTTTTATTTTGACTATTCATAGGACAGTAGTCTCCTCATATCCAAAGTATACTATCAGTGATTTCAGATTTATGAATCTGGTTTCATAAATTTTACAAAGTATAAACTATATCATGAATCTTTTGTTGATCGTTTATTTGCTCATTTTGCGCATTACATCATGCAGTTGCTCTTCTTTATAGATTTAGTAATTAATTTTATTTTATAATTGCATTATTTTATTCTTTTATTTATTACTTTTGTTGATGTAAATGTGTACATTTTTAAAATTAAATTGTATTTGGTTCATCTATGTTTTATATAGTATTTGTTATTATCCATGAAAAGTCTTGGAATCAAATGACAACTAATACAGCAACTATTATATACTTACATAACAATAACTAATCTAATAATGATGTGATCATGTGATGTTTAGTGGTTTAATAACTAATCTAGTATTACTACAAATTTCCAATGGATGCATATTAGTTCTGTGTTTTATTTTTCCAAAATTCTCGTATAGGGTAACCAATTCCGCATAACTGTCGACTATATAAGAAAAATTTGTAGATTATTTGCAAAATAAAATTTTAGGTTCAAATATGAAAAGGAAAGGAATAAATTCATACTAAATCAGTACTGTAACAATGAATTAAAATGTAATACTACATAAATAACATAATAATTAATAAAGCAAGTCATATATAACATGACATTACTTTTATGAGCTTGTAATTACAAAAATGCACATAGAGAGCGTACCAATAGTTATAATTTAATAAAATATTTTCTTTCCTTAATTTTAATCTTCCCTGAATAGTTTTCTATTACTATTATTATTATAATAGTTATAATCGAAATATGTAATGATTGCTTCTACAATAAAAGTTTAAACATTTATTTTATAACGTCTTGCGTTCCATTATAATTACAATAGAATGACAGCCTGTTAAGCTAATTGCGCAGCCGCTGTGAGAATGTTATTAATAAATGAATACCTTCGAACAACCACATGATATAGTATTTGTATAAGAGTAAAAAGGAATCCTCTTACCCTTTTTACTCTTATACAAATACTATATCATGTGGTTGTTCGAAGGTATTCATTTATTAATAACATTCTCACAGCGTCTGCGCAATTAGCTTAACAGGCTGTCATTCTATTGTAATAAAAGTTTAAGTAAAGCTGAATTTTATTAACATGAAAACGGATTGCAAATCAAAGAAAAATCTACTTATGTAAATGTTCACTCATGAAATTTTATAAGATTATTATTTTGATATGTAAAAGTTTTATGAATAAAAATAATATGTACAATAAATGTACTTAGTATAAAATGAATATGCTTATCAAATTCATCAAGAAAACAGTCTATATATTATATATAATGTAACGGGATTTTCCCTCTTTATGATTTATTCTATGGCTATTATACTTATTATGTAGTGTTTTACATTATTAGCTCATATTAATCTTTAATATTTTATTTTAAGATCCCGTTATTCAAGCAGAGTAGTGAATATGGTCAATACTTATATATTAACCAAATCCCCAATCAGACAGAGATTAAATAAAAAAATATACAAACCACTGTCGCCTTTCCAGATCAAGGTGCAATTTCCACGAGTACAAAAAGCATTACACATCTCATGGGGATATTTATAATGGCTTTTAACCCTACGGGATCCAGCCTTAGACTGGACCCCATGGTTCAAGCACTTGATTCTTGGTTAGCTATTAAAACATGAGACGGCATAACATGGACTATCTAAATAAGATTATTGATTTAAACCCATAGGTAAATGAAGAGAGAGTGAGAGACTTAAACCATATCAATAATTTATAACATATTTATTAAAAAAAAAAACATAAGAAATATTTAAAACATAAAGAAAAAATATGAATAATTATTCAAACTACAATATTTTAAACAATCGTGCTTATTTACATATAGTTAAAAGTTAACACTAGCAATGATATTTGAAAGCTCTATCTAGAATAAAATGTAAAATTTCACACTTGAAATAAAATTTAAAAGTTCTGTCAATGATGTCTAGACATATTTATCTAGGTTTTTAATACTGTATCTGGGTGATCACCCCTAACTTCGGATCCTGTCAGATTTATAGTGGGCATCTATTATAGTAACTGGTTGCTTCCTCCTGGCTCAATGTACTACTGCGAAGTCTGGTTCCATAGATTTAGTTCAAGGCAGGTAAAAACATCGGCAAAGGCAAGTCAGAGATACAATTACTGCATCTGGCTATTGGTGTTCTGGAGACGGGCGGTGGAAAACGAACAAACACATCTCTGGTCTAACAATCCATTTTTCTATCAGCATAATCATATAAAGGTTGCTTCATCTTGTTGGATTCAGTCCTTTTAGCTGGCTTATAGAGTTTTCAGTGGACTGCCAACTGATCTTGGTCAACTACCCTTATAAAACTCTCATTGGCTTTCCTTTCCCTTTTTTTTTTCTTTTTTCCTTGCTTTATGCTTTTTCTGCTGCTGCTGTTCTTTTTTTTTTTTTTGGACAATAGACATTTGCAGCATTTATACTCCCCGACTTCAAGCAGTGCTCGAATTCTTACCAATACTATCAATTCATTTGATCTTTTTTTTTTTTTAAGTTATATTTTTAATTACCTTTTATTTTAATCACATAGAAATTTAGTGACTATTGTTATTTAATCAGTCTGAAATTTATATCCAGGAACTGATTACATCCTGTACAAATTTGTTTTCAATTATATGTTAAATTTTAATACACAAAGAAAAGAAAGATAAGTTACTTAATCCCAAAGATTTTTTCTTTTTTTTATCATTTTATTTTAATCTTTTTTGGAACAATGAAATATAATTTTATTTTTCCTTATTTTATTAATAATATGTAACTCATATATATATATATACTTGTGTACTGTGTATATATATACATTATTACAATAAGAACACATTTTGGTTAGCAAAAATATATAAACTGAAAAATTAAGAGAAAAATTAAAATACAGAATTGTGGGAAATGCTGTCTAATAACTATATATGATTTCACTTTTAGATTTGACAAGAGAGTAAGTTAATCACAGTTTTTTATATATTCTCAAGTAATTATAAACATATATATGGAGTCAATATTATAAATTGTTGTACTATGCAATTTTGTTATTAAAATATACTTTCTTGATCTGAAAATGTAAACAACCAGTAGATTAACTGATTAATGAGTTTTTAAAATAGAAGGAGGGGAGGGGGGATTCAATGCAATTAATGAAATAATAATTGAATTTGTAAAGAAGGTTGCATTTTGTAGATATAAAAAGTAAACAAAACAAATTAATATTCTTTTTTCATTTATTCTGTAGTTTCAAATTACCATTGTTACAATTGTAATTACACTTTATGATGAATGATTGCTCTTTTATTTTAAATGGGAAAAATTCTGGCTGCTATATCTTTACCCTTAGCTTTAGAATGTCTTATTAGTAAATAGTATTTCATGCAGTGCCATTGAGAATAAATTATTATAAAGTAGGTTTCAATTTGTCTCACAAATAGATATAACTTATATTTCAATTTGTTCAATAAAGAAGTACTTTTTTGACAATTTATTGATGATGGTGATAATAATAATAATAAAAAAACATAAATTTGTCCTTTTTGCAGTATGGATGGCTCAGAATTTGTTTTACCTTAAGAATTTTGGGTTTTTGTTGATAGTATTAATTCTATAAAAATTGAAGAGTTTAGCATTGCTGCTTGTTATGTCCTTTGATGGAACTCCTAGAATCCATTGATCTATTGTGGATTTGGATTTTTTCTTCCTGAAATCACAGTAGAATCGATCGGTAATGGGATAGAATAAGATCGTTTATTGATTATTCCAAGAAATAAAAGGTAAACTTCTTTAGAGTGAAATATCCAGCCTCTATAAATTATGTTCATTAATCCACATTTCAGTTCAGGTGAAATATGAAAGAATGTAGCAAGATAAAGGTCACTATTTAGAGAGGCCACATTGATATACTATTCTCTAGTTTTTCATTTTTTATTTTTTTGTGCCTGAGCAAACTGATTCTTTCTCTGGCCAACTCTTAGTTATTATTCAAAATAATAGAGTAAACAAAATTATAATACATATGTTTTTTTATATAAATTGAACTTAAGAATTCATAGTTGCAATATAGCATCAGTTACTGTTGTGCTAAATTTGTATGGGAAGTTTCTTTTATAGTACATATTTTGTTTTTTTAATTCATACATGTAAAATTGCTTTAAACATTCTGAAATGAAAATAAAATTTTTATTATATTTTAGGCCATTCTGATTTTTATAATGCATTGTAATCGGGTGTGTAGTTGTTTGGTAATTTAATCAATAAAATGATTCCAATATTGTCCTGTATGACAAATGAATAATTATCTGAAAAATCTAGTTGTGAAACATTGTTTTTAGTATTAATAGATATTCACAAATAATATCCAAAAATGTTACTATACATAAGCCACTAAGACGGCTCTGGCCATGGTTGGGTGTGTCTCTTTCGGGCGATTGATAGCCAAGGCTGAAGAATGCATATTGTTTCTCTGCTCATGTTTTGTCAAGTAAAAATGCCGAACTCTCAATTTCAGAAAAAAGGACAAAACTGTTGAAAAGAGTGTGTGTTGCTCAAACTGTCCGAATGCTCATCATAATTCAAGACAATTTATTTAATTTTTCACTTTGTATTTGCTCTACTATTTATTCCTTGTGTTCATTGGCAATAAAGTTACTTTTGAAAATAAAAATAATATCCAAAAATTGATCAGTAAATTTCAAAATTGTTTTTAAGATCATTCTTGTCACCTGATGCTGATGCCTACTGTGAGTATACAATAATTTTATTTACTCTTTCAATTTACTGATTGATTATTCAAACTCTGAGCAGGTTTGCCAGCTAAAGAAGTTTTAATAATGGTTTGTAAAAAAACTATTATAGTTGGAATTGAGAAAAAAGGATTTGTTAAATGTTTTATTTAGTGTGGAGCAGAAACTTGGGCTATTACAAGAAGAAGATTGAAGCCTTTGAGTGCAGATTTGAAAAAATAAGCTAGAAAAATAAGAATTTCATTAATGGAATATTAAAAAAGAATAAATGAAGAAATATTTATAATTAAGAAAATTGAAAAAAGATATTGGGGTTGATTATCTTAATTGTTGATTATTGCGATGATTCTCAACCGTTTTTTATCCCGTGCGGCCTTTTCTTATGTTTAAATGTTATTTCATCTTTCAAAAATTGGTCGACTTAAAAAAGTACATTCCAAATAATATTGAAAATTTTATTAATTTTTCTATATCAATATATTTTCTTGGGTTATTTTTATAGTTTTGTTTTAACAATTTTGTAGCAATATAAAAAGGTGATAAATTTTGAAATTTGAATTATTTAATAATTTAATTGAAGGAAACTTCAATAAACATAAAGTCACATAGAATATCAGGCCTTTGGATATTAGTATATTCAGATGTCTACCCAATGAATAAGGTAAACTCTCCCCCCACTATTTTTTTTGTCCATTTTGGATCAGTGGAAGAATACTTCAAAGGACATTTTTCGTTGGTTTGTTTTATTTTTTATTTGCAACCGATGAAATGTCTTATTCACAAAGATATGTCAACAATATAAGTGAAAGCAATGTACGCTTAGTTTTTTTTTTTACATCATTTGAATAAGAATAGCATATCAAAAGCCAAAATTTTATATTTGATTTCTCTTCGATGAACATATCTCTTGCACTAATTCCATCTTCCATTCCAAAATTTATTTTGACAATCACTTTTTTAACTAACATTTGCACTAAATCCAACTTCTCTTCATTTAGGAAAATATTACTTGAATTTATTTTCTGATGTTGCTATATGATGCAAAATTTTTTTTTTTTTTACAATTTTTGGAACCCCTTGATCAATCAGCAGCAGCCACAAGGAAAGTGACAGTTTCTCAAATGTTGCACCAATTTTTATTTTCATCGTGAGAAAATCTTGGAAGCTTTCAAGGAACCAATGAATTTTTGTTATGTTTATGTATCTCCTTTGCCTTTAAAAATTCAGTTGCTTAGAAATGTTAGCCAAATATAATAAGCAAGATGTGTGATCCATTTCTTATTATCCAACTGTCATAAATTTTCATTTTACCTGAACTTTGCAGATATTTGAATTCATCTCTTAACTCAAAATACTCATTCTCTTAAACTTGTTTTTGAAAACCATTTATGTGGAAAAGACCGCAAAAGATGGCTTACATTCACACCAATATATAATTACGTGAAAAATGTGTGATTTGATGTCTTTTTCCTTTGAGAAAATTCACATTTTGAACTGTTTAATTCAAAAGCTTCCCTAGCAGGTTCTGGTGGAAGTATTTTTGAGACCAGTGCCTGGTGATGGATTTTTACAATGATTGCCTTTCATTTTTAGAGCTTTCTTTTTTGTATTAACTTCAAATCTAGTAGATCTGGTACTCCATAAAAGATTTTCTGATTTAAAGAAAACTTTTTTCCAAAATATCTGTGACTTTGTTAGTTATTTCAAGAAGCGAATAAAAGAGAAACTCCTCTTTAAACGAATCTGAGTAAATATATCTTGGAAATGCCAGAACTTTTGAAAATGATGTGGTTTCAGTCAATTCGAGCTGAAGTAATAATTAAAAAAATGGTGTCGACTTGATCCTTGATGCCATGCTGATTCTTCTTTGAACAATGCTTTTTGATACTAAAACTGCTGCTGTGGATTTTTTTTCCCTCTTTCATTTTCCAACATTTTGAAAGTACAAGTTTTGGTCAGGTCTCTTCTTTTGTACGTTTTTTTTTTTTAACTTTGCAATTTCCTGTGCTGCATATAAAGTTCATTCTTAAAAACTCTTATTAAATCAGTTTTTATTATTTTGGGAGCATTCCAACAATGTCCAGAGAAGTTTTTTGTCATTTGAGAAATGAGCCTTCTGCAAATATTGCTTTAATTGTATTAGTTTCGTAGAAACTTTTATTATAAATAACACATAGTAATATTCAAACTTATTTACTAAACTCAGAGATCCTATGTAATTAAAGAGAAAGAATTTCCATTTTTAATATATGCGCTGTATTGATCTTATAATAGTTTAATGACGTCATGTTGAGTATTGAGGATACTTTCAAACTCAAATACAAGATAGAGACTTTTGAAAAAATATGAGCAGTTGTCTTAACTTTAAACCTACATTATAATATTGTAGGCCAATCTGAAACATCTTAGTTTGAGAGTATGAAGATGTTTCTCTATTCGTTTCTTTCACATATTAATGTTCGCAAAATTTTTCAATTTACTATGTGCTAATATTACGAATTCTTAAAAACTATGTAATATTCAAATTTATTTACTAAGTGCAGAGATCATGTGTAATTAAAGGGAAAGGATTTCCATCTTTAATATATATGCTGTACTGATCTTACAATAGTTCAATGATGGCATGTTGAGTGTTGAGAATATTTTCAAACCCAAACAGCTCAGTATTCAACTTGACATCGTTGAGCTATTATAAGATCAGTACAGCGCATATATTAAAGGTGGAAATCTTTTCTCTTTAATTAAATAACATATTAATCCATTTTTTATCCATTGATAATAAATGTCAACCATATTAATATATAGAATCACCGTAACTCTATTCACGGAACAAAAAGGTCAGATTAAGGTAATTCACAAGCTAGAATTCTAAAAAATCATTTAAATGACTTGATAATAAAGCCTGCCTTGTTATATCAATGCCAATCTATATTGTCAGATAAAACATGATTACATTTACCTTGCTTCCAGTTTGTCGTATAGTAATAAATCAATATTGATACTCAGAAAGACAAACTTTCTATTAGTGACAGTTTTATTTTTTATTAATCAATCCAGCTTGTTGTTTCAAATATTAATTTAGATGATATTCTAACAATTTTAATTGCTGCATATTTTAATGGTTTGTCAAATGTGTAATGCTAAGAGTTTAAACTTATTCACAGAACAAGTCCAAATACATTTCTAAAATAATTAGTCATATTCTCCGTTTTGACACTCGTAATTCACTCTAAATTCTTTGAATGGCAATAGAGCCACGAAAAGTCAAATAGATGAACAATCTCTGAAATTCAAAAGTGAATGTTTTTTTTCCTTAATTTTTAGTGTGAATATTCTATAAAATCTAATGTTCCATAGATGGTGTTCATATTAATATTTCATCTATTTGAATCTATAGTTTCAATACCCTAAAAATCCTAAAACTTTTTTCATGGGAGTGAATTATTCCCTGGTTGAGAAGATGGGCAGAAGGATTTGGAGAAGATGATAAGGTGATGTTCAGACCTGTCTTTTTGGCTGATTTATCGTGATGACAAGTATTGCATTAGAACAGGATAATCACTAATCAACCATAATCGATTCATTCTGGGACAAAATGTTTTCAAATTTAATGCACTTTCTCCAATTTACTGCTTTTTATCTTCACATAACCCTCTAGCAAATTTTTTTAACTTATCCATCTCTTATCTGGTCTCCTTCTAAGTCATTTATTATTTTCCGGTATCTTATTCAAAATGCTTGTAAAAGCAACAACAAAAAAAATAGATGATTGTAATAAGTCATGTTAAAATAGATGGAAATAAACTGCTTACATCATTCGATCAGGGTTTTGGTTGAGGATTGAAAATTAGAATTATGTATAGTATATGGGGGTGGGGGGATATGCACACACATATGCATGCCTAATAAATATGTAAAACTTTTCCTCATTTTATTGTTTTTGTATTTATTGAAACTATTTTCTTTTAATTTATTCAGTGTGTTTTCTTCAAACATTCTTTATTTTTCTCTTTGTTCGCTAATGTGCCATTAAGTTAATTAATTTGCATTAATGTTCGCATGCCATTATACTATGATAAAGGGAAAAGTTATATACATTATTATGCAGCTTGAATTCGTTTTTTTTTTTTTTTAATATTATAATTTGAAAAAGTTTTTAATAATTTTTGTGTTAATGTTTGATTAGCCGCCTGCTTTGCTTACTAATTATTCCTGAGTGGTAAGGTTTTAAATGTTTGTGTGCACGCTCTTTCATGTGTTTATGTTTTGTTTGAATTATTAAAAGATCTGAAAATATTTAAAGCAGAGATTGTTTTTAATTGTATGATAATTTGTTTTTCTTAATTAGTGAAATATTTTTATGGAAAATATTAATATTTATAACCGTATTAAAATTGATGTATTTAAACAAAGCATTACATAACTTATTCTGCTTGCTTTTACCAATTGCATTCAAAGCAGTGATTCGCATAACTCTGCTCTGCATTAAAAAAGTGCAGTAGCTGGAAACTATTTTGGAAATATGGATGTGGTACTACCATCTAGAGAATGGCCACTCTTAAAACAAAATATATATGAAGAAAATATTGTCTTGACTTTATTATTTATATAAGTATTACTGTTAAACAGATTTGTTTGAGATATATATTGTTATCTATGTTTATCAAACTGTGTTAAACTTTTTTTAAGCATATATGTGTGTATAAACAATGCATGCAGCTTGACCAAAATAATAGGAATATCTCAAAACTACAAATCTGCATTGCCTTAGTTATGGAAATCTGATATGTGTGGAATTAGTCTAACATTTTTTTCATAAAATAATAGACTATATTTATTAAAAAAGATTAGGTTTAATTTTTGTGCATAATAAAGATATTTTACTGTAAAAATTTTGCCCTGCATGGCATAATGCGGTAATTAAGTATCATGCTCTGGAAAATTATATATAGTCCTGGGATCAATTCCGGTGTTAGACCTTCTTGCGAATTCCTGAGCAATAAAGCCATTCAATTACTCATTTATTATTAGTAATTTCTCTATCGGGTTTATATCTATCTTGTACTTGCTGCAAACTATGAGTCCGCCTTTATTTCTATGATATTAATGTTATCATTTTTATAGGTGTATTTTTTACTATTTCTGCTAT
Source organism: Epiperipatus broadwayi (assembly GCA_028023455.1). Lineage (NCBI taxonomy): Eukaryota > Metazoa > Onychophora > Udeonychophora > Euonychophora > Peripatidae > Epiperipatus > Epiperipatus broadwayi. The sequence continues at coordinate 461,815 of JAQFVV010012785.1, forward strand.
TAAAATATTTGCTGAATGAATATTTTTTATATTTCAATCCGTTTATGCATGAGTCATGTATACGTAAGATATGCATATAGAATTTATAAATTGAAATAAAGTAGAATATTATGAACAGTAAACATCAGTGCAAGTTTAGTATTTTCATTGATTTTATTTCATTTTATAAATTGCATATGTATATCTTATATATGTTTACGTAAAATAATATTCAGGAGATGATTTTGTGCATAATGTGAAGTGTAGTAAATGTGCAAATAAATTTTAGCAAATGTTTTAATAACAAAAACAGTGAAAATGCATTTAAAAAATGTTATATGGAGATATTTTTATGAATTCAATATGTTTGTTCTTGGAATTAGTGTCCTGATTTCATAAATTAAAAAACCGAACTACTGGTTATTAAAATTATGAATATTATGAATCGTATTTTAGAACAATTTAATTCTAAATAACTAATATTTTTATTATTATTATCATCATCATTATTATTATTGTTGTTGTCATTAAGTAATAGTATTTGTAAAAAATGGAAAAACGACACCAGAATTACTTTATTTATAATAAATATCATCCATTGTTCCCATTTTCACATTTGCATCACAGATTTTATATTATTTATTACTTTAATGTCACATTGTAACTCCCGTAAAGAATACTTGTAATTGTGTTGGGAACACTTATTTACGTTTTTATTTATATATAAATATTTGTCGAGAACATCTCAATATTTTTTCTCTTACATTCAATATAACTTTTAGAAACATTGTATAATAAATTATTCGTGTATTGTTTAATCCAATATTTTTATTTGTTTTTAACTTACCAGTTTTTTTTATATGTTGTAAACGTGTGTATCACTTTATTTATTTAACTTTATTTGATTTGTATTTTTAGGGAAGATTCATCTATTTTCGAAAATGTTAAACAGTTCTTTTACTCGGCATGAATTAACTTATGAACATGGTTTACCAATTAAGCATCTTATTTTTGTTGTAGTTGAATTTTGCTTTACGATATTAATAGTTGGCGGCAATTCGCTTGCCATTGCTGCTGTTTTCTTTTTCCAAAATCTTCATACTCTGACCAATTATTTTTTAATTAATTTAACTCTTGCAGATTTACTTGTTGGTTTTATGTTAACGTTTCACGCTACCTTGTATTTAAAATACTCTTTATTGCAAAATAAATACTTGTGTATCTTACGATACAGTATTGTTGTTCTTTGCTGCAGCAGTTCTGCTATGACATTATGTGCAATAGCAATTGATCGGTTTATTGCTGTGGTTTATCCTCTTCATTATCATATGTGGATGACTGCTAAAGTCACAGTTATGGTGATAAGCTTTATAGATGTCTACGCATTTATTGCTGCTGCCGTCCCTTTTATGGGATATAATCGATGGTTTGATGGGATTGATTGCAATTTTGAATTGGTTATGAAGCCTACATATCTTCTTGTTATTGTTGGACATTACGTAATTCTTACTGTTATAATGATTTCTCTTTACAGCTGTATTTTTTATGCTGCTTGGAAACAACGAAGACAAATTCTTTCTGAAACAATGGCTATGGGACTTGCTTCTGGTATTACTGCTAATAGCAAGAGCATTAAATTTTTTTTCAGTGTTGTGGGCTTGTTTTTAATTTGCTGGACACCTTTTTTTCTTTTAATAACCATTATAACTTTTGGTATTGACACCACTGTAATAAATACATTTCGTACTTTATCAATGTTCCTTGGAGTTCTCAATTCTGCTTTCAACCCTGTTGTATATGGCTGGAAAGATAAAAATTTTCGAAACGCTTATAAAAAAATGTTCCGGATCGATTAAGAAAAAACACTGCCTTAATATAACTATTTTTATTACTGCATCTTTTATATGCTAATTTTGATATCAGATTGCTTTTTAATATTTCAGAAATCATTACATTTGTTAAGGCATAAGAATATTAAATAACTATCCACTTAACATCATTACTGGGACTAAACAATTGTGAGATTTATTACTGTTACTATTCTCCAGTTTAAATTATATAGCATCAATAATAGCCATATAGCATCAATAGTAGCCATGAGGTTGGTACAGAGTACCGAAAGCATGCTCGGCTAAATATTAATTAATACCGACATCATTGAATTGTTCCACTCTGTATAGCAAATAAATATACATGTGTGCATAATAACATCAATAGCTAGAACTTTTTTTTTTCTTGCAGTTTTATATAATATACAAATCTTATCCCTAATTTTATGCATTTTAATAGTGTAATGATTTTGTTAAAATGTATAATATAATGTTAAATAGTGAAATCCTAAACTGTATTGATTTAAGAGGTTGCAATAATAATAATAACAATGTGTAGTACCTTATTATCTCATTAACTCATCAGCCTTTGAACTGAGAATTTACCATATCTATCTCCCATAAAGTAGATTTTTTTGTTGTTGTTGTTCTTGCTAATTATTAATTGCAGTAAACTTAATTTTAAACAAAATATTTCTACATTTTCACGACTAAAGTGCTTCACTTAGTTTTTAGAAACATTAAATGCAATTGTTTTTGCATCTCTATTGACTTATTACTTCAATTGATATATATATATATAGTTATCTATATAAATAAAAATAATCAGATGAACTTTTTTTTCTCTCTCTAGTGCTTTTTTTTTTTCAATAAAAAATAGAAAACAAATACGTTTCTTTTAATTAACATAATTTGTACTGAATTTTTTTAATAATATATCTTCAATTCTTGCATTTTTTAACAATGATTTTAATTAAGATGTTTAGTTTTAACTGTTTTCAATATCTAGCAGTGTTTTTAATTATGATATTTAGTTTTATTAATTTTAGCTTTTAGTTAGATTTTTTTTCAATGTTTATTTAAGTTGTTTAAAAGAATATAGGTTTCTGAACAAGTCTACCGAAAATTAAACATCTTGAATTAAAAGAGATTTTCAAAAAGTGAGGTGTATTGATGTATTGTTTTAAGAAGAGTACATCTTGAATATGGAAAGCTATAGTTAATTAAATGTATTTACTGCAAAGTCTTTGCTTTGAATCCAGTAGACCCGGGATCCCAATGTTTTTCTCTCTGGTATTCCTGGACTAGGCTTTTCATTTATGAGTATTCTCTCTTCACATAGAATTCCCACCCATTCTTCTACACAAACAATATGGCTTTTTTTTTTATTATATTATATAATGTTCTTAGACTAACTCAAATAATTAAGTCAAATTAATGATAAATTTAGGTTTTATTTTTTACTTTACATATTACATTTCATTTCAGTTTTTTTATAAAAGCAAATAAAAAAGCATTAAAATAAATTTTTGATCACATTAATTTATAATGAAAATTCATACAAATGGGCGATGAATTTTTTTAATATACATGGCTTCAAATGTAGCTCTTTTTAATAATTTCAATGCGATCCTTGGGCTTGTTTAATGGAGCTGAGTTTTTTTAAATCAAGTTCAAATGAAGACGAATACAATCTTATATCAGGAACTGTATTAAATTTATTACAATGTTTATTCTTACTAAAGGCATAGTATGAAAAGGCTGATTCAACAAGCTGTGTATTTGTAAAACACAATAAATACTTTAATGCTTCATCACTGAGACCGTGGTACCCTTTTTTCACTGCTGTCCAGAAATCAGTGACATTTCGTTTTTTGAGGTCATATTGTCAAGAAGAATCAGTCGAAAGTTCAATCATTTTTTCTTTTTCTGGTGTGGGTAATTTTCCGGCTTGTTGAAAGAACAGTTAATTGAACGAATTCGTAATCCACTTATTATCACTATTTTGTTTTGGAAAATATTGCCTGAACAAACACCTTTAGTTCTTTTAAGTGAGCTATTACACTATTTTTTATTTCTTTTGACAATTTCAGCTCAACTCTCAGAAAAAAAATTGTGAAGTGTCTCAAAAACTTCATACTACTCTTTATTGATATAACATTCCCAAAAATTTAATTTCTTAATCATAGTCTCTGTATTTGTCAGACATTTTTAAGATGCTTATGGAACTGTTCTGTAATCCCAAGTTAAGTTTATTTATTTTTGAAAAAATATCAGATAGGTATGCAAGTTGTCAAAGTCATTCTTTTATGAAACTTAAGAACTTAATTCAAAATGATAGTCTTTTAAAAAAACTTACACTTCATGTCTCAATTCAAAAAATCATGAGTACTTTTCCTTGTGAAAATCACCTCACTTCAGTGTGCAAAGGCAATGTTGCTTGGAGGCTGTCCATCTTATCACACAAAGAGGTGAATAGTCTGGACTTTGTTGAACTGGTTTTAATAAAGTTAATAGCTTTTACACACTTTTTTCAATGTATGTGGCAGAGATTTGGTCGCAAGGCTTTGTCTCCAAGTTACATGATGGGTGATTTCTTTGGTACAAGAATGTAAGCTTGTATAATATCCAGACATAGATTTCCCATCATCCATACAAATACCACAGCAATTGGTCCAGTCAATTTTTTTTTTTTTTACAAAAATAATCCTGAATGGCATTGAATATGTTCTTGCCTGTGCATCTTTCTGAAAGGGGATAACATAATAAAAGATTTTCCTCAAGAATGTTATCATATAAATATCTTGCAATAATAAGCCAAATTGACAAATTGGAAACAATCAGTGCTTTCATCCACCTGTATAGAAAAAAAGGGGCTCTTTTTTATCATCTTAATTATTGTTCATTCAATGTCATCTGACATTTCCTTAATTCTCCGAGAAATTGTATTATTTGAGAACCCCATCTTTGATGCATGAAGATGACATTTCCTTAATTCTCCGAGAAATTGTATTATTTGAGAACACCATCTTTGATGCATGAAGATATCAAATTTTCAACAATTGTATGATTTTTACCACTTTTAATAATATGGTAACTTATTCTATATGTTGCTTCAACTGCATTTTCATTGTCTTCGTTTGCAGATAGCATAAAAGAAGTTAGATTTGGGCCATTTAATAGTCACTGGAAAAAACTGACTTTTTTTTTTTACATATATTGGATGTTTTGCCTGTAAATGGCGCATTAATAAAAGATGGTTTCATAGCACTGTTAGATCATTTTTCTCCATAAACCATGCCCAGTGGCTTTAGATAATCGGCATCTCCAGTAAATGAAAACCCATATTTCAAGTATTCATCAGAATATGTTCTTTTTTTTTAGCTGAAGCACTGATGTATAGAGCTTTTTCAATAATAGTAACTTTATCTTTTATCATAACAGGCCCACCAGTCACTACATGCTTATCACCTTGTGCTTCTAAATCACCATGATGCTTCAAAATACTTGTTGGCTAGTCAACAGATTGGCTTTCAAAATTAGTTGGAGCTCTTTTAAGAATTCCTGTTTTTAACCACTCATCCATTTTAGGACACAAAATAATATTTAAAAAAGTTACTTGAAAAACTAAGAGAAAAGCTAATTAAGCACTTAAATCACAGGAAATTTAATCGAAAAATAAAAATTATTACCTGCTTTTAACTGCTCTTTAAGAAAATTTTGCAGAAAGGAAGAGATCATATTCAGAATCATGAAATATGGTAATTGGCTATTGACATTCTATTATTAATAAATTATTAAGAATGTGCCTAATTATTTGTTCTATTCACTTCCTGAGCAAGCTATAACATATACAGCAAAGATAAATAATAGACAGATATCTCATCTCCATATAAGAAAACATGCATGATTTTGAAAGCTCTCGTTTGAAAACTTATTATTAACATTTTTAAATTTGAATTGAAAAAAAACCCTCTTCAAGCCACTTTGCACTTTCAATTTTTTTCAAATAATTTGATATAATTATTTGAATGCTTAAAAGGTTACAGCCATTTGAAGAAATTTTAAAGTGTAAATGGCTGCTGTACAGCAATTTGAAAACTCAAACTTTTTGTGATTTAGAGAGAATGTTGAAAAACTTGCAAAAATTTTAATGATAATTTGACAGTTTCTATGCCATTTGAAAAAATTTTCATAATGTTGACATCACAGAAAAAATTTTTGATTGAATTTATTAAAAATAAAAAGTGAAAAATGAATTATTTAAATGCAAAATATCATCTTTACAAAGATTAACTGAAATATATTGTGGGACATTAAGTCCAACGAATATAAAAAACCTTTTAATCTTTCAAATAATTATATCAATTCGAGCATTGGTGGCCGAGTGGTCAACATGGCTGCCTTACAAGCAGTTGTCCCGGGTTCACTTCCCGACCGATGCTTTGACATATGAAAAAAAAATAATAATAATAATTATATCAAATAATTTGGAAAAATATGGAAATGTAAAAGCTGCTTTAGACTTCACCATGTAAAAATTTTAGACCACATAATTCTTCTTCTTTTGGTATTTATTGTTGTAATTTCTATTGAACATCATATACACATGCAAACACATATTTAATATGGAAGAAGAGTAAAAGATAAAATACATACATTCAATGAGCTTATTATTCTTTTTTTATATCCATTCTTATTACCCTTTCCATTGACTTGTTTTCATAAATTAATTGTAAAGAAACTCCTAAAAATTTGATGGCAGCTTTGATCTTTAGAATTTTGTGTAATTGTAAATTAATATAAAAGATTATATAATAGTCAATATATTCAAATTTTGCTTTTGTTTTTAGGGAAAGAAAAAATATGAAAGAAAGAATTAAACATAAAGTTGATGCATTTGTATTGTATATGAATATTTACACCATATTGAAGATTTTAAATTTACATTTAAAATTTTAAATAACGATTTTTCAAATGAGAGCTTTCAAAACCATGCCCGTTTTCTTATATGGAGATGAGACATACGGATATGATTTATCAATGCTTAGAGTTTTCTTTCTAAACATAAATTATAACATTGTTGTTGTTTTTTTTAATTTTAACACCTTATTGCTTTTGCTCTCTGCTATTATGAATAATATTTTCATATATCCCCCCAACCAGTTTGCTTTATACCCCAGGGGTACATGTACCACAGATTGGGAACTGCTGCAGTAGACAATATTGCTCCATGGTCAGGTAATGGCACTTGTTCATGCTTTCCACCTTCTTAGCATTGTTTAACATCTTACTATTCAGAGCTCCATTATATTCTTTAAAAGCTGTACACATCATAATGATATCAAAAATAGAAATAATGAATTCCAATATGCTGCTACTTTATATAAATTACAACAAAAAAAAAGGTCATATTATAAAACAGCTAATATAAATATATATTAATCATATATAAAAATCCTTTTTCAGCATATGGTTTAGTGCCTTTTTCTAACGTTAATCTATTATTACATTAACGAATTATTACATATAGAATATAATAGAAGTAAAACAACAATAATAACAAAAATAAACGTTAGTAAAATAGAATAAAACTTTCATTACTACAATTGTTTTGCATAGTTATGCTATCACCCATCACAGATTTCTTAGAATTAAAAAATATATTTTTACTAGTTTTAGGATTGTATCCATAATCTTTATATAATTTAATAAATTGATTCATTTGAAAATGAGCTACATTTTTATCTGTATGATATTTACCATTTCAATATTTAAAAAATTTTAATAACTGCCATCTTTTGTATCCATGTTTGTTATGAATCTATATGAATAATTTTTCTTAATTTGTCTTCTTTAATAAAAGTTTTAATACAATATTGTCATTGTCTATGTGAATATCTACATCTAAATATTTAATTTTATCTTAAAATTCCAAGTTAATTTAAATCAATATATAAATGATATAAATGTAATAAATATTATAGAAGTGTGTTTAATATTAATAAATAACAGTTTATATTTTAAATTTAATAATGAATTTTGGAATATACAGAAAGAATGAAGTATGGATTGTACAAATAGTGAGTTAATGTCCTCAATATTTATAAAACGAATTAGAAACTATTATAATTAAAACAAAGACTAATTAGTCAAGAGATAATACATTATTCTAGATATGTTGATGATATTTTAATTATTGGTAATAAAAGAGCTATGAATAATATTTATAAAGATTTTAAAAACAATATTTATATATAATATTAAATTTACAAAAATAGAGTTTAAAAATAAAATTAAATATTTAGATATTATTCACATAGACAATGATGATAATATTGTATTAAGAAAAAAATATTCATATAGATTCACAACAAACATGAGTACAAAAGATGACACTTATTAAAAAATTTTAATATATAAATGATAAATATAATTCATATAAAAATGTAGCTCATTTACAGAAGAATCAGTTTATTAAATTATATAAAGATTATGGGTACATTCTTAAAACTATTAAAAATATACTTTTTAATTCTAAGAAATCTATGGTAGGTGACATCATATCTAGGCAAAACAAATGTAATGGTAATAACTATAGTTCAAATAAAAAATGGATCAAGCTTTAAGTTATCCCAAAAATTATATTGAAAAGCATATAAATATTGGATGGTTGAATAGCAAAAGTCTGTATAAATTAAGAGATTATATAAAATACAAAAAAGGAATAGTATATAAAATTAGCTGTAAATTTTTCAATGTAATCTACTATAGTCATACAGGAAAACAGAGATAAGAGCCAAAAAACATAACAATGCAATTAATAGATGAAATGATTGATCTGCTTTATACATTTGTTACTTAACATATGGACATAAAATAGATACTGTACAAATATTAAACCTTTAAATTATATTAAAAATCCAAATATGTAATGGGATGAGGGTAATAAGAAAGGAGTGAACCTGAGGTGATGGCAAAATCATTATCACTCCCAAATATAAATATAAAATTAACTATCAATAGTATAATATTTAAGGTATAGTATTATTAAAGTATATTGAAGTTCAGAGATATTAAAGTAATGTATTAAAAATATGTAAGCAATTTTATATATTCTAAGAGCATGAGATTCCCGAGATCATGAAATCTCTGTGAGAGATCAGCCAGCTAACTCTTTAGAGCAACTAAAAGTAACTATACATCAATCAGCATTATCACTTATGAAAGTAAGTAATACTCAAAATAACTATTCATCATGAATGATCCATCAATCAAATAACATCAATACAATAAATGAACAGTCCATCTTGTAACTGGATTGGAAATGGGTCTTCGGTAGACCAGGCTAACTTGAGCCATTACCAGCTTGGGCAATTATTAAAACATGCTGATCATCATCAGTGCTCTGACCATTTAGTATCATTAATGTACTGGCCATTATAAACTTAATTTCTAACAAGATTAAACTAAAATAAAATGTGAATGGGCTTTAAAGAATATACTTTTAGCACCAATCAGGGTATATCAGCCATTATACATTAATCTAGCTCAGAAGAACACAAGCTCCATTACTGTATGTGACCAAGAGATGATGGAAACAGACATTCTAAAAATATTTAGAACCACTAATAATTTTCATAATTGAACATGAGTTTATTAACAATAAAAATCAAAATGGTATTAAGGTCTAAACTAAGACTATGCCTATCAATTAAACCTTCTGATTTTGATTAATATGCAATAAAAAAAAATATCACATTTGTGATTTACAAAATTACTAGACACAATTCAAATTATTACATTATGATTTACATGTATGTTCCATATAGGTTTATTTAAAACCCAATCAGCCCACAGACATGTGGCTTAATATAAAATTAACATGTTTGAATTTATCAAAATAATAAAATTATTAAAAATATATTTGATAATTACATTTGAAAACTGCATAAAATTCACACATACATGTGTATCTATGAACATATAGATGATAGGAATTAATATTATTAATTAGTCTCTTTTTTCAGTCATTAAAAGTATTTTCTTTTTCCTTTTTTTAAAAAAAAGTCAATTTTTTGACAGGTAACTCAAAAGTTTTTTTTTATGACAGGTTACTCTCAATTAATTAATTACATCTTTAAATTAATCTAAAAAAGATTTTTGAAATCCTTTTTTTTTTCAAAATAAATTGTCCAAGAATCAATCATTACTTTTAGATTTTAATTCAATTCAAGCAAAATTATTTATACTTATTATCTTTTAATATATATAGATTTTTTAAATGTCATTTTTTTTTTTTTTTTTATATGTCATAGCATCGGCCGGGACGCGAACCCACAACCGTCTGCAACCAACTGCATGGCGGCTGCGATACCTCTCGGCTAACAACGCAAGACAAAATGTCATTTTTACCAAAGAAATTATTTAAAATTTTATTCTCATTATATATAATGCTATTATATTCACCATTGGATATACATTTATATGTGTTTCTCTTGGTCTTGGTGAGATAGGTATAATCCATGATTGTCATAATCAGGAAGGTATAATTCAGATAAAATGTTGGCATACAATTAGTTTCCTTGTGTCCTGGGTTTGATGAGCTTCAGGCGATCAAACTGTTTGTCCACATTTAAGGCTTTAGGGACAGAGAAGGGGTCTTCCTTCTAAGTTCCAAACTCCAGTATAGTGAATCCGCAGCTGGTGCCTTCTGTCTTGACTTCAGCTACATTTTCATGAGAGCTAGCTATATAATTCTGGAAACCATCTCTGCTAACCAACTCTTTCTAGCCAACTGCAGCAAACTTCTTATTGCCTGCTACTTTTCAAAAACTTTAACGCCAAACTTTGCAGCTAACTATGAGACATCTGCTTCTCTAAATATTAAAACCAGACTTTGCAGCTAACTCTTAGCCACTTGCTTCTCAAAAAATATTAACCAGACTGAACTTTTCAAAAACTGCTATCCAGACTTTGCAGCTAATTCGTCCAGATACTTCTCAAAATTTTAAAGCCAGACTGAAATAATCTTTATCCAATCCTTTTATAGACTTGGATTGAGATGACAACAACACTAATTTAAAAACTTGTTTAATCCCTCCAAAAGCACTTTTAATTAAAAAGCTATATTTGGAAATCTTATCAAAGATTTTTAAAAATAGATAATAGAAATGTAAACAAGCATTAATAAAAAGATTTTCAAAAATAAATCATGGTTGGTTTTTTAAAATTCAAAATCAGAATACTAATAATACAATATTAATATTTATTTAGACCTTTTTAAATGTTTTAATTTATAATAAAATCTGTTTTTAATCCAGTTATTTAACCCATTATTATTTTTATTCCCAGTGAAATGTAGAAAATATCCACAAAAATTTATGTATGTGTTTATTTCTACGTTTCTTTTACTTTATATATATATGCACACACAACTATGTTGCTGTGTGCCATGTAATCCAGATGGTTACAGTATATTGTTATGTTATATAGTCTTTTTTTTTCAAGTTCTATGGATTGCTATATGAAAGTCTTATTCTACTTTATTAATGTTTTATTTTTGTTACTGTTGTTGTTTTACTTCTATTATGGAACACTAGATGATGTTATATATGCAATAATTTGTTAACGTTATAATAGGTCATTAACAGTTGAAAAAGATAGTAAACCGTGTGCTTAAAAAGGCTTTTTATGTATGATTAATATCTATTCATATTAAATATTTTATATGATTTTTTTTATTATTATATTTCTCTGCTATCATTTAACTTTTGTTCACTAATATTAAAGTCTTTTCCACGAATTTTGTCTTTTTTTGTGTGTATGTGTAAATATAAATATAGTTATGTTTATTATATCAAGGTGTCATTGATTGTGTGAAATACACAAGATAGGAAGATTTATTGTATACATTTTGTTGCTGATATGCCAGTATTTATAGATATTTAGTTTAAGTTTTAAAAAATGTTGAATAAGATTGATGAAATTCATACAAAATTTTAGATAAAAATTAATAAACCTAAGTTTAAAGTAATAATAAATTAAAGTGACAGTTGAATGGGAAGTTTTTATGCATATTAATGCTTTCAACTGTAGTATTTCCCATTTATATGTACACTCTTTCTGCGGATACATTATAATGCATATTTAAATAAGATATTTATTTTATATAGCACTATGTTTTATAAACTAATATTAATAATTAGCCATTAAGCTAATGCACATGCGCTTTGTGGATTTTAAACTAAATGAATACTCTCACTTGCTAAGCACAAGATAAAGTCTTTGTGAAAAGATAGAATGAATCCATCTAGAAAATTTCACAAGCATCATTCATTCAATTTAAAGTGATCGCTTAATATCTTCATGCTCTCATTTCCAAATGCTTAAGATTTGCCCATACATAAATGTTTGGGTCGAAAGGATAGGTGGATTCATTCTATCTTTTCACAAAGACTTTATCTTGTGTTTGGAAAGTGAGAGTATTCACTTATAGTTTAAAATCCACAAAGCACTTGTGCATTAGCTTAGTGGCTGATTATAATGCATATTATAAACTTATAAAGACTACTTTGCAAAATAAAAAATTTGAAATATTTTTTTAACTAAGCAGGCATTGGGACTTTGATGTGAACGTAGAAAAATTTTGTAAGACAGCTTTGTTAGATATTCAGAATATTAATAATAAAACATAAAGTATGGAATATCAGACAGTATTGCTTATGTACAGATTCAAATTTTACAATATGTATAGTGTTTATTTATCTTACCTTTATAAATACAATTTATCCTAACCACTTTTAACACTTTTTAGCAAAAGCCTTTTATTGTACATATATACAAACACCCACATTTTGACTGACCTGCAGTCTTCTTCAGAGCTATGATATAATGAATAAAATAAAATACATAACTCTGCAAATAATCCCATAAACAATGTAAACAAAAAACTAAAAACAACATATAATATATAACAATACATAATAAAACTGAAATAAATATAATCAAACCCAAATAAAATAATCCAGTTAATATAAAATATACAATATAAATAGAAAAGAAATATAAATTACATATGTGTATTGCTAACTGTATACATACATATTCAAGAACAACTTAATCTAAATATATTATTCCTTTTTATTATTTTTTAATAATTTCCTAATTACTTCTATTCCTTATAAAACTTAAATTTTATTTTTATTAGCTCTGTCTCAATAATATATTGAATAATTTTGGTACTTAGGTATTAGTCCTGCAATGTAGGGGAAATGCTACGACTTTTCACATCTGCAATAAATATATAATCTTGCAATCATGTCAAATTTAAGTTAAATAAACTCTGTGATGTTATCCGATCTTGTGTGAAAACATGTTTCTCTTTATCAAAACGTGGTGTGTGTTTTTTTTATATTTCGACATTTTCAGTTATTGTTCAATTAGTGATATTAAATATGAATAAACTTGCAATCTAAATCACAAGATAAAAACTTTGAAAAGATAAGACTGGCTGTTTTATTTTTGTACATATTTCGCAAGTATTAATAGGATATAAAAAATAAAGTGAATAATTTAGTATATTCATGCTCTCTTCCAAAATGCTTACGATTTAATTATATAATTGCATTTAGATATGAAGATAAGATGGCCATTTTTATCTTTTTAAAATATTTATCTTGTGACTCGGATCGATAGTTTACTCATATTTAACATCGCAAATTGAATATTATAGTACTGTGCATGTGTGGAAATTTGATTACCTTTTGTTTCGAAAACAGATTTAATTGCAAGAAAAACAATCTTTTTAGAATTTATTTAGAACTGACATTAAATTTGTATCTTATTTAAAGTGATACTGAAATTGTAATTTACTCGCACACACAATTATTAATAATTTAATATGTCTCTGTGTATGTATGCATATCAAATTGTGTTTTAAATTATTCTGAACTTTAATTAAAACTTTTTATGACAGAAAACTATGCTATTGATCTGCCTTCTGACTAACTTTATAGTCCTCCTATTTTTTCTGTCTGACTTTGGCAACTGGTCATTACTACCAGTGAAGTATCCATTTCAGTATATTACATTAATTAAAAGACATTTTACTTGCTTTGTTTTTATTCTATATTTAAAGTGTTTTGCACATTTAACAAAAAATGATTATAAATTTATAATGCATTTAACTTGTTGAGCATGTTTTTGACATTTGTAGTCAGATTTAGCAGCATATTGTGAGTTGTTTATATAATAGATAGGTAATATTTAAATATGCTAGAAGTTATGCAAATATTTAATTTACATAAACCATTTCTTTGATAAAGGTATGTGTGATTAATTTTTTTGTTGATCATGTGATAGTTATTAGCGATGAACCATGTCTCCTTAATTTTGCACTTTCTGTAATCTCGCTTGAACATACTATATTATCTCTTACTGGGTCAAATCATAACAATATTCCATCTCGTTCCAAGAAAACTGACTTGTATTCCAAATTAGTGTTAGCGCATGCTGTGCAACCCTAGTTGCGATGTTGGAACAATTCTCCGAAGTACACTGCACTGCATAATGAATTATTGCAGCTAATCTTATGTATGCATTGTAGGGAGATATCTGGTGATTGTTATCTTTTGTATTGTTTGTTGGTCTATTTAGTGATGTAGGAGCCCAAAAGCTTACATTATTAGTATTGGAACAGATTTTATTCAATCCTTGAGATAAACCTGGTATGTAAGGAAGATTTATCCAAGGTTTTGTGGTCTTGTTTTGAGGGTATATTTATTGGGTTAGAGTAAAAAAAATTGCCAGTGTTAATTAGTGTTGTATTTATATTCTATTTCATGTAAATCTGTAATGTATGCTTTCATATTAGTTTGCAGTCAACTTCATATTTGCACAATTTAATGTTTCAATGTAAGAAGCCTTTGAGACCTGCTAATTTGTGCAAGATATATGTTAATGATTGCAAGTGAATTGGTCTAATTTGTAATGGTTTAATAATCATTTCATAATCAAGATGGTTATTATATATTTATGTGTATAAATCTAAGAACTTAGATACTATTTCCTGCATTTAGTCCATTTTAAAGATGTTTCTTGCGCAAGCTCTTGACATATATTTATAATGTGATTCTCAGGAGCACAAATAAGCATGTCATCTACACACCTTATGTAGATCAGACCATGTGCTGTAGCTAAATATTTTAGAATCACTAATTCTTAGAATTTTGATAAAGTGATGCTACAGTACTCTGCTTTTATTACTAGAGCTATAAAATCTGCCTGTAAACGTCGAAAGCATGTTCTGTAAGTTAAACACTTTATAAATTTATAATCTTTTCTTGTTAAATGCACAAAATGATGTTTAAATATAGAATTACTTTTAAATAAGAAGTAAAGAATCATAGAATTGCTTTATTTTTTACTTAATGTGTTTATAATTACAAAAGAATGCCAATGTTATTTCAAGCAATGACTGCGTTTGCTAAAGTGTTATAAATCACTAAGGTAGTGACTTTTTTTCTGCCAATGTAATTTTGATTTTCAAGCAATTGGATGCTACGGTAAGAAAAGCTTAGGATCACTGCATTTTGAATCAAGGCTTAGCACTTTCGAGGCTCACATTCATAGCACTGGGAGTTGGGGGGAGGGGTATATGCAATAAGTTTATTCAGATGTATTCAAATTATATGGCTCATTTTTTTCAATAGGGGGAACCAGGATTCCTTCTTATTAATGGAGTTGAGATTATTGGCTATATGCCATGCTTATTGATCATGCGCTTTATGTCATTTCTCTCGATGCATGCGATGTTGGCTACTATGGTCTCTGATATATAGCCCATTATGTTTTGGTTCTCAAGGAAAATATACTTGTGCCCGGATTATTTGTAGCTCTTTTATAAAGATATTTATGTTGTGATAACCTTGTGGTGAGACTGGTGTGTAATTCATTGCAAAGGTAGCATTGCATCCCAGCTCGGGTGCATGCTATTTTATATACGGTGTGTGGCATTTGTTCAATAGGGAGTTTATCTTTTGAATTGTTTATCAGAGTATTTGTTGTGGGTGGAATGCAAAAGCTTACTCAATGCAATTGTGAATGGATTTTGATTGTTTTTAGCTATGCATGGAATATAAGCAAGCAGTATCCAGGGCTTGTCACCTTTTGGTGGGTTTGTTTTCATTTGTTATAGAACTCGTTCACTATCCGTGTGAGAGTTCTATATTTGAAACCTATCCAGCAAAACTCATTTAGATATTTCTCAATCTTAGCCTCATGGGCGTTTTCATGCTTATGTAAATAGTGGTTTCTATAGAGAAATGATATTTGGCTGGCATATTTATATGTTTTGGGAAAGATGAATTCGAGATGCATATATCCTCTTATTATTCTATTGTCTTGATAAGCATTTTGTAGTTTAAGTGAAGTTTCTCCTTCTTCACTTATATGTTGAGGTATTTTAGCCTCTTTTATTCATCTTCCCACTCAATTGTGGCTATTGTCTCGAGTTCTAGTTTGATGTTGTTGGTTTGACTCTGGGATTCATGAGGGTATTCTTGATGTGTCTAGGAGGAACATAATTTTCAATACTATTGAAATATCTGCTCAATATAATTTTCGCATATCGGCAACCCCATTGCCCAACCAATGTAGACAATAGATGCAGTCTGTTATAAAATTAATTCGCTTCTGAGAATAGTTGGATTTGATGAGTTCCAATAATATTGATAGACTGCTTTCGGTTTATAGAACCATATAGCTCAGTTATATGAAGAGAAGTATTTTATTTTAGGCCCCTAATTTTGCGTTCTTGATTTTGTTTACAAATTTGAATTATACAATAGTTTATTTTTAAACTGTTTAGACAGTTTATTTCTAAGCAGGTAAGTGAGGTTTTTTTGTAATAAACATTAAAGTTTTAAAAATACAGTTGTAAGATCATGAAAGCAATCATGTTCTTCAGCTGCCTGAAATTTGGAGTTTTTTTCGTTTGCAAATTAATCTAAAAATTTATGATTAAACCATGGATTCAGAATCTGTCGGAGAATATCTACACTGTCAGTAGTTAAGGCTGCTTCATATTACAGTCATACCTCCTCCTTTCCTTTTTTTTTTGTAGTCAGTATATTACCACTCACTTGACTAAACCAGATTAATCTAGAATTTTTGCATTCTTGCCAACAGTAGCTGGACACCTATTTATTGACAGAATTTGAGATAGCTTTCTAGGCTTGATTGTGGGCATGTTGTATATTATGTATATTAGAAGGAACGTCATGAGCTTACTTGCCATGTGATAAAATGTTCAATTTTATAAGGCTCAGATTCAAACATTTGGCCCTGAAGCTTAGGTAAGCTACGAATCCATTTTTTACTACTTTACTAGTAAACTAACTGTTCATGTCATAGATGAGATTAGTAAATAGTTGTTGGAATTGGAATTGTTTGTATCAGAACATGGAAAGGATTATCTATAGTCCCCTTTGTGTTGGATTAAAATTAGTGCTGCTCATTCCATTGTTGAAGACCCTAAATTCTGCTTTTTTGAATTAGACATTCATATTAGCAGTAAAAAAAAAAATTTAATGATTTATTTATTTACAATGATTAACAACTCACTGAAAATTTCAGCATCAAGAAAATATTATATATATTACAGATTGTTTTTTTTTTTTTTTCAGTCATCATCCATGACTACATTCTAAATTCTCCTATCTTTTTTCCTAATCATCTCTCTCTTTTTTAGTCTTTTGACTATCTGAAAGCAGTCTCCCCCCCCCCCCCAGATATTCGGTTAAAATGTGATTATCCACTTTTTTAAGATCTAGGTTCAAAACTTTGCAATTCTTTAAGCATCTTTACAATCAGTACTCATTAAATGGTCTGATCAAAACTTTGCAATTCTTTAAGCATCTTTACAATCAGTACTCATTAAATGGTCTGATTTGTTATTGAGATACAAGGGGAACCCAGAAATAACTGAACTTTATAATAAAAAATTGTTTGTTTATTTTTAAGTGTTATAACTTTAATCTCTTTCAAATTACTATCCATTTGTTGCAATATTCTGGTCTAAATATGTTTTTCATTTTTCAAAGTAATCCCAAAATACTTGCAAAGTGATGCCTTTTAACGCCTCTGCCATTTTTCCCCACTACTTCTAAATCCGCAAAAAAAAAAACTGAATTATTTTTTTATTCGAGAAATTTTTAAAAAAATGCATGAAATGATATCGAGTGAATGTGGCTGATAGATAAGCTAGGTCATGCTGAATTTAATTAAAAAATGTTTCACACTCAAGTCTTTTAGAGATGACACTTTGTTGGAGTGGAGCTTGCACTGTTTTCTTTGCCACAAAATGGATTGTTTTCATTTTACTGCATCATGTAAATGTTTTCAAACTTGCAGATACACTGCCTGACCATTACGAACTAAATCTGAGAGAAAAATGCTGTTTGCATCAAAAAAAAAAATATCAGTGTTGTTTTGACTTTGAATTTCACTGTATGTGAATTTAACATTTTAATTAAAGCAATCAATCATAAATTTTGTGTTTTTATGAGATCAGCTTATTTATAATCTGTTGAAGCATTACTACTTTTTTCTTTGTCATTTTCTGTAAACGAAAACAGAATTTCACATTGTTCGAACATTTCAGTCATTATAAAAAAAATTGACAAATACACGAAATGCACTTTACAAAAAAATGTGCTACATGTCATTTAGAAGATTGATGCAGAAGGGTTTCTGCAATAAGAATGGAACAGCAGAAGTATATACTACAACAGGTGTGCAAACCAGAGATTGATTGGGGTTATTTTTGGTTCCCTCCTCATATATGCATAAAATGATTTGCTTTTTGTAATGCTGGTTTAAAAATTTGGAAATATTTCCTAGAATCTGTTTCTGTCAAAACCAGAAATAAATTTGCATCCATGCTCTCCTTTAAATTATTGCTGTAGAACTTTTTACCCACTCAATCTCTTAATTATGAGAACTCCAGTCAGAAGTTCAAATTTCCTGTCCAGAATCAGTGTCTCACTGCATTATAATCTTTTTATTTCTTAATTACCAAGACAAGATATTGATTAATTCTGTTCACTCCATTGGATTGTTGGGGCAGGGGGTTCTGAATCATCTCTATTTCTTTCATATAAATATGTCAGTTCTGTTTGAACTTACGCTGTTTCTTCTTTCGTTCTCTTACTCTGCATGGTTAAGTGTAATGGTAGAGTATCAGACTAAAGTGTGAGGTCTTTTTATCAATTCCAATACTTTTGGTGTTCGTACTTCCTATGAACTCCAAGCAATAAAACCCATTCAGAAATTTATTTTTTTGTTCTAATCTCATTTATTCTAATCTTCCCATATGGATTATGACTCATGTATCTTTGGATATCGTCACAAGTTTTTGTAGTAATAAATGTAGTTTGTTTTGTGATTGAGTATTGATGCTCAATTTTGTTATATAAATTAAATTTTCAAAAATATTTTTTATTGAAATATAAATCATATTTTCTCTTATTTATTGTTTGGTGATACTGCACCTGAGTTTTTCCCTCAAAAAGTACCCATTTATTTGTCTTTTAAGTGTCCTGTCAAAGTGATTCCACCAATGTAAGTCCTTTGACTTCTAACATCAAGTAATAAAGATTCTGTTTTCTGCTGATTGCATAAGTTATCATTTTTTATTCTTTTTGTACTATAATCGTGAGAAATCAACTGATCTTGTGTCAGCCCTCTAGAGGAAATTGGACCTCTGCTCACAAGTTCAAATATCTTACCCAGATCAATATCTCATTTTATTTTTATATTGCCTGTTTATCATTTATATGCACTGTTGCTATTGCAGTTTATCTTAGTTTGCAGCTGTCCAATGAGTATGATAATGTCTCTTGCCCTTATTCTTTGAATGTTTCCTACAGTACTGAAACCACCTTTGATACATCTTTGAACAGGGTGTAAATTTTATTATAATGTATTCTGAAAAGGTATCCACTCATTAAGACTGCTACTCATTCCATGAGTTAAAAGAAGAGTGACATTTGACAGGAGTCTTTTCATTTTTAACTCAATAGAGCAAAAATATGGCATCCTTCGGGTTTCATTTCGAAAACTATTTCTGCTAGCTCTTATTGATGTCTATGTATTTATAGTTTTTATTTCTCAAATTTTGAACCCTTGATTTAAATCTCTCTACTTGTCATGTTCTCTACATATTTCATCCGTTTATATTAGAAAATTGTAGCATTAAATGCTGTGTGCTTATAGTTGTATTGCAATTTCTGAGGTGGATTGTTTCAGATGATGTCAGTTATAGCTCTAGTCATCTTTTTAGATTTTTTTAATCATATCTAAGGTAGTAATTTTTTTTTTTGTCAGCCATTAATGATTTGTGTGTGTATATTGAAGAAAAATTATGACAGTTTCATTATTTTATGGCTGTAAGTTGTTTTCATCCCATAAATATCATCATAGGCTCCATAACTAGTTTTTAAAATAAAAAAAATTAAAACCGTTGCCTGTCAACAATATCCCAACTTCTCTATGTCTATTTATTTGGATCATCCTTTATTCACTCTAACCTTACTTATTCTTAATCCATTATCTCTGACATGTTCTATTGCTATCGCTTTCATTAAACTGATAACAATGCTACTTTCAATCATTTCTTGTTTTGCACGCACATATAAACTTAAATAGCATATTTTTCATATTATTAATGATCATTAGCCGTAAGATTAAATTGTATTTATTTACACTCCAATATGAATAAATATTATTGGCAGCTATTTTAGAGTATCATAGTTATGCCTATTTTAAAGTTTTTTTGCACATTTGTGTGGCGTTGCTTAATTCGTATATTTAATTCGTGGGGGTGGGGGGAGGGGTCTCGATCTTATTTATTAATAAAAATCTTAATCATTGTACTAATTGTGAGATTTTGTAGTCAAATAGCTTTTAAATGTGACACTTTGATCATAATTAGCCTATATTGTAAACAATATGGCTTTTTTTTTTGTTTTGTTGTTGTTGTTTTTTTTGTTTGTTTTTTTTTATCTGGCTGGTTCATTCAATATTGAAGATTGACAGTATATATTTTTCAATATTTTATATACTTCGCGTACATATCTTTTGGAACATTATATTTTTCAGGCAAAAGCATAAGTAATATCTCGTTTAAAAATCTTTGGTTCAGTTCTAACATTGTCATAAATAATCGACCCCCCCCCCCGTTTTCTAAAAATGCACTGTTATTCTGTTTTTAAATTACATAAATTAATTGGTTGCTTAAAATTTACTTTTACACATTAATCTAGCGTAAATCTTATTTCAACCACGTATATTAATATATTTGTTGTATCAACATTCAATCTTTCTCAAATTGTAAAGTTAATATTTACTTACATTATATTTCAGTTCATAATTTTATTTTATTTTTTTAATAATAACACTTCTACAATGTAGTAGTTTGTTTATCTGTATGTCAGAATCAAAAATTTGAATTTGGGATAACTAAACTTTGTAAAAAAATTTAATGGTTAGGATTTATATGTATATAAATGACGGCTATGTTCATCCATGTATAATTTATAATACTAAATATCGAGTGTTTGGTTGGATCGCTTAACTATCAATTGTGTAATGAATGTAATTGTAAAATAAAAAAACCTTTTACCATAATTTTTTTTATAACATTCATTATTCTGCTTGTGGATAGTGTAATCCAGCCAGAATAATGGCACATTAGGATGAACCCTAATATCAATAGCCTGTGAGGATCTTTATTTTAACATATACATAAACATGTATATCTGACTTAGAGCCAACATAGCTAGACATTTAATAGAGCTAGTTAAATGAAAATCTGGTTATTAACTTAAAAATAAATGTTGCAAATTATTCTGGTTGTTTGGATAAATGTTGATGTGGGGCCTGTAAAATCAACAAATAATTGTATTATGGTGACCTTCATCAGGTGGTGAGGTAGAAGAGTCATAGGCCTATGAATACTGAACGTAAAATCTTATTTTTTCTTCCATTTTAATGTCATGTAATGCAAACTTTAGCAATCAATAGAGGCAAGATGGTAGTGCCTCATAATCTCTGTCTAACCCCACACTAGTATATGGTAACTCACTGGATATGGATTATGAGACCCTAGCATCTGTTGATTACTAAAGCTTGCAGTAGGTGGAAACTATTATGGGGGGTTTGTATTCCTATAAATCTACATGCCAATAAATCAATTATCTATCACCAATTTATTCAGATTTGATCTACTTTCTAGCTTAAATAATTGATTTTTGAATATCATGCTTGCTTGTGTGCTTAGTCATTTAATTTTGATTTCTACCTCGCATGGTTTGGTTAGTTATAGAGCTGTAGATTCTAGAGTTCAGTGTCTATAGATCATGGCCCAGCTCTGTCTCTTCTGGTGCTAGACTCTTTTCATGGACTCTTCGAGCATACTTCGATGACTGATATTTTTTTTAATCGATAACAAGATCATTGCATTTGTGTAGGTATCCGATTGTGATGTAATTTTGCAGTTTAAATCCTGTTTACAAAACAGTCTGCTAATCAATAACTGTGTGCTTTAGTAATTTTTTTAATTTTGAAAAAACTGCTGCATGAACTGCCATAATAGGCGTTCTTTTTATATTCTGCTATTGTCCTGATTTTTTTAACTTAACAATCTTTATGTCAAAAAACAAAGTAGTGCCTTTGTTTAATTTATAAGTGTGACACCACTTAAAGTAGTCATCACTTAAACCATATCTATAACAATCTCAATCTGTTGTCATGGCATCTTCTTTTAAATACTGAGGATTGTTTACTAATTACTTTTTATTAGGTTGGGCTAACTGATGATGATGATAGGAAATGCATCTTAGGAATCGTTTTCTTTTAAGAAGTGTATTTAATTTTAAAATTTCAATATGTATTGCATTCATTTATTGATTTTTTATAATTTACAAAATGTATTATAGTCATACATGTAAATATGCCCAAAAGCAAGCATAGTAACTTGGAATGTAATACTCTGATCAAGCAAAAGGTCCTGATCATTGCTTGACTGCTACTATATTTTTAAAAAAAATGTCTGTGAAAAATTACTTAGAGTAGCATATTATTGCTTTAATGCATGCCGTAATGTGTGTGTGAGTGCATGTTCAAGTACCATGTTATTTATTTAAATTTATACACAAACATATTTACACTTCCCTTTGTAGATCCCAATGAATCATTTTGTATCTGATACATAACATTCATATTATGTGAATCTGTTATATATAGATTTATCACCTGTAAATAAAATACTGCTGCAATGATTTTTTTTTCCTCCCAGAATTTGCCATTGTTACTACATCTATAAAGAAAGCTCTTTCAGAAAGTTAAATTATCTGTTAATTTTTTATTTTTCAAATTCTATTGTAATCCTATTTAATAGTTAAGAAAAAGTAAATAATAAATGTTTTATAGATTCTATATCAGTTTTACAATAAATCTTATATTTTTCATTTCTTTGTATTATAACAGTTTTAGATTCAGTTAATAATTTATAGATATTAGTTTTGAAATCAGTAAGTTTCAATTCCAGCAATGTTAAATATTTCTTTCTCTCACTCTTGGTCAAATTCCGAGCCCGCATATTCTTTCAAATTAATTCTGTACGGTCTATTACAATTGGTCGTATCTATATTAGTGTTTACTGGCAATAGTTTGGCCCTATTTGCATTTTTTAAATATAAAAACTTGCAGACCATAACAAATTATTTTATTGTCAATCTTACAACTGCTGATCTTTGTATTGGGTTTTCTTTGCTATTTCATGCATTACTATTCGTTTATAAGCCACTTCTTTACAACAAATATGTCTGCCTTTTAAGGTATAGTGTCGCAACTGGCTGCTGTGCATGTTCTGTTATTACCTTGTTTGCTATAGCTTGTGATCGATTTATTGCCATAATGCGTCCTCTTCATTATAATATGTTAATGACACCCAGAATTTCGGCTATAATTATTTTTTTGATCGATTTTTATAGTCTAATTTTGGCTTTTATTCCATTAATGGGGTACAATCGCTGGTCATCAGGTATAGTCTGCAGGTTTGAGATAATCATGGTACCGTTTTTCATTTATTATATTGTCGGCCATTATGCATTCTTTTCTTGTGTTATGATAATTTTATATGGAATCATTTTCAGTATTGCTTGGAAAGCTCAGAAGCAGATTTCAAATAGTACAAAAGTTGTCAATCTATCTGCGACTGTTATTGTCAACAGCAGAAAGACTATTATATTTCTGTTTACAGTACTTGGAGGATTCTTAATTTGTTGGACTCCATTTGCTATTATGTCGTTGGTGGTAACTGCTGGGATTGAAAATCGAACCATCGTATCTGTGCGAATTTATTTTGCAATACTTAGCACTCTGAATTCTGCCCTGAATCCTGTAATTTATGCCTGGAAAGATGAAACATTTCGAAAAGCTTATAAGAATTATTTTTCGTCTTGCATTAAATGTAATCGTAAGTCGGCTGTTATACCTTTGTAACTTTGAATGTGTGTCTATAAAAGTATAAAAATGTATTTTTACTTTTTGAATACATATTTGTCACATTTGCCTATGTTTATTTGTTCTTTGGAATCATTTTGGATTTGATCTTTATTATTATTATTTTTAGTGAACGTTTTGATTTGTTACGTCTCAAAGGACTGGAGAAAATAATGTTCATATAAAAACTATCAAAAAATATAATTAAGAATAATGTAATGATTATTTGCTGATTATTAACATAAACGTGTGTATATATATATTATATCAATACTGAAGCCTTAAAGATATTTTCTACGTATTTTTTTTTTAGATAAAAATTCAGCTCTGATGTAATCAGGCAAACAACCAATTAAAAATTGCTTCACAAATTGAAATTAGACCCAACCTTATATTAATTTTTACTCTAAAAGATGACTTAGGGCCTATTTTCAGGGGATGTTTTATTTTTTTTCATGTACAAAAATCTATATTTATTCCAAATATAAAAATATACATTTATTCAATATTACAATTTTCATCAGTGAGTAAATGACTTACTATTGTTTGAATGTGTTGCATCATATCACAAAACTTTCTTATTATATATGAGAATATTAAAACCTATTTACATGTTTTTGAAATTAATAATATATATGAAATATTAAGCTGGCTTGATTAATTTTTGGACTAAGATAGCCTGCTATTAATTAGTTTCAGCCTTTTCGGATATCAATGTTGATTCATTTATAATCTATATGGTTGGACGTAAGTTGAAAGAGGAATTCTCATATCAGACTGAATAAAGGCGCATTGATAAATGAAAAGAAAAATTGTTGCAGGTTATTCAAATAATTAGTTTATGAGTCTGCCTGCAAAATAATTTTGAGTAACATTTATTCACATACAAAAATGTACATTTTTATTTATTTATGCATTCATTGCTTTAATTTGAAACGTTTTTTTTTTTAATTTTATTATGCTAGTTGTAATGTGTGAGTGTATATATATATATAACCATTTTGAACATTATTCATTACTTTATAATTCTCTATGTCCATCATGTGTTTTAATGGATGAATGATATATATCAGACTAACAATCTCAACTAGGTCTTATATTGGGAATAATGCTTACATTATCAACATCCTGAAAAATGCTGCTAGGGTTTATTTTCTGGTTATGTTTTATATTCGGGAAACGCGGTACTTACAGGTCATTGCTAGATTGTCTACAAATCTGGAATTGTCTCCATTGAGATTAAAAATTATAGGGAGGATTAAATAAATTGAATTTGTGGTATTGGTCTCTACATTATGAGTAGGTCATATTTTTTGTGACATATGGCTGCTATTTTAATTGATCCATGATCATAATGTATTGCAATGGAAAGTGAATCAGAATTTTATCTACGAAACAAAGTAGTTATTATTTTTGGTCAAGGTAGCAGAAAAAAATAGTGTTTTGTACTACAAAAAAAAAAAGAAGAGATATTTATAAATACTGAAAAATTATGAATGACTTTGAAATTTTAAAGAAGGCAGTTCATAACTGTGAAACAGTTGTTTTACTCTAATCTTTTTCATTGGTCAACTTCAGAAAATACTTTTTTTTAAAAAAAAAAAAGAAGGTAATATTGAAGCTTGTTTAATTATTGGGATTTTTGTTTTTGTTTTCTCCACTTAGCTGTTGCAGTTAATCTTTTTTAAAGATTAACTATAGAAAGTCTTGGCTGCTAAATTATATTTTAGATTTATTAAGTTTGCTTAATTGTTTTACTTGGTTGTAGGAATATTCTGTCAGAAATTAATTCAGATATAAATTTTGATTATTATAAGAATAATCAACAATTGTAAATAGTTTAATCTGCTTAAAAATAGTTTCTGTGAAGGAGAAAATTATTTAGAATTTTATAAACTTTGTTAAACTTATATTCAGGTGAATCGGTCGTACAAATGTTAACATTTGTTATTATTATCGGTTAAATTTGTTATAAATGAAAGATCGAGACAAAGAATAAAATATTGTTTAATTATAATATTAGAGTAAACATACAGTTTTAAGATTTATTATTTATCTGCTATTAATTGTTATTATCAGAGTTTAGTGAATTGTGTTAAAAATTGTGTGGGAGGAGCCTCCTTTTGTGTTTATAATGACACCAAGTTTCACAAACTATATGGATGTTTGGTTGATATATTGTAACCGTTCGCTTTATCAACCGATCGTATAGGGATTGAGAGCTCCGAAATAAACATGATATAGCGTAAAGCTTTATTTAATTTCCTATATCGATAGTTGTTCATCATCAACACAAGGGGGCGCCAGATACGATGATTTAATTTACAATTTAATTTCTCGCATCACCTTACGTCATATCAAAAACGATTTCGAAGTCTTATCCCCGCCCATAAGCTCAAACTCCCAGCATGGACCAATAAGGGTCACTCAGGGTCGCGATGAAATTGTTTCAAGAATATCATTTTGGTAAAAGACACAATAATAACCAATAGAGAAGAAGCTTGGTTGATTTACAGATCAATCCAAATATGGGGCCGAGATATTGGCTATTTTGCAACTAGTACGAATGTTTGATTTATGCGTCCTTATATAAAAAAAAATTAGAAGCTTGTAATATCATCCCCCAGTATCATACAGTCCAATAGAATTATTCATATTATCTTTATTGACATTTACTTACACAAATTATTAATAGGCCCTCCCAACTCTTAAACTTATCTTAACTATATAGTAAATAAACATCGTGACTTACGGCACGATGAAGTTTAAAGAAATAAACAAAACAAAGATAAGAAAGACAAATTTAAAAGTAAACATAATTAATTGCGTGAATAAATTTTACTTATAATACTTAAATATATTTTTTAATTATAGAGAATGATTTGAGGAATGCTCGACTTGTTTAAATAAAAATGGAATTTATTGAATATAAAAAAATGAAAACATTAGTTAATAGATTTATTTGCACACACATACACGCATTCTTGCATTCGCACAGAAAAGAACATATTATGCATAATAAACATGGATGATATAATATATTTCCTTCTTTTACATTTTGAAGGTTAGGGTGTGTGTTATAACTTTGTTGCAAGGAAAACAATAATTCTGATCAAAGTTCATAACAGGAAAAGTCCTAAGATTTAAATATGAGGAATTATATAACTTCTGACATTTTATTCTACGAAAGTTGAGGTTAAAATATTAATTCAAATATGAGGGATTATGGATCATTTTATATTTTGATTTTACGAAATGTGAATTTACTTAGTTATGAGATTGTCTTTTTAAAGTATACTTAAAGAATGAATGGGAGCATAAAGAAATAAAATGTTTACCTAGGATTTTGGCGTAGTCTTCTGCTGCTTCTAATTTGTTGAGGGTTCGAACCGGTTGGATACTGTTTCCATAATAAGTGATTATTTATTTATATAAGTTCAGCATAGTATGTTTGGACGATTCTTGTAAGTTAAACGGGACAACGTCATTGGACTGATTGGAGTACGATGTTTGGACGACACTGTTGTTGATCACTCGTAGCGGTGGAGATGTTCTGGCGGCGGAGCGTCGATCAATCACTGAGGGGTTTCTTAGCCCATCATGACGATCGACGCTCTAAAGGTTAATTTCACAGTGGTCATATTGGGTAGACCGGGTAGCAAAAAAAAACAAAAGAAAGTTCTGGTTGTAGCTTCTGGAAGAATTTAAAAAAGAATTATAAGCATAAGCAAAAACAAAAAAAACAAAGAATGTGAAAAACTGTAACCAAGGTGTAGACAAAGACTAAGACTCATATTTATATGGGTTGGCTATTATCTGAGGATCCAATCTCCACCCAGAGTTCAATATTCTCTGAGTTGTCGTTGGGGTCCGTGTCCTACGTAGTGTTCATTCAATCCATATGCTTGAGGCAATCTTAGGTTTAGGCAATCTCATATTGCAATCTCAGTTAAAAAATTTATACTTATTCACACCTCTGATGCATACGTGCGTGTGTTTTTTAAGAGAACAATATAATCTTACATTAGTTTAAAAGTCGAGCATTTAATCTCAAAATCACCTCTATAAGCTTTTAACTTTCGCTATAGTTATAATTAAAAATAAACCCCTTTTTAATTACCCCCGCGGCATATACAAGTAGAAATTACTTATTGAGATTTAAATGGCATATTAGTAATATTTTAATATTTTTTATTTTTTAGAGGATATTATTATAATAGATTATATGAAAGCCTTAAATTATTTAATTAGAATTATTAACATTTTATTAACTATTTAATCAGAAATATTAACATTTATTTTATTAGTGTATTTTTATAAAGTATTGAAAGAAAATACATTTATTTTTTATCATAGATTGAAAGTAAATAAAATATAGAGTATTTACACTGCTTGTGTGTGTGGGTATATACATGTACTGACTTTGTCTCGGTACAATATATTGTCTGTTTATTTTTTGATCAAATACATTATTGCATTTAGAATACATATTTTTAGGCAAATATTATTACAGGTTAAAAATTAAATGATTGAAATTGCATCAGTCAACTGAGAGTTATCAAAAAAATTAAATGAATGAATAATATATTCAACTACTGGAAATGAGCCAGAGAACTGATATTATTATCTCTTCCATTCCAACATTATTGAATTAATCTCAATCTATTAAAACAGGAAATTTAAAACTTATGAAAATAAATGAAATGAAGGTATAAACTATTCTATTACTAAAGTATATTGAAACAAATAGAACATCACATGACTCCAGTTTATTTAATGCTATCCAGTAGCAAATTCTATCTCACCATAGTTATGCCACTTAATGTATGCACTAGTATGACCAACTGACATCAAAAGCTTATACTAGGTGGCATAACTGGATGAGAGAAAAAGAATTTACTGCTAAATACGATATTTAGATCAGTAATTAATATTTTTTTTTTTTTTTACCTTTTTTCTTATTCACCTTTTCTTTGATTTATAATACATATTTAAAGTGTCTTTTTTGTTTGTTTGTTTGTTTGTTTTACTTATTGTTAAAGTAAAAACAATGCATGTTGATATTATTTGAAATATTGCTATATAGTCAGCCAGTAAAGAAAAGAAAATATAAGCATTATTCTATAAATAAATGTTAATAAGTATGGAAATTATACATGTTTATCATATAGATCTTTTGAGTAAACTACTAAAAATGTATAAAATTCAGAATTTGCTGCTATGAGATGTGGGAAATCTACTTGCTATGATTGAAAGCACTACAGCTTAGTCTAAATATAATGATAGCTCAGAAATAATTGTGGTAAACTGCTATAAATATGGATTTACTACTGCGATGTGATGCACTATGGTCTCTCCTTTTTTGGAGTCAGGTATCTTTCAGCCACTATGCCCAGAGAGACCTGTTAGCAACCTTACCTTCCCTTTTCTTTTTCTATTCTAAGATTTTCTTATATTCTCTATCCTGTTTCATCCCATTTCCACAATATTGTCTTTGTCGTCCCCTCTATGCCCTTTATTTCTAAATCCCCCTTTTTTCCAAATCCAGCACAAAAACAAAGAACTCACTTTCTGTATAATCACTTTGTTTATATTTATTCTCTTACAACTTCATTATTTGCACCCTTTTTGCTTGTAAGCATTTACATTCAATTAATAGATGCCTAATATTTTCTATGCTTTCCTTACGTAATTTGCAGAATAAATCGCCCACATTTCTCCATTATTATGTATATTTTTATGTAGGAGAGCATCGAACTGCCCTCTGTTAGCTCGTTATTTAACTAAGATATATACTAACCAAATTATGCATTTTCACAATACGAAGCTCACATGATCAATTTCAAGAAAGCTTTGTTTATCAGCTGTGTTGAGATTCATCATCACTAAATATAAATGAGTAAGCTTTTGTATATTATTTTATATCTTAATATTTAATTATATGAAATATAGATAACTCCGAAATGTACTAATTACATAATTGTGTTAATCGTGCATTATATGTGCATTTATATTAACATTATATGTAGTGAAATAAAAAAGTAATATATATATATGGAATGATCACAGAGTACAAATATATATATATATTGTTATATTATGTTTAATATATTAATCTATTTAAGAAAAAAATGTTTTGTATTATACTAAATGTAAATGTGTGTGTGGTTCTAAAGAGATCATATAACATCAGAGTGATAGATTGCGCTTCAATCAGAAGTCTTTCGCTCTTGAGAGGTCATTTTATCTTGGCATTAAAACTGCACTTGCCAAATATTTTACTACTTAAAAAATAAAGATATATATACTGTAGTCGATTTCAAATGGCTGGTGTTAATCTTATGTTAAAGTTACTTTTATTATTATTAAAATTGTCATTTTTATAAGTGTTCTTAAAAATTAATGAATATCAGGGATAACTTCTGTAATTCTTTTTTTATTATTATTATTAAATATTTTAACTCTTGTTTAATTAATTAATGTGCTTGGAAAATAAATGCAACCAATCAGCTTTCAGAATTTTTACAGTGCATTCCTCAGATTGAAATCTGTCTTATAGTTAACTATTGACCAGTGTCAAATTTTAGACCACACTTCAAACACTTGAATTACATATTAGGAAGATAATCTGAATTAACATATTTATGTGTCAATAATTGTGACTTGTTTGATCTTAAAGCTGTGTTGTTTGAGGGAAGTGGAAGAGTGTCTGGGGAAATCCTTGATAGTTTTGACAGTTGGGATCCGGATTTGTGCCAATACTAACTTGATTTTCGTTGTCCAAGTGTGACTCTCATCATTGTTGCTGCTCATCTGATTCCATTGGATTTTGTATTATGATTTCTTTTCAGGTGTCTGGTCATGTTGGGACCTGTATGCAAGTTTGGCCTGTTGATGGCCTTTTATGTTATGCTTACCTTATTTAATGTTGATTGCTGTGTTTCTTATATATATTGAAGCCTTCCTGTATTTAAGCTATATTGGAAAATGTTTTAATTAATCTCTTTTCCATGTTCTGTTGCTCAATGATATGACCTATGTATTTATTTGTTTTATTGTGTTGACCTCCGGATGGTTGTAATGAATTATTACATGGAAATCGTACATTACGTTAATTATGTTCCTGTAGACTTTGTATCATTCTAAACTGTATTTCTTGCATACTTAATCAGGCAATCCCTGTAACTGTTGGGATAGGACATTCATGTTCCCAATCAAATTTTATAATTGATTGTTTACTTATGTATTGTGCTTTGATTGTAAATAAAGTTTATTTATTTTTGAAAGATAATTGTGACTTATTTGATTTTAAAATTTGATTATATGTGCAAACAATTGTATATAAATATGAGGTTTAACCTATTAGCTAATCCTTCAACTGTTCATTTGTCACACCAGAGGTAGATTTTCTTTTTCTCTCATTTTTTAATGAAATGAAAATTACTCTTCATTATGCTTCTATTTTATTTTTATTAAATAAAAAAAACCTATTAGAAGCATAAATTTGGAATAAAAAAGTAATCTGAAACTCAACTATCAAGTTTAATATTTAAATAGAAGTATATGCAAAATAATAATAAAGTAAAGTAAAAATTTATTTTTATTTTTTCTAGTTATACGCTTATCTGCGAAAATCATTATAAAACAAACAAACAAAATGCTCTCACGTCTTAGAGTACATTCATAGTCAGATAAACCACTCAACATAGATAATTTATTGATATAAGGCACCTCTGATAGAATGAAATAGAATTATTAAAACGGTGGAGAGGGGGAAAAAATGTAGTTGAGAAAATAAATATTTTATTTTACTTAACTCTTAATTCAATATTTACACTGCACTATGAGCATATTTAAATGTTTTATACGGGTTTATTTTATATATATTGGTGAAAATGTCTGAGGTCCGGATTGAGAGCTTTCGAGGACCAAGTTTGGCCTATATGCCAGAGGTTCCCCGCCCCTAGTTTAAATAGAAATGTTGATATTATAATACTATACAGACTAGTGTTCATTGATTACTAAAATTTAGAGTAAGTAAATGGTTCTAGAATCAGATAAAAATTATTGTTCTTGGAAGCTTATACATGATTATGTGATGTTTATAAGCACCTATTTTAAATAAAGTATTTTTATATTTACTTCTCACATTTCTTATAAGATCATCTCACCACTCACAGCAAATTTATTTTTATAAAATAATACTAGTATATTCTTTAAAATGTTCAAGATCTTTGAGTCTGCGGTGCTATGCTATGTACTACACATTTTTGTTAAATGTCTGCGCAATTTGATATGTGGTAATAGTGATGGATTCTCATTGTAGTAAAATTTTAAAAGTTCGCTTTGGTCAAATTAACGCATTTATTGTATTTGGCCTATGATCAGAAGCCTGAGCTAGTCACCATAAGTTTTTTTTATTTTGTTAATTTAGATTTTTCTTTTTTTTTTTTAACAGTTGTGATTGTAATATTTAAAGTTACGACAGTGGACGGGGGAGGAAGGCATTTATATAATAATATTGCATTTTTTTGTTATTGCTATCTGGATTAACTGAATCGTGTCCGTTTATATGATTGAAGAAATCACTTTGTGTTGAATTGATAAAATCATAATAAATTTGATAATATTCTTCCGTGTATTGCAGGCAGGATTTCTTATCAAATTTCACATTATTTGAAAAATCCTATTTTATTAATCGTTTTATAAAAGCTACAGTTGAACCGATTTTTGAAACAGTTCAAGCCAGTAATTATAAAAAAAAAAATCTGCCAACATTCGGACTGCTAATGTTTCGCAGATTGAGCAATTAGCAATGTGTTTGGTTTCAACTTTTATTCTCTGATAAGTTTGCTGTCGTTTGAGTGAGAAACAGATATTAAAATTATTATATTGTGGTGTAGCGTGTGTCACTCAAATAATCTTTAATAAAAATAAGCAATTTTATATAAAAATACACCTACATACATTTTCCATTTTATTATCATTTCTATCACTTTCGACCAAATTTAATTCGGTTTTTCCAATCCGTTTATTTTTTTCCTCGGAAGTCTATCCATCTCATAAGTGGCCTTTTAATTTCTTGTGATCTCGTTTGGGACATTAACTGTTCAGTTTTCAAAGACATGGCATATTTCCTTTTAATATTAAAGTATTTTTACCAAAAATATTCCATCCATGTTTAATTCTACCATTAATTTTAGCCATTATGTTTTTTTCTATATTAATCGTTTCACCAATGTATTTGTAATTGTTTGGTTTTTTTTTATTTCCAGGTATCAATCTTTTTTTATTTTCTGTGAAAAACCATTGCTCAGCCGGCTTATATTTTCTTAAGTTGTTTTTATTTATTTAATTTTTTTTTAGAGTTCCTTGTTAAATGGTTTTATAAGATTTGCTGCAACATCAGGAAATCAACAGATTTATTAATGAGTCATATAAAAAAGTCGAAATTTGAGAATATGGAGGCTTTTGAGAATACTTTTATATATTGTATTTCTGGATCATTTTTGAAAAGAAAGTAACAAGTTATATAAAAGTTGTCCCCCCCCCTCCCCCATGGCAGTTTTATATTTTTAAAATGAACAAAAAAAATATTTTACATTATGTAAATAAAAGAATTTTATTTTATTTTTGTCAATATTGAAATTGCAACATTTGGACTTGCAGAGTACAGTAATGGACCAGATAAAAATTTTGATTCTTTTTTTTTTTTGGTTGGGAATCCATTTTAGGAATCTATTGCTCAACAGTCATTTGTTTTTGCTACAAGCTAACTGCAAAGAGATAGGTATTTGCGCTTTATATGTTATTGTTGGCAAAAATTAATGTGAAGATCAAGTCTTAGTTTCTGGATCATATCTTGCAATGCAAATGGGGAAGAGGGGTGTACTTTGGTCAACCGGATGAATCTGTTGGATCTGCCACTTTGGTGTTCATCATATGATTTTTCAAATCTCCAGCTATGCTTGTCTTATGTTGATGGCTTTTTTTAAGCTTCTCATCAAGAAGTGATATGATTTATAATTTCATGCTTTTGTGAAATTGATTGATGAGTTGTATTTTTATATATTAGACTATTTCCATCATTTAATATAAATATTGAATGTTTTTAGAAAAATTAAATTTTATTTAAATATTCCAAATACATTCAACTATTACTAATAGTACACAGATTAGTATATGCACAAACACTTCAAGAGTATTATTCTCCATTCTTCTTCATGTGTTGCTGGCCTGAACAGTGATAATACTAGCATGGGAATCTCTAATCAACTGAGCCATCCTGCCAATGGCAACAGTCCATAAAAAAATTCATATACTTAGCTATGAGATTCCTCCTGATTTCTCCACTTTTTCTTTAAGAGCAAAGTTGATTAGTGGTTTCCATACATTATGTATAGTCACACTAAGTTGACTTCTGGGATTGTTCACCATTGTCATGTGAGCAGCTTCTTTAAATTTTCTTTTTTGTATCTTTTCTTCTCTATCCAATATTTTTGTATTTCCACTATTGAACATATGTTCCCTGGTACATACATATTCTCCTATCTTGGACACATCTGTTTTCTCTCTTCTAATCAACAGTTTGTGTTTTTGCAAGCATTTTTTAATGGGATGCCAGAGTATCACTAATATATGTTCTTCCACATTCACATGGTATTTCATAGATGCAGTTTTCTTTTCAGCAGGAACTTCATAGATGAGTATATGAAATTTCTACTGACTATTGCCTTTGGTAAGATGGCTCAGTGTTACCTTAAAATTAAATATTCAAGAAGCTAAGGATCCAGGTTCATTTCCCATGCTAGTACTGTCACTTGTTGGGCCAGCAATACTTAAAGAAGAAGAATGGATAATAATGCCTCTCAAAACTTTGTGTATATAGTAATCTGTGTGCTATTATTAACAATTGAATGTATTTGGGATATTTAAATAAAGTTAAATTTTTCTAAAGATAATCAATACTTATATTTGGTGATGGGAATAGTCCAATATGAAAATACAACTAAACTACCATCATGCCAAACCTTCAAGAAAACACTGATTGATGAGTCCAATGAAAATTTTAGGAAGCCTAATTTTTATCTTTATAAAGAGAATTCTAATGATTTTAACAAACTCATCAATAATTTTGTGTTTCTCAATGCTGGTAATTGATTATTCTTTGAATAGATTTTTTATGGATTAAGAAAATTTTATGTGGTCCATAGACTTGTATCTATAATACTCACCTTATGGTTGATTTTTTTTATTGTATCCACTGCTCTGATATCAATTCTGGTGAGAAATTTATCTTCACATTTATGAAATGTGAAAATTTGTGTGTACTGCATTTACCAAACTTTTCATGAAACATTTTATAGATGATAAAACAATCAGCAAGCAAGCACACTTACCGAATACCTTTTTTTTTTGTCTTGGGGGGGGTTCAAAAAAAATTAAGAGTCTCCTTATGTATAATATCTTTACCATCTTTTCTTAATTGTAACATGTTATGATGTGCTACTTTTAACTTTGATATGCTAAAAGATAGGATATTTCTTCACAGGGAAACAATTACTCCAATTAATTTGGCTGTATATAGAGCTGTCAATTTACCTAATTTATTATATGCAAATGAAACTTGGACATCTTATAGATATAAATATAAAAGCATTAAAACGGTCGTATTTAAAGGTGCTTCTTAAAAAAAATTTAAATTACTATAAATTTAGTCCACTCTGGAAAATCACATCTTTATTTGATTGTTTATAGAAAACAAATAAGTAGTACAAGACTTCTTAAAATGTGTTTTATATTGTTCCTCTCAGAGATATTTTTAAAGAAGTGCAATATTAATTATTTCTGTGGAGAACTGTAGAAAAGAAATTACATATGGTATTGAAGTATTTCAGAGAGAAAAGTTTTATGTTAAAGAAATTAAATGACACCATCCAAACTATCAAACAGAAAAATGAAACGGTGTGTTTTACATGTGAACATATTTGCGTTTCACAGATTGGTTTGTATGTATAGTCATTGCAAAATTCATTTCTCAAAAGATTTTCTTTTCCTTGCAGATGGAATGGCCGTACTCTTTTACGAATTGTTGCCATATGTATGTGGATATCACACAAAACATTGTGATGAAATCAGAAATTTATTTTTTGTGATGTTGGATGTAAATAAGCCGCTCCTATGCCCAGAGATTCTGATAGTTGAGTTGAACATTACTTTTGAAATCTACTGTAGTTAAGAATCGCTTTTTTTTCATAGTGATGAAAGCTTTTATTCATCACAAAGATAAAATACACAACAGTTAAAAGGTTTACAAAGAGATGACTACATGGCAAAATGAAATTCAAGTACAATATGGGGAAGGGGATACGTATGGCATGGGACTTTTGTCTTCTTGTAGCAACTTTTTCAAATTTATCAGAATTTCAAAATAATAAAAAATAAAGTATTTTAGATTTAAATTTTTTTATCTGTAATAAATACTTGTGTATGTGTGTCGTCCATGTTTTCAACTTGTATGAAAATATTGGCATTTTGACGTTACCCGAAGATGCATGTATATTGTAGGAGAATTTGTCAATTTTTTTACACAAAGGACAGCTGAAGTAAAAATAATAATATTATCTACAACAATTTAAGCTATCTGGACCAACTGATGATTGCTGGTTTAGCATGAAATACGTGTATTGGTGATTATTTATCTTTTCAGCATATATGTGCTTGAGTGTGTCGTGTTGTTAGATAGAGTGGAGAGTGGTGGGACATGTGAAAGTCTGTGCTCATATACCCTATATATTACATATATAGACACAGGTATGTAATAAGCCTGTGTTTCAGTTATTAAATAAATGTTAAAAACAAGTAAGTTCGCTATTATTCGCGATTTCTCTGACTAGATGTCACTGATATGGCGACTGCTATATTTTCATCTACCCATGTCAAAAATGTATGTCTACCCAATTTTTTTTATTTGTTGATACCTAAGCAAGTGATTGTAACTTAAGTTTATTCTGTATATAAATATTAAATTTGATGGTGGGTTGACTTATTTGATAATGGGTGCTTTTTAGAGTATTTTTTGTGACCAT
This sequence comes from Epiperipatus broadwayi, assembly GCA_028023455.1. Lineage (NCBI taxonomy): Eukaryota > Metazoa > Onychophora > Udeonychophora > Euonychophora > Peripatidae > Epiperipatus > Epiperipatus broadwayi. The sequence goes on from JAQFVV010012785.1 coordinate 499,277, forward strand.
AAAATATACTTTTAGGCGCGGATTTAAATCGTGCTATTTAGTTTAGTGTAATTGAATTTTTATACGCAGTTTTATTAAGAATAATTAAATAATTTTCGTTTTTTAAAACCTTTATGAATAAACTTCTAAAGTATTCTTAATTTTACACAAACACTTTTTGGTATATTTTAATAATATTTTGTACTCTTCACAAATATTAAAGCTTATCGTTATTATAAAAGCTAATAAAATCAGTAGCACTTAAGATAAAATTTATTGTTTATTGAATTTACTGTAATTTCGGCCCCCAGCCCCCCTAGTGTTAATTGAAAATAGGAGGAATCGTTCGAATTTTTTATAAACTCTCAAACAATAAATAAAGCTGTTCGATTTTTTTTTTTAACTGCTTGGAAAATTGTCTTTTAACCAATGATAATATAAGGAATGACATTTTAAAACTTCAGTATTGTTTTAAGGATCCATTATTTATTTATAAAGTATTTCCGAGACCATTTAAAGAAATGGTAGTAGTTTGTGTAATTGTCATGTTTAAAAATTGTTATTAAATACCGAAATTAAAATGGTTTTGGGAAAAAAAATATTTTATTTGACATTTTTCAAACTTTTTTGTTTGATATTTTTAATAAAGAATATACTTTAAATAAATATAAAAATAAAAAAAATGAAATGAGGGAAATACCTAAATTCTCTTATTAGTTCCTTTGAATATAGTAAAGTTTTTAATTAATCAAAGTTCGCTATCAACACGAGATGTGTTATTGGTCGAAAAGTTTCCTTCCTTCCCCCTCCCCCATTTATTTGAATCGAAGTTTTCCTTTTTGATTATTGTTATCACTTACCGATAATCAGGTTTGTTGATTTTTTTATATATATTTAATATTCAAAATAGTTTTGTTAAATTTTAGGCAATTTTCTCGTGCAGATATTAAGTATTGTCAAATAAAAATGATTTCGGAATAATCTGGTAAGTTGAGATATATATAGTTAATCAAAGGTAGCATTTGGTCATTGTTTGGGTAGTTCGTTGTTGTTTTGCCATGATGGAAAACGGTGTGTATAATAATTATATGTGTATGGGGTTTGCAAATAGAAAATATCACCAATTCATCGCTTGATTCTTTATCTTCCCTGAAATGTAAGTGAGAGTAGCTTTCTACTCTAGGCCATATTATTGTAAGCTATAGTGATCGATGATTATCAAGTGGTAATGCATTTTAACTTGCATCCTTAGATCAATTTGCTATTGATTTTGCTGCTTTGTTTACAATGCAATATAATATGATAAAGAATCTAATGATATTGTGTTGGTATTAACGTTTTTAGACATGGAGGGGGGAGGTGCCTACAATTGAATTAGAAATGACCAGAACTGCTGCAGTTACTAAAATATAAGATCGCTGATCTAGAATCAGAACTATTATAGTTATTCAAGCAAGATTTATTGGGTTCAGAATTTATTTGGGGGGGGGGGTTCTTTCAGGCGTTTAGATTGGTATTAAAAAATAAATTGAAAATGGTTTGCCGATTTTCATTGCTTCCAACTTAGAATTTCAAGTCCTCATTGATAAAAGCAAAAGTCGGAAATTCCAGAGACGGGCATTACTACCTGATGATCGTTGATTATTCAAAATGTAGAAGTAGTAGAAAATATCAGTATATCATATACAGTGGTTATAATAGAATTTTTTTGCTTAAATAATATGTTTGGCAAACACATTTGATTTTTAACTTTTCACACAATTGTGTGTTATTCCATATATTACATTGATTTGCTTACTAAAAAATTTGAGTGAGGATATTGGAATGCCTAGAAATAATCATATTAGGAGAAAAAAATATTATGGATCATAGTATTGAAGCACTTTACCGAGCTAATTACATATACGTGAGTTTCTAAATTGTAAAAAAAAAATTATGGCTTTATAGTGAATACTTCAGCACTCTGTTATAACCTTTAATATGATAAATTATATAATTGATTATGAAAAATAATTATCAGTATTGTTTAAAAAAATAATAATAATGACGATAATTGGTAACTTCTGTATGGAACATTAGAGTATTGAAAAAAAAGTGTTATTTTAAAAATTAATAATTCGTATTTCATTTGCACGAAAACGGATATCGTACTCTTTTTTTTTTACTTATTATTATTATTATTATTATTCCAAAATAAACTTTATTTGCGCTGTAAGTCAAATACTGTTACATTTTTATTTACCATTGTCAAACTCCATCCACTCACAACTTTGACGCCATCCATTTCAGATAAATACACTAATGATTATTATCAGGGGTTATATAGCATTCATAATCTAAATCAGATAATTGCAAGCTTATATTAGGCATTTGTGTAATTTACAATGAGTAGAACATACTATATAACAATGCTTCGTTAATAGGATTGAATAACATGGCGTTATAGAAATTAACTTGTCAAGATTATAAAGTTTATAAACTTGGGATGGCTTGAAGTACAAGAAGATCACTAGTGAGTGTAATTTGTTTGGACTGTCTAGAGTTATGATTGCTAGACAAGTCAGGCTAGAATATATTCAATTCAAAGGATAAAAATAATAAAACTGGATATATAACGATTACTAAATTTTTATAAATAACATTGGGTATATTAATTTACAGTGTAAACCATGTAAATCTAAACTATAACATAAATAATGAATAACTAATCATCTATTATGGATATACCCTATCAGTGAAAACGAACTCCCTTTAACCAAAATTACCTCAACAACTATGAGGTAGGGGTCATAAGGTTGATTATGTCAAAATTCCATAAAACCAGAAATAAAGAGAAGAGCAAGTCCAATTATCAATGATGGTAGTAAATTACATGTAATATATGGGAAATGACAATTTTCAAACTTATGATGCTTATAAAATAGGTTCTTAATGATGTGCAATCCCATGACAAAGTCAGGGAGCGTGATAATACAGGTAGCACTTTATTATTTTTAAAGCTTCAATTGGCTCCAGGTTTGATCAGCAAGGCTAGGCAGGCAAGTTCTTACATCATTTTCCTTAGTTTTACACAGCAACTTCAGGAGAAGGTCTTCTATAACACCGATCGATTCTCTATCGAATAGTACTCGACATTTTAACTTCCAGATGACAAAGTTTGTGAATATGGCCAATCTAATCGCAAAGGTTCCCTTTCTGAGAGCTTCGTTTAGGTGAACATTAGCCGAGTTGAGCCCCATAATTTTTTGAAGAATTATGTTCCATAGATGTGTCCATGACTCACATTGATGTAGAATATGTATAATGAACTCATCGTATCTTCTGCAAAGGGGACAGATGGTAACAATGTTGTGTCCTCTCTGGTAGCAAAGAAACATCCCAGTAGACAGGGCTCTGAGGTTGACCTTAACCAAGAAGTTCACAAATTTCGGTTCAAGTTTCAGGAACTTGGTCAGCCTCACAAGTCAAGGGATTCCTACTAGAAGAAGATTCTCTGTTTTAGATTTGTCGGGATGAATCAACCAGTATGAATTCCAGTAAGATAATTTTTCATTAAACATGGAGCTTGAGGTTTTAATATTATTGACCACAATTATTATTTGTTGTTGCAGCCAAATATTTCTCTTCCCGGAAGCGGAGGGGGGTCATTGTTATAAATGCTATAAACACAACTTTAAATTTGTATTGTTTTAAAAAAGTAAAACTTAGTTTGCTATTTTTCCCTCCACTCATCAGTGCTTTGAGTCTCAGCAAAGTAGAGTACAACTCAATTTCATCATTTTGTCTTCCCCTTATTTAATAAAATAAATAGTGTACTATAATAGAAGTAGAAATATAATGTTAGAATAATGGATGAAAGTTATACACATGAATGTACACAAAAGTACTTTAAATTAGTAAATGACTCAGATTATATGTAACTGAAGCTTCCAATGAGTTATATTATGTTTGCAACCCAATCACAACCATCCACCAGCCCAGATGTCAGTCCATAGATATATCAGAAACATACACTTTGTCAAGCAAGCACATGTGACATTTCAACTTCATATATTATTTCTAGAGAAACCCTAACCTTAATTTTTTTTTTTTTAATTACAATTCTATCATGGATTACTGAAACACATGATCAAAGACATGTGAAAAGAATCATTTATCCTTTTCATATGTCTTTGATCATGTGCTTCAGTAATGTGTGATAGAATCGTAATTTAAAAAAAAAAAATTATAAAAACAAAAAAAAAATAAAGTTACGGTTTCTCTAAAAATAATGTATATATGAAGTTGAAATGTCCCGTGCTATATGAATTGCTTGACAAAGAGTATGTTTCTAATGTATCTATGGTCTGAGAGGTTGATCTAACTTCTGGGCTGATGGATGGTTGTGATTGGGTTGCAAGCATGATATAAGTCATTGGAAGCAAATACTCGTAATTATCCCCAATGAAGTAACAATGTTCCAAATCTTTACTTCAAAAAACGATGGAAACGAAAATTACATATATCTTTTCTAATTTTTTTTTTTTTTAAAAAAAAAAAAACTATAATAGGAATAAAATCCAGTTAATGTGCAAAAGTGATCATTCATCACTGCCCATGATGAAGTGTCGCTGTCAAAAACAAAAATGAGCAAAATTAAAAGTACTGTATATTATTTTAATTAGAATTAAAAGATACCCTCGAGGTAAAATATTGTGTCCAGATCATAGTTTGTCAATGATAGATGTAATAAAGTGTCAGATTGAATAACAATGAAGTCAGGAAAAAAGTAGCATATGTACGATACCGATTCAGGAACAATAAAGTGTATAGGAAAGATGTAGGCAAATGGTATAAACAGGAATTATGCGGTGAAGTTTCACTGGTAATTGGCTACCAATTTATCTGTGTTGGATAACTAAAAAAAAAGTTGTATCTCAATAAATAACCAGAATTCAGAAAAATGTACTAAATGTGCAGCAAAAGTAAAAGACATTTAGCATGTTTTGAAACTCACAAATAATTATTTCCAAGTCTATCTAGAATTTGACTGGAAAACTTTTTTGGAATCACTTTATTGTCATCTTTTATTTTAATGTTGTGCAAGCTCATTGAGTAAGTTTTAATTAGATTCTCTCCTGGAACTTACGAGATAAATATTTCTGGATCATTTCTGTTTTCAATCTGTCGGTTTGATATCTGAATGATTATCTTATAAATTATTGTGAAAGTTCATTTTTGTAAGTATCATCTTTGATAGAAACTTGAATATGTACTACTCTAACTTCATTGGACGAAAAATGATAGAAAGGATAAAATGCCATAGAGTTGTACAATGACAGTATCTTGGTCCTTGGGAGAATTTATTATTGATTTTATCACTGTGTATATTTGAAAGCTCTTTGCCATATAATATTCTTAACCATTTTCTCCCAATGAAAGCAATCAATATATCATAAAAATACCTTTTTTAGGAAATCTGTTACGATTTATTCAAAGATGTTCTCTTATAATTTTCAGAAAATGTTAAGTCCAGAAACTTTCATCTTAATATATCCTATTATAGTGAAATTTTAATATCTGATACATCAGAATACTTGGTCATGGGGTGGGTACTTGTTAGCCTATCCTCTGCCATACTCACAACCTGAGATTTGAATCCAGGTCAGATGAATCTCTAAATTTATTTATTTCATGGACAGGTAGAATTTTTAAGCAGACTGTTCTCAAACTCAAGCACTATTCATTATCATTTGATAAGTTTAACTGAAAGGTAAAGGTAACAATAGGTTTATCAGATGCTGCAGCTTTCGCCACTGGTCTGAAAGGTATACTGTAGATGAGAAAGCCATAATTTATAATATTAGTAATGCAATTTTGTTTTAAACTAATTCACTATTTTTAATATATATATATATAACCATTAGAAATCAGTCAGCACTTAGGCAATCTCAATAAAGATAATGATCAACAATCTCAAACTGTTGTCAAGACAACCTCCTTTTAACAATAAAGATGGAATCCCACCTTTATTTATGATCTAATATATTTATATAGACACTAAAGATTGCAACTTGACCACAGAGATTGAAATTATTGATACAAATTAAGGAAATATTTTATATTGATCATCGTTATACCAAGAGGGATGGGGATATTGGAGATACCTTTACCTTATAGTAAGCTATATATTTTTTTTTTTTTTATATGTAAAATAGCCTATATTTCAAACTAAAATTAGTTAATTTTGTTGCTTCATAGTTGTCCGTCTTTCAGAACTCATCAAAAATTTCTGTGCAGTTCTGTATGAAATGATGGAATAAATTTTGTTAATGAAACAGTGAGCACCAATTATTGAACTTTTGGAGGAAGGGGAGTGATCGAAAATACAAAATTTAAATAGTAATTCAGATTATATTGAAGTTTAAAATTTTTAATTTTTAGAATTTAAATTTATGTTTTGTATTTATTTACAGTTTTTATTTTGTTTTTAGGCCATTACTCTGTGTATACTACTTTAAAAGTCTATTTTAACCTTTTAAAAATGAGCAAGTTGGAACTATCTGATTTCAATTCAACTGATAACAAATCTTATCCCAAAACCCCAGCTTTTTCCGATCAAAATTCTTGGATTATGCCATTTCTTGTCGTTACAGCCGAATTGTTGCTGATGGTTTTAATACTCTTAGGAAATTTTTTAACTATTATTGCTGTCTACAAATTTAAACATATAAAAACACCGACCAGTCGATTTATAGTGAGTCTAGCTACTGCTGACCTTTTCGTTGGATTTGTGATGCCTTATCATGCTGCTTATTTTGTCGTTGCGAAGATAAAGACCATTAAGTATTTGTGCTTATTTCGTTATTTTTCTATCGTAGTATTTTCAGCTGCTTCGATAGTAAGTTTAGTTGTGTTAGCAATTGATCGCTACATAGCTATCGTACATCCTTTGCAGTATCGTACAGTTATGACCCCAAAAGTTATTCGCAATCTTATAATATCATCTTGGACATATTCCATATGTTTAGCGATGGTCATATTATTTTGGAATAATTGGGATGGTGTGAAGGAATGCTACTTTCATATTATTTTACCCAAGTTGTTTAACATTATTTTAGCAAGTCATTATTTTTTGATGGTGGTTATTGTTTGTGTCCTGTATGTGAAAGTCTTTATGGCTTCAGCAAGACATACTAAAGAACTAGCTTATCTGCAAGCAAATAGATCTACTGAAGAATCATTAAAAAGATTAAAAGCTGATACCAAAATTGCTAAATATTTATTATTAGTTTTAGTAGCTTTCGTTATATGTTGGACTCCATTTTTTATTCAGTGCATGTTTTTGCTAACTGGCATACAGATTTCGTATGCTTTTCAAAGAGTGGGTGTTTCTCTTGGCATATGTAATTCATGCATCAATCCAGCAATTTATGCTTGGCGTAGTTCAACTTTCCGTGCAGCTTTTAAACAATTGCTGACTTGCCATAAAAGAACCTTTCATTTGTTTTCATTCAGGAGCAGCAAAAGCTCATCAGTATCTTGATCAGACACTTTATATTCTAGCCATGGATCTATATTTGCCATATCTTTTCTCGAGTCTAAGTTGCTTGCAACTGGTTGTTAATATTATTTTATTTTGTGTTGCTCTTCAAATAATGTATACATACATAGTAAAGTCAATTTTCAGCAGAAATCATATGAGTATTTGTTATTTCCTTGTAGATATTATAATGCCATATAAGTAGCAGTGAAAACAAAAACCACGCTGTTAGCTGCATTAATAAATATCAGAATTATTTTTATAAGAAGTCGGCCATCTTTAAAAAAAATTACAATAGTAGTATTATGAACCAGAAGACAGGATAGTACTTTGATGTTGCCAAAATCTATCTTTTATGATATTGCTACAAAACTAAGACATTCTGACGAATTTGTTTTGTTGATCTTTTTGATTTGAAATATAATTAATTTCTCATTCTGCAATTCTTAGTACGAAATTTTTTTTTTTAGTTTTTTAAGTCAATTTTATTATTAAATCCAGTTTGCCGTGTAATTGTTATTGGGGGGAGGTAATGATATTGTAATCAAAACATATATGTAAAGTGAATTTTTGATCCAACATTTACACATATATCATTCTTTATATCTATTGTTTGCTTTAAGTGTCAAAATCAGTGCTGTAGTAATATATGTTTTTTTTTTTTATCCATTTTCAAACTGTTGGGTTTTTTTTTACATCTACCCTTAACAAATCAGGGCCTGTTACCTTATTTTTCTGCAATGATAGTTTGTTTTGTTTTTTAATTTGAAACTGTATTTTTATTATTTAAAATATATACTATATACTTTCTCTCAATTTTTATAATTTAGGAATAACTTTTATTCTTCTTTTGAGGATGTGTGCACTTGCTAATTGGTAGATTTCAAAATATTAAACATATGAAATATATTTAGCTGATGCTGTCCCATAATATTTGAATAAACTAAGATTTAGTTGAATTTTAAGATTATGCATGTGTATTCATGATATAATGATATTCTATAAAAAAATGCTATACTCCAATAAATTGTTTTAAAAGGACTAGTAAGGAGTTGCCATTAATGGTAGTCAAATGCTATTTTTTGATGATAATATCCTATTGCCTGGAAAAAATCCTTCAAATTTGAATAGTACATTTTTTATGCATCGCTGCATAAATATCTGTATTTTTATAAATGTGTTCTATACATAAAAACAGATTTCTATTGTAAAATAATACATATGCTAATCGATATTCTAACAGACACAATTGAATGGTTATTTTCTAGTGATAGCATGTGACATTGTGCCTTAATCAAGGAACAAACTCAAGCCCATAGCTACTTCTATCCTAAATCACACAATGTGTTGATCTCCTAAATAGATTGTACTATCGCAAAGATTTTGGGAAATGGGCATTGGTTTCTCCTTGCTATCTCCACCAATCTTTTCTGAAACTTTAAAAGATTCATTATGAAATATTGATCAGATATAACATTCTTTTAAAAGAATATGTAGGGAAGTTGTATGAATGCTTTCAATTAGCTTATTTATTAAAATATAGGATTCAATAACTTTACTATCGTTTTAATGTTCTGTTTTAATAATAATACGATTTGACTTTTTTATCCTTTTCAAGCAATTCTTTTTCATTGTTTCAGCTGGATCTGTAATTTTCATTAGATAACTACTACAAATATTTTATAAATACAGTTTACTTTTGTGATTCAAATTATTAACATCTACAGACACAAATATAACTTAAAATTATCTAAAAATAATTTTTAAAATCTTATTTAGGAAAAAGTCAATCATTAGTATATACTTCCTTATTTATTTTTATATAACTACATGGTCATTAGCATAGTATACAAAACATGCGTTATTTTATATGACCATATCATTCAATATACATTTTTATCATTTTTTTACATAACAGTTTTAGTTATGTCTGTAAATAAAATTGTATTATAAAAATGTTTTCATTTTCAATCTTTATCACTCCACTGCAGAATGAAGATCTTTCCAAGATTAATTCAATTTGTCTAATCTATAACTTCCCTACATCATTCTAGCAAATTTTCTTTTTCATCCACTTAAAATGTAATCTATTTCTTAGTCCTTTGCAATCTTCTGCTTTCCAGTTTGAGACTTCATTTGTCCATCTAGTGTTACTTCTAAGAATATGTTCAATTCCATTTCACCTTCTTAATTCTATCAGTGATATTAATATCTGTGTTTTTACCTATGTATCTGCTTTCGATTCCTCCTTGTTACTTCCAGTATACATCTATTGTCTGAACTGATGTCTATTCCTCATCTATTAAGTGTTAAGAGTTTTGAGATCCATATGCAAATTGCTAAAACGCATCTATTAAAAATCTTTCTTTTCAAACAGTTATCTTTCCTATTAATTTTTGTTTTTCTATCAAAAGAATGTCATTCAAATTGAATTCTATGATTAATTTCAAGCATTATGATTTTATCTGTAATAATAATCTGATCACGTTATTTGTAAAAGTTAACTTATTATTCCAATATACAAATGCAAATCTTTTATATATATATTTAAGTGACTTATTATTAATTGTATAAAATTAAGCATTATTGTATTTCTCAGTGTATTGAGTGAAATTACAGGTCAGCTATTATTGCTATTTTGTTTGCTTAGATAAAAAAAAAATAAACTAATAATGTGGGCTCATTCATATATATATATATCATTTTTCTCTAGTAAATAGAAGGTATGTATAGTCATTGGGGTAGTGCACTAATGTCTACCATGTTCTTAACATAGTTTAGATTTGCGACTTAACTTAGGGCTATATCATAAACTTTAATGAATTCCTACATCAAGGTGCATATATAAATTATAACTACTATATATGATCAAAAATAGAATCTGTTAGCTTGAAACTTTTTTAATGTGTAACAAGTTCATTTAAATGATTCTTTGGGATTCTAGCTTATGAAATATCTTATTAACATATTCGGATTCGTTTCTTCCGTGAATAGATCTATATTCTTAATGGTACATATCTGATAAGCCATAAAATTGCATGCTGTAGAGAAGGAAATATTACTATTATAATAATATAGAGAAAAAAAGTTTAAAGAATTAAAATGATTTTATTTTAATTGTTATAATATTTGAACGGATAACTCTAAAATACACTACTTATTTTAAGTTTCCAGTGTAAGTTGAATAAAATTTGTATTATAATATTTTGCATTAAAAATGCCCCCCCCCCTCCAAAAAAAACTTCTTTGTGTGTGTGCATTTCTATTTATCTTTTATTTATTTATGTGCATATTTCAATATTGATTACTAGTAAATAAGACTAATTCAGATTCAAAAAGATTCTATATAATAATATCATTTTCATGATAAGAGAAGGTAATATTAAAAACTTATAGAGATGCATTTTTTTGTATTAATGCTGCAGAAAATGCTTAATAAAATATCTTATTAGAATGTTATCAAGTGGTATAATCAATATATAAATTTGATTTGTCCTAAACACTTGATTTATTTTTACTTTTATTGTATATTAAAAGAAATAGTAAAGTATCTACTTTATTATATTAGAGGTGATCGGAGTATTGAGCTCTCTCTACTGAGACCATTATCAAATGAGATGTTATGTGTAACAAATAACTACTACATTATGTGTCTTATTTCATCAATGTTTATAATTTTGAAGTTGGCTGTTATATGTATTAATATCTTAGTATACAATTAATTCAGTAGAAAGAGTTTCGGTGCTCTAATTCATATACATATAAATTACAATAATTTTTCTGTGTTTGTTTTTTTTTTTGTTTGTTTGTGTTTCGTCATTGTAAGATTTTTTTGCCAATATATAATAAAGTATATTTTTCTTTTTTGTTTTTTCTTGCATTAGAATGACCTTTTAAATAACTTATCCATACTTGTTTGTTTGCATTACTGAGTCTTACTACTAGTCATTTATTTAGACTGCCAGCTTAGTAATTGTAATTGCTGATGTTTAGTACTATAGAGATTTATCTTTTGTAATATTCTTTGCACATATGAGATCAGCACAGTTATTTTACAGTAATTCTTTTCAAGCCTTGGTTTATATATCTATTTAAACAACTAAATCAATTGTTTGCTGTATGTGAAAATGGACGGCCAACAAATTTAGGAAAAAGATTTACCAAAATCTAATCAGAGATTTGATAAAAATAGTTATAAATAAATAAAATCTGCTCTATTTATAAGTACACATCATCTATTTTTAGTTTTGTTAACATCCCTATTGTCAATTTTCTTCATTTATCTGCAAATTAATGGTGATAATTTAAACAATAAATTATGTAGGGAGTTGTTGTTTTTTTAATTTCAAAAGTGATAAAATCATTACATTTTGAAACATTAACTTTTCAAAACTTTGAAATAAGCAATGAAAATAACGCCAGAAATATACAGATAAATACCCTTTTTATGGACAAGCGATTTTTCCAGATATGAAAAGGGCACTCAATAATAA